>CM055268.1:100555709-101036259 GCA_029237695.1 Conchocele bisecta | reverse complement strand
GCAATAAATTTGCCTTTTGTTGTCAAAAATACTGACGTTAATGTATCAGTACTGTATACTAGCTGTCCCACGAAATCGAATCATTACCGTTACGCTAAACAAAAAATGTAAAATCAGAGTAACCTCCCTTTCCTACTCTCAGCTACTAATTGTGCAATGAACACTGTTTATGGGCGCCCGATTTATAAATAAACACGGTGGTAACACAACTTCAGTCATTGCCAAGAACGAGGCCGGTTTGTATTCGGAATTTTAAGGTTAAACATTACATGCATCATTACCGTTCACGGTTTATACACGTCAATTAGATATAAACCAGGTCCCATCAGTTGTCGGTCAGTAATGGCACATTTATTCAGACCTACAACATTTATATATCAGGATTTAATTAGTAAAAGCTCTGAAACAACAAAAACAGACACAGCTTCAAGGAGTGTGGGTTTCTATTGGCAATCACATTAAAAGTAAACACTAACTTGAAGTTATATTGTACAGCAGATTCAAAGTATAAATATGTTTGTTACATATGCTGTATTAGTATTTTAAATAAATGGAAAGTCATTATCGTTACGCTTTGTCATTACCGTTACATAATCACTGCCGTTACGCCCATATTTTTGGAGGCTGTGCTATTAATTAAATGTAGCTTTATAACGATGTTTGGTACATGTAGTAAAACACGGCATTCTGTTAGTTGCCAAGCTATTTTGTTTTGCTTAACTTTACTGATTCATATTAAATACATGTTGTTGGGTTACCATAAATGAGAAATTCCACGACTTGCTACTAAATTTCTCTGTTTCGCACTAATACAATTAGCTTACCATATTCTTGACACTTTTCTAAATAGATGCCCCTTCAGTTGTATGTTTTATGCCGTTGAAAAGAAAAACATGTAAATGTAAAGCTATATTTACGTCATGTAAATGTACGTAACGGTAATTACATTTCTGAGACCCCTGGTCCCTTGAAGTGGAAATAAAATTTAAAAAATGACGAGAACAATTGGCTATACTATTATAAATGTAACAACTGGACTGTCACCCAATGGAATAAACACAGTTTAATGAATTATTGGTTCTACGTCGAAACTAGAAAAACGACACCAATATGTACATAAAATATAGAATCACTGATGTCTCATTATTATTGAACCATGTTATTGTTAAAAGTAATACGTATGGATCACGATTTGCCTGGTTTGACCCTCAGGTACGTTTTCATCTTTTGCTCTTTCTGTTACCTGGGAGTTGAATTGGGTTATTGCCCATTATAGAAGTAGTAAGATTATTACTGATCCTACTGCTTTTGGGAGGGGCCATGTGATTCTGGTGTGGCGAGGACCTGGCATCAGATCAGGATCATCCTGATTTCAGGGCTGAGTATATAGTTATTTTATTGTAAATATTCATTTCTGATTTTAGGATTTACCCCCCCCCCCCTCCCCATTTGTACATGTACTTGAACATGTACTTGTACAGTTAATATATAGGATTTATTACTAAACCCATTGACCCGGCCTTAAATGACCGCATCTGTTGATAGGTCGTTAGACCCCAACAAACAAATAAATGATATATGTAGGCTTCCTCTACAGAATAGCTAATCAGATCTGATTTACACTTTAGTTGTTAATTGTGACCTAATTTGTATATTTTCCATCTGAAAAAAAAAACGATTATAAAAGTAATACAAAACTTTACGTGGGTGGTGGTCGGGAGAACGAGACGACGTAAATTAACGGTAGTGGTTCCTCCATATAGGAATCAGTATTTGCCTGGTTTGACCCTTCAGTACATTTTTATCTTTGGCTCTTTTGTTACCTGGGAGTTGAATTGGGTTATTGCCCATTATAAAAGTATTAAGATTATTACTTATCCTACTGCTTTTGGGAGGGACCAAGTGATTCTGGTGTGGTGAGGACCTGGCATCAGACCAGGATTATTCTGATTTCAGCGCTGAATATATAGTTTTGTCATTGTAAATATTCAGTTCTGATTTTGGGATTTTCCCCCCATTTGTACATGTACGTCAAAAAATACATGTACTTTTTCTTTTTATATGAAACGTGAATTTCGTCACTGATATCAGGGGCGATAACCGTGTTTCCATTAAAGGCTAATGGAAACTATATTCTGTCTGCTTAGTTTTGTTATGTGCACTATGATCGTACTTTATAATGTGTCACTACAAATATTTGTTCGGGTGACACATCTAATTGGTATAAATAATTTAAAAATGTCATGTCTCATTTGCATATCAAAATAGCCTGATACTACCGCGAGTCACTATCAGTAAAATCAATATTGCTAAATGATTATATGTGCATAGTGGGCCTGCACTCGTAATTTTTAAAACTGGCGGAATACATGTACCGTAGTTACAGAATTATACACTTATTTAATTCTTATAGGCAAACTGTTATGCCTACCACAGGTTGAAGTACATTGTAATGGACCGAGGTCTATAAATACATTAAATACGCCTAAAAGCGTCCATAAACGGGAGAAAAAAAAAGCTAAAAAAAAGTTTTGTTACTCCCTCTATAACACACACATATATATACCTCGGTCCGTTACTTCAACCTGTGGATGGGACCCCAACTTTAGCTGCTACATGTAATTTGCGAACCAGATCTCTTATTCACTATTCTGCAGAGGAAGACTATGAATGGAAACGTAACTCTGCTACGGACAGTACGTACGGTTGTAGATTTCAAGAGTTACTGTTCACAACTATGAACAATGTGGCTTACTCGCTTACCACATTTATCCAAGTGTTGTGAGTTTGATGCCCGGGTGGGTTGTAGTTCTCTAAGCACTGTTTCATGTTGGAAGGTTGTGGAGTCATTTGCTGAGTAATGGTTAATACTGGTAAGAAATGCAATAAAAGGCTAACCATGTACATAATAGTGTTTGATTGTTTGTTTCAGGGAAGCCGTCTACATATCTTAGCCATCTGGATTATTCGTCGAGCCTCTTCAACTTCACCCTGCAGTCGAGGCAGACACCAGCAGGGCTATTGAGATAGTATATGGGCGGTCCCAGAAGAAGCAGATAAGGCGGAAATTGTTTCTCATTCTGCTGTTGAAAGACAAAGGCCACTAGAAGAATCGCTGCCCGAAGACACTACTCCACCTGGGCAACAAGTTGCCAAACACTCGCGAAATGGGAACTGATCCAGTTCCTGACCTACACGAAGCAAAATATAGTGTCGCCATGACAGACTGTCATCATCTTAAGATCAGCGACATCTGAAAATATAACCCTCGAGGAAGAGCTTGAGAAAGACAAGTTCAGTTACAAAAAAATAACCATTTAACCGGAGTACCATCCATGCCAGCGGCAGTGTTTGTGTGGTTCTTAACTCTGATTTCTGCTCTAATCATCTAATCAACCTGTTGAAAGGATATGTCGTGAAGACATGTTACTTCTTGTGTTGATGGAATTGAGAATGAATCTTATTCACACAAATCTGACTTGTGCAGTTTTAAGATTTGTCAATATTTTTTGAATCGGTGACTCATTCTTGTGGTGGACAGAATGACATTTGTACATTTCTGATTATGTGACACTTGAAGGACTAGATATGTAAATGGTCAGAAATATATTTACTATGCTTTTACACATATGTGGCTGTGACCTCAGGTTGAAGTAACGGACCATGGCCTATAAATACATTAAATATACCTAAGAGCATCAATAAGTGAGAGAAAAATAAGCTAAACAAATGTATTTACTCCATGTGCGATATATGGGAGTAAATAATTTGTTTGGCCTATTTTATTTCACTTATTGATGTTTTTAGGTATATTTAATGTATTTATAGGTATTGGTCCGTTACTTTAACCGGTGGCTGTGACTGGAGAATGTGGTTTATTGGATTTGTGGCCAGTGTAGCTCCTGATCAAATAGTACACACGTGTAGCCTGATAATGATGTGGCTTGTTAGAAGCATGATGGAGATTTCATTGATGCAATGGTGAACAGTGCATATCCTGTGCGGATATGTGTATCTACACTGGTCGCAAATCCCATAAGCCCCATTTCTCCAGTCACAGACACATATTTGAGCAAATTTAAAAATCCTACCGCCAACCTAGAGTGATTAGCATTTAAGGTATTGCATTCAATCTGTGATTCATAAATTTCTGTTTAACGTCCACAGTCTATAAAGTCTATATTTGGTTGATTTCACATGGTTTCAGTTATCTTCACAATAAAGGATTTTACTTGAAACATCCAGAATAGACCAAAGACAAACTTTGTAGACTTTCGAAGGGAAACGAAAATTTACGAATTAATGATGTATTTTTGTGCTATTATCATGATTATAATTGAAATCAATGCCCAATAGTCAAACTTGTAACAAATTACATGTGTACAATAAATTTTGACTTCGAAATTTGACTTCGAATGAAATGGTGCAATTGGTTGATATTGGTCATTTGCAGTGCATGATGTGACAAACAACATATTGAGGCATCATCTGTAACACAGTGCCTTCAATCATGATTCATACCCAGGCATACAAAGTATGTCGAGGTGTATATAGTTTTTGTATTTTCGTCCATCCGTAAGATTTGCGTTAAAGGTTTTTGGGTACCCATTATATCTGCAACCGTAAATCGCATTGAGTTGAATCTTCACATACTTCTTTATCGTCATTCATATTTTTTATACTGTAGCACACCGATGTGGATTTCCTGCACAAGGTCAAATTACTTAAAGTTTTGAAATATTTGCATCAAACATGTCAAAGTTTTTAAGTACACAATGTCTCTGCAACCGCAAGTCGGGTTGACTTGAATCTTCATATATGTACTTCTTTATGAAGTTAGAAGATCAATATTTTCTTTCTATAGCCCTGGTGGGGGCATGTGATGGGTAATTTAACAATCGCGATTCATCCTTACCGGAAATCCGACTGGAGACCTGGTTTGGCCCTCACATACGTCATACGTCTTTGGCATTTTGTATGTGACAGTTGAATCTGGTTATATCTCTTGTGTGAGTATTACGATTATTCGTAATCCTTTTTTAGGGAAAGGGGCCAAGTGACTTTGGTATGGTATGGACCTGGCATCAGGTCAGGTTATTTTAATTTCAGGGCCGACTATATTTTTTCTCGATGAAAATATTCCGTTCTGATTTTGGGATTTTCCCCCCAATGCAGCAGGTTAATACAGGATCGAACCCGTTTGCCCAGCCTTATATGACCTGATCTGTTGATAGGCCGTTAAACACCAATAAACAAACAAACAACTTTGGCATTTGGTATCCGACAGTTATATCCTTTATGTGAGTATTATACCATAGCTGTTGATAGGCCGTTAAACACCATTAAACAAGCATTCTATAGCCCACTCATACGGCTTTCATGCACACGGTGAAGGTGAAATTACTTTGAAACTTGCGTTAAATGTTTTGAAATATATGCGTTAAAGTTTTAAGTAAACAATTTCTCTGCAACCGTAAGTCAGATTGAATTGAAACTTCATATATTTGTCTATCAACAATCAACATACATATTTTCATTTTATAGCCCACACATGTGACTTTCATGCCCAAGGTCAAGGTCAAATTGTGTTAAATGTTTTGAAATATTTGCATTAAAGTTTTAAGTACACAATTTATCTGCAACCGTATGTTGGATCAACTGGAAATGTCACATACTTCTTTATCAACAGCCATATTTTCATTCTATATCTCACCTAAGCGGCTTTCATGCCAAAGGTCAAGGCCAAATGACTTTGCTACGGCCGAGGGTATGTGTGAGACCCCGCTCACTTGCTCTAGTCCTTAAAAGCAAGAATAACATATCTTACCATACATGTACTGACTTCTTTTTGTTTTTTTCGGATACATGTACTGATTTTGTGTCCCGAGCATAACTGGAATTCCTTTTTGTATATTTATCACAACTCTTGCCTCACTAAGTAATATTCTAGTGTTCTCCCTTTGTTTTTTCACGCATTGATTTTGTATCTGGCACATGGCGATATTTCAAATTTGACCTAATATGGTCCTGATATATATCAAATTGAAGGTATCGTGGAGACAATCACTCTGGATAATTTTGTTGTCAAAATCGGATGATACATCATACAAGATGGCCGCCGACAGGTCATCCTTTAATTATAGATTTCGTCTTCTTCTCATGTACCGTTTGGCCGACGCTAGTCAGACTTCACAGTTGTGGTGCGTGGGTGAAGCATTTTCATATAAAAATTTTGTAAATTTGGTAAAATTCTTAAAAAAATCATATCAACCATGTTAATTTTACATTATTATTATTTTTACATCAAGCTTGAATTGCCACTTTGATATCAAGGGCGATAGCATTGACTCTTTAAAATTTTAATGGAAACAACTATTTATTCTCTCTATTTATCTTTTGATGCGCAATGATCATATTTTGTAACAAGTCAATACAAATATTTATTCAGGTGACACATTTAGTTGATATAAATAATTTAAAAATGACCTGCCTCATTTACAATCAAAATAGCACGATGATACAACCTATCAGTAAACCTAAGATTACTAAGTGAATATTTCTGTGTAGCGGGCACTCGTATTTTTTTAAACTGTTGGAATAGTTACACAATTATACTTATTTAATATTTAATTCCTATAAATAACACTTTGTGCCAAACAGATGGGACCCCAATTCAAATCATGATTTGCAACTTTGCTGAAGGATGTCTGGCACCCAGTCATTAAGTGCAAAGGCACGACATTTGTCTTATCAGCTCATTCACAAACACCACATCATACAAAACACTTGTCACATGGATTCACCAGTGGGTGTACGGTACAAAGTCCAGTAACACGTAACATTTGGTCAGGTGTGTATTTTTTTACTTTAACCTACGTTTTCTGGGGGAAATAACTACCTGTATAATATATATTAAAATCACTACAATGGAAGAAATTGATTGTATGTTCTCGCACCCTCTTCCAAACTCCATTCACAATTCACACCCCCTCTGCATGAATCTGGCTACTCCACTGCAGTGCAAAGTCGCAGAACAATTTTTGACATACAGCCGTTTGAATGTGTACTTGTGTGTGTGTAATATTTCTCAAACTTTTTCAAGGCAATGATTTCTGTTTCGATGTAATGTATGACCTGTCGTGAATTTCACTCACAAGTTCATATTGGTGCTTGTAGGAGTATTTGATATCCAGTATACATTTTCCATGGCTTTCACGTTCTATAAAACCGTCTGGAGTTTCGACAATGAAATGGAGAAATGGCAAACATTTTCATGTGTCTGAATGTGGATTATTTCTGGTACTCATATCTTTGGCTTATAACGTGTTCAAATTGTACTGCGTCAATTTTATCGAATTTAAGATTGCATATTTCATGACTTTCTTCAAAACGCCAGTTTTAGAAGTTGACGGTTTTAGGATTTTTATATCATGCACTGCAGTGCCGGTGATAAGTCGCTAGGTGGCGTTGCCAAGTCGGACTGTTGTACTATGCACCGAAACAAACCGCCAGTGGACGCGTTACACTATGTTTGCAATGTAATCTCCCTGGGTAAGTTTATAAATCGCGGCTCAGTCAGCGTGCGACTAGATGCCGGTTTATTTTTGTTAGGGGAAAGTACTAAAATTGGGAAAATTGGGCCCGCGCAATATTTAAAATTGTGCCATGTCAATTAAAGGTGGTGCAGGATGATGAATGTAATATCTTTATAATGGAAAGACAGAATTTAATGAAACATAACGCAGTAAATGCTTAACAGGTTGCCAATTAGTATCCCCTCGCCGATAGGCAATAGCTGGTATATCGTTAGTCCATGTACTGCGTACGTATGTACGTACGCTAGTAACGCCTTTCATTTTTCAATAACTTGTGAACTGCTTCCACGATTTTGATATTATTTGACCATGATGTGTGTCTATGGATGGAGCATGGATTAGCATATGAGTAGACTCATATGACCCACGTTCGACCGCCCAAGGTCACGGAGTACTTTTTTATTATCAAGGCTGCCAGCGAGGGGATTAGCTTCGTTTAATGATACCAGTGCGAGGGGATTAGCTTCATTTAATGATGCCAGTTCTTGCATTATGGTACAGTTTGCTTTAATCTAACAATTTTCTGGTTTTGACGAAGATTTGGTTACCATGGATGTGAATAAAAATCTTAAGAACGTGAATGTAAGAAATAAACGGTACTTGATTCTTCACGACAGTTATAGGTTATCGTAAAGAACTGTTAGAGCACCCATACCGGTACGTCACTTCTATGGTGTGATACATATCATCGAACCGGTATGTCACTTCTATGGTGTGATACATATCATCGAATCCGTCCGTTTGCTAAAGGAAAAGTTTCAAGAAAATTTACTGTAAAAATGACATCACAGAATACGTCACGTCGGAAAAGCAGGTTCGGAAACCACTGATCCCATACCCTGAGATCTATAACTTTACATGCTACTTGCAAACATGTAGTTGGCCTCAATAATAATAACATACACTCAAAGCGTTCTTTTATAACATGATCATTCATGTTATAATTGTTCTTGCTTACATATTTCATCACTGTTGTTACAGCTTTTATAAACACATTTGACGCTCGGGGGGTGTGGGAATGAAAGTAGTGTCTTTTTTAAGTGGCTAAAAGCCTATATAGACAATAGATAACAGCCTAAATAGATAATGAATTGACTTGTTGGACTGAAAACATATATTCAAAGTGAATCTACAAGTATCGAGTTGCCACAAACACACAGAGTCCGAAATGCACCATAAATTAGAAATTAGCTATTTAAACAACAATTGTGGAAACAACATTGGTCGCGAAAACCAATGACTCCGCACATGCACAGGCAATGTTGAATATCCCCCACCCACTTGAATTCATGTTAGATTGAACACAATGGAATTATTTTAGTAGCCCTGTGGTTAAAAGTGCTGTCGAAGTCAGCACGATTCAAATATTGGTCAACAGTAATAAAGAAATAATTCCTACCTGAAACGAATGTTTCGTGTCTGGCAGCTAGTAGACTTATGTGAAATGTAGGTCAATTATTGATGCGTCATGGCTGTCGCCGTATTTTCATCTCAACTTTAGCAAATTTGCAGAAATGTACGTCTGTAGCATTCACAAATCGTCGAGTACACAATGAGTATCTGTATTTCCGTATTTAGAGCTTATCAACAATGAAGACAGCAATAATGTCACGATGGCTTGGACCAGTACGTGTAATGGCAATATGACCAATCATTGCATTATTACGCGTTTGGCAGGACACGAAATATAGTATGACGTCACAATGAAAATAAAATCGCATTTAACAACAAATAGCTGACTTTTTAAACGTAAATTTGTTTTTGGTTGGTATATTACATTAAAAAAAAGTGTCCTGACGCTATGGCGTTTAGTAAAAAGGTTCAACTATTGACTCTCTATGTACCAGACGTTCTAAATGAGGCTCCATACGGGATAATCTATTTAACTCATTGAACCCTGGCTACAAATAGCCAGTTCACCCCTAGAGATAACTGCTAAGCCATCCCCTAGCTACTGCAGTGGGCTTATCAGCTCTGACTCCCTGGGAATATTTGATGCAATTCCAAAATAGGATTATCAGTCAATGGGTGTCTTACATTAACTGGCTAAAAACGTGTTATATATTATCCAATACATCTGAAAATGTATATGTATATTCATCCATTATTTATCTAACCAATGATGTAATTTTTATTATAAACGTCCCTTGTGCCACTATGCAGAAAATTATCAAACAAACATAATAATAAAACAATCTGTATTTATTGAATGAACCTACATGTATGTACATCAAATCATTTAGCAGTTTATTTTAGGGGCATGTGTGGATGAGAATCTGCAAACTTATTGTATCCGGCCTTGTTATCTACATGTACATGCACCATAACTTCATGCTCATGCAGGTGGGGTAATAATTTACGTCACCTACAGGGAAAATTATCAAACAGACATAATAATAAAACAATCTGTATTTATTGACTGAACCTACATGTATATACATCAAATCATTTGACAAAACAAGGCTTATTTCATTTATGACCAGTCGATATCCTGCTCAGCCTGCACATTGATGGTGACTGCCAGAAATGCGAACAATGTAGATCCTGATTAGACGGTGTGGATGCACTGGCCTGTATGGTTATTCACTGATTGCAAAGGTAATAAGCCAGGTTTTATCAGATCATAGCTCAGTTGGTTTCCATTATTGGTGGTGATAACATTTGTTTGCGGTATATTTGGTATATTGTTAATTTCTATAGTAAGTACAAAATAAGCACAGGAAAAAATAAAATTGTAGATTCTCATTAATTTATTTTTGCAAAGGTGTGGTGGATGTGAAATTTTATTTTTTAATTCTTTTCGTGAAAATTAGTACAAATTATTATACAAATAGAATGATGCCTAGATTGTTTTTGAAAATTTATACAAACATAAATAATTTAGCAGTTTATTTTAGGGGCATGTGTGGATGAGAATCTGCAAACTTATTGTATCCGGCCTTGTTATCTACATGTACATGCACCATAACTT
The DNA here is from genome assembly GCA_029237695.1 of Conchocele bisecta. Classification (NCBI taxonomy): domain Eukaryota; kingdom Metazoa; phylum Mollusca; class Bivalvia; order Lucinida; family Thyasiridae; genus Conchocele; species Conchocele bisecta. The sequence continues at coordinate 101,025,693 of CM055268.1, read as the reverse complement.
CATGCTCATGCAGGTGGGGTAATAATTTAAGTCACTTACAGGTCCTAAACGTCACAGTGAGTCTCGAGACATTGTTGAATCTTCATACAATCCGAGATTTAAATCCTTACCGTATTTTCATAGAATTAACTTCACATTTCACACAGAACAAACTTCACATTTTTCACAGAAATGAATTACATTTTCACAGAAATGAATTCCACATTTTTCACAGAAATAAATTCATTTTTTAGAAATGAATTTCACCTTTTTCACACAAATGATTTCACAGAGGACAAACTTCACATTTTTCACAGAAACGAATTTCATATTTTTCACACAAATTAAATTTATTTTTCAGAAATAAATTTCACCTTTTTCATTTTCACAAACAAATGAAATTTCACATTTACACATAATTTGCTTATATTTCCAATGATCATGATGATGTACAAATGTAGTTTCTTTACACTTTATTTGTACATCATCATGATCATTGTAAACCTACGGAAGCCGATAGGTGTCACTTAGAATTGTTTTATATGTTGTTACGTTATAACGACTTATTATGTCGTTATACCGACATAGTAAAAAGCCGTTGTAACGACATAGCTAAGTCGTTATAACGACATATACAAACATTCTAGGTGACACCTTAATCGGAATTCCATATAAACCCGTCAACAGTGCAATGTCCACTAATGTATCAACTGCATTCAGACAGGGGTAGGTAGTGTTTATAGTTAGTGTTTCAACAGATCACGATGCCACGGCTGAAAGCAGTCGACACACAAGTGGACATTGCACTGTTGGCAGGCGTTGACAACCTCGCGTCTCCTCTTTTTCTTGCTGCATTGTCGGCAACGACCTTTCTTCTCGGCTCTCTTTGGAAAATGTCCCGCACCGATTGTAGCCAGCGCTGCCCGTTCATTCTCAATATATTCTCCGATCAACTGTTTTGACAGAGCCATTCGAAATTCCACCATGGTCAGTAGTTTGTTGCGTCCGGTTTTTGTTTGTTTCTGGTGGTTGGCCGACTCCTTCATCAAAATAAAGCCATTTGTGATAGCAACATCGAATAAAAACCAGAAAATGTACTGCCACCATTTCCTGGATGTCCTATATGTGCTGTATTCTGTGCGCAGCTGGTCCGCATGATCCACACCATTCATATTATTATTGTATTCGGGAATGATTGACGGGGCTCTCACTTGTCGCAACTCGCCATTCTTTGATTTCCGCGTCACCACGCTGTCCAGAGTTGCGGGATTTTCAGCCGTAGACATGCAGTGGACGGGTTTCTTGTCCTTCCATAAACAGGCAGTCAACTCTTCCTTTTGTGCCGTGTTGAACTGTCCTTGCTCTTTAACTTCTTTTGGCTTCAGCATTTGGGCTGGGAATCCCTTCCGATTGGCTCTCACTGTACCGCGGGCATACGTTTTGTTGTCTAGAAGGGTCTGAAGCAGATCAGGGCTGGTGAAGTAGTTGTCAATGTTCACGATGTGGTGCTGTCCCCAAATTTTCTCCGTCATGTCCTTCACCACCCTGGAAGCAAGTCCAACCTCACGCGCGCCATTTTCTTTCCCATTGTACACTTGAAATTCGTTGGTATATCCATTTGTAGGGTCACCCCTCATCCACACCTTGATACCATACGTGGTGGGTTTGGCTGGTAGGTACTGTCGAAATTAGAGCCGGCCACGGAATTTGACCATTACTTCATCGACACTGGTATTTTGATGTGGGTTGTAATTTCGGAGGCAGCGGTCCAGAACTTCTTGTAGTACAGGCCGGACGTGGTGGAGCCTATCGTGACCAGGCTGACCTCTTGCTGGGTTCTTCGTGCGATCACTGGTGTGCAGGTATTGGGATATCTTGTCGAAGCGGTCTCTCGTCATGACTCTCCTGATGTTCAGATTTCCGAAGAGGGCATCTGTCGACCAGTACATTGCCGTTTGTGGAAGCTGAAATGCAAATGAACAATGAACTATAACTTTCCTATTGGCATGTGATATGTTGCTGCGACTCTCGAGAAACTGATTCATTTGTTGCGACCAGTGTAGATCCAGATCAGCCTGCGCATTCGCACAGTCTGATCAGGATCTGCACTGTTCGCCATTCCATCAATGAAACTTCGGTAACACCTGTATACATTTCAGTAGGTAGAAAGGGTCTGTGTTTCGCAGTTTGTTTACACAAGTATGAAACGATGTTTACACTTTCGGGCCGGAGCACATTTTTCTCACCCTGTGACACAAATAAGCCATTTTCTCGCTTTGTTTTATTAGGTACGTCAACTTGTATCATCACCATTTGCATGTAACTGACATCAACTCACCTGCAAAATGCTCATGAACACCCGGATACCGAGCCAAGCTTTCATTTCCTCTTCAACGACTGCCGCCAGATGGGATCAGGCTTTTCCGTCTGTCGCTGTCTGGCATAGAGGTTTGTTTGAGCACACAGCATCTCAATCAGGAAGACAGGAAAAAACAACTCAAAAAATTCCCATTCTGTAGCATCTGGTGCCAGGTCAATTGTCGGTCCTGGTTTCGGGCCAGAGAATGTTGTCTTCGGAATAGGTGCCCTCCCGTTTAGGACCCAACGATTGCTGGTATTCACGACAGGCTGTTCGTCATCACTTTCCATTCCTCCATCACTTTCACTATGATCACTTTCACTTTCACTTCCATTAGTTATGTTACGTCACTCAATGAAGCATCATCGCCATCTTCTTCAGTAATCATAGACACTACTTGAGTCAGATCTAGTCGCCGATTTGCCATTTGGACACAATTAATTGCCTATTTCAAATGTAAATTTCAATGCTTTCCTGTGTTGTAAACAGATTCAGATTTTTACCACGTGGGAACCGATCATTCTTTGTCATATGTAACAAGAAATCTGATTGGCTGAATTTACCTGGATTTCTACATATCTATTGAAAATGACCAATAGCAAACGACGTCATAACTCGTCGCTCGGGATACAATGCTTGCTTTATCGAGCCGTCAATTCTCGTCGCTCGGGATAGGGGTAAGATAAACTACAGCGAGTTAAAGGAGAATAACACCCCCAGCAAAACCGATATATTTGCATTATATAGCTATATTAAAGACAAATCGTTCTTTTAAATGACTTGTATTTATTATAATCCCACAGAAATTTGGTTTTAAAGTTCCCATATTTATGCGCTCTCCACTCCATGGAGATTTTAGGCTGCCTCCATTAAATCACGTGATACGCATTACAACTACGTCAGAGCGCGGTTGCGCGCGCAACTTGCTACTTCCTTGGTAACCGGGAAGCATTCTGATCAGCTGCTTCCAGTTTCCTTTTGTTTCTCTTCGACATCACATCGCGACCAATAATTATCTATTGTTACGTTTAAAACGCGCATTTACCTGTTAATATGCCTTGCTGCATAGTGAGAACGTGTAAACATGAGACTGGCAGAGAAGGACAGGGGTTTGTGACATTCCATGTTATTCCAAGGGACGAGGAATTACGGTCGAAATGGTTGAGGAACGTTCAGAGAAGTGATCTTTTTAGGAGGGCGCATCGCGGTGTCGTTTGCTCGGAACATTTCTCGCGGAGTTGTTTTAAGTTTGTCAGTGTGGCGAAGCTTATGATGGGTACAGAGAAATATCGTCTTATTCGAGGATCTGTGCCCGAAGTGATCGAGACAACCAGCAAGAACGACGATCCACAGATTGAGGTAATTTTCCTAGCGAAATTGTATTAGGCGTAAAAAAAAGGTTTGTTTCCTGTTACCCGACCGACCGTCTAGTTTTACCCCCGACTGTAATTGTCAATTTTACATTGGTCCCGGAAAATGTTGTGACCGCGTTTTTTACCTGTCCCGTATCCAACATGGCTGGCGAGAGCAACAGTTTGATTGCTCTGCGATGTTTTTGGTGCAAGGTCAACGAGATTCGGGTGGTAGACCATGGCTCGTCGATAAATGGCATTTACAACATGGTCCATACCAAATCTACGCCATTTAAGGCCACTTGCTCTAAGTATTGGCGATTTACAGCGTTAGAATTGTGTGTCATGTGTTTTCGCGGCATGAAATTTTTGATTTTTACATGAAATTAAAAAATAATAGCCGTTACAGTTGTGTAATTGTTTACTTTAGTGTGTCTATCAATTGATTCTAGATACACTATGACTTTTGACTATTTTTCCTGTCAAATATTAATGCTTCAATATTGGACTATTCCAGTAAATATACATATTCCCCTGTGGAAGAGATATTCATGTGACACAGTCCATCCCCTGAATTTCTTTTGTTCGTCACCCTCCCTACATTGGGACTTTGGTGTGGTATGGACCTGCCACCAGGTCAGGTTATTCTAATTTCAGGGCTGAATATATTTTTCTCGATGTAAATATTCAGTTCTGATTTTGGAATTTCCCCCCCCCCCTCCCCAATGCAGCAGGTTAAAACGGGATCGAACCTGTTTGCCCGGCCTTACATGACCTTAGCTGTTGATAGGCCGTTAAACACCAATAAACAAAAACACGCCCCCACCCACCCCCCTACATTTTGTTCTCTTCCACAGGGCAGTAGGTATATTAACAGCGGTGTCAAAATTTGATTCACCCGACCCGGTCTGACTAAATTACAATGATACATACTGTAAAAAGTAAAAAAGAAAATCCCTACCTACCGACCCTATCTTTTTCGGGCCCGTAACAGGAAACAAACCTTTTTTTTTAGGCCTTATCAAACCTACACTGGTCACAAGTCCCATAAGCTCCATTTTTTCAATCACAGCCTCTAATTACAACAACAACAGCAAAAACGGTCTCAATTGTCCGAATTATGGTAATTGTCGGCTACTGGTAGGTTTGTTTGGGGTTGTTTACATGTAAAATATCACAATTACCATAATTCGGACAATTGTGACCGTTTTTGCTGTTGTTGTTGTAATTAGAGGCTGTGATTGGAAAAATGGAGCTTATGGGACTTGTGACCAGTGTAGGTCCTGATCAGACTTGTGCGCATGCACAGGCTGATCTGGATCTACACTGGTCGCATATCCCATAAGCCCATGCCAGTCTTAGCCACATTCAATGTGGTTGTACAAGAAAACAAGATTTTAACACATATTTGATATCCTTGAGATGGGGTGCAGATGTCAGATGCGGAAACGTAACACTTATTTAATTTATAGATCTGCTCCTGTATTGTACCATCCTAACATTTTTACAATTACATTTTATTTCTGCTGTCCACCATGATAGTGTTTTTTTAAGGTACCTATAAACCATTGGCGTCCTGGGTTTTGATGGGTTTATTCCTTCCTTCAGAGGGGCGCCAAGGGGGTACATGTAGGTCCAGTCTAGACTAACCTGCCATGTCTATATCATGTTTCACTTCTATTTTTCATTGTCCGATTGTTATCATTTACTTTGCTATATATTGATAGTAAAGCCATAGGCGGCATAGTTCTATGTCTATGTCCAGTCAACTTCATTTCCGGGTACGTACGATACGGGAGTTTACTTCCCGCAACTAGACAAAATAGTAATGTATTTTTTGGAATTCCCCAACTTTTTCTATGAACACAAATGTGTTTGTCACTGGAGAAATAGGGCTTGCGGGTTTTGTGTGACCAGTGTAGCTCCTGATCAAATAGCACACTTATGTAGCCTGATAACGATACATATAGTTGCGAACGGTAACTCTTGCAATCTACTTCCGTACGGTCCATAGGCAGATTTACGATTCCACTCATGAGTTGTAGGATTTATCAGCAGAATAGTGAATCAGATCTGATTCACACTTTAGCAGTTAATTGTGAAAAAAGTTCTATATTTTTAACTGAGATGAGTGTTAATATTATGAAAAAATAACATATTCAAGCAATTATGACATACATTACATAATGTAAGATGACCATGATAATGTAAATTTAAGCTAGAATCAACAAGTGACACAGTCATTGGCAGCCAAATTCAACATGTAAAAGTTAAGATGGGGGCCATTTTCTGTAAAGGCAACAAATAATTTTCTAAATCTTCTACAATGGTAAAAATTGTTTCAGAATAATTGGTTTGTATTACTTTTACAATACTAACATTTTTTCAGATGGAAAACGTCACAATTAACTGCTAAAGTGCGAATCGCATCTGATTCGCTATTCTGCAGAGGAAATAATAGGAGTGGAATCCGCCTACAGAGGGTAGGGGAGTAGATTGCAAGAGTTACCGTTCGCAACTACGATACATAAAGTAACATTGCTTGTTAGACGCATGACACATGTTTCATTGATGGAATGGCGATCAGTGCAGATCTTGATCTGGATCTACACTGGTTGCAAAACCCAATAATTTGTGCACACACTTGATAACAATACCCTACGGGTAGACATAGCACTATGGCCTCACTATCGATAACAAATCATAAGTCAGATAATGAAAAATAAATGTTAGAAATGATATAGAGACGTGGCATGTTAGTCTACCCTACAGGCTGATGATACATTACGTATCAAACAGTTTGGTGAATTTGTAATGCTCACTGATGATTGCTCCAGTCCTAATATTGTTTTTTTTTTCATTTTTTAATTTACGCAGATGTGCGGAGTATCTGGACCTCTGTTATGTTATTTATTGTGGTGTTATTGTATCTGTATTGCCTATTGGTGTTGTATTTACTTCTATACCATCACAGACTGTGATAATCAGTGGAGATAATTATTGTGTGTCTAGGGGTGGTGCTTTGTTTCGCATATGACCCACATCCGATTGCCCAATGTCACTGAGGACTTGCCTTTTTTTATCAAGGCTGCCAGCGAATGGATTAGTCTCGTAATAACGATGCCCTTATTTATACTGCAGCAGGTTAAATGCGGGATCAAACCCGTAAGGCGTTGACCCAACCATAAATGACTTTAGCTGTTGATAGGTCTTTCAACACCAACAAACAAACATGCTCTCCGTGGCGGGAAAACGACTGGGAATTACTATTATACTCGCTGTAATATGGAGTTTTATGGAGTCTAACTGAATTCCCACATGTAGGAACTTGATACGTGTCCAATTCTCGAGGGGTGGCTGGCCGAATCGTTTTTGTTTTTTAGCCACCGGGTTTCGAAGAAACGGGTGGCATATAGTGTTTGGACCGTCCGTCGGTCCGTCCGTCTGTCCGTCCGTCACACTTTTCGGTTAACCAATTTGTCACAGTTTCTCAAATATGCTGCAGGTGGCATCCGCGTTCGACAGACGCATTTCTTATTCTTATTATTTTTCCTTTTTATTATTTTATTAATTGACTTCCTTTTAGTACTAAACCCATTGACCCGGCCTTAAATTACCGTACCTGTTGATAGGCCGTTAAACCCCAACAAACAAACAAATAATTGACTTCCTTGGTTGCTCTTAATTATAAAATGGTTAATTTAAATTGTGTTGTGCTATACCACACTTGTTTGTACAAGTATCAAGTACATGTGTTTGTGTATGTCTGTTAATCAGTTGACAAGTTTATGAATAATTTTAGTTTTCACTACTACAATTTACTTTCTTCCGAGGCAAGATAGAAATTTCAACCTTCCTGCACTATGATAGCAATCTCCTTATCTGGTGCCAGGTGTTAAATTCAATGACTGGCACCAGAAAAACTTAAATTAAACAATTCTGAAACCGCCCAATGACCTTGTGAAACATTTTGAAATGTTCAATTATGAAGAAAAAAGTGTCCTGGCATAAACACTAGATTTCTGCCTAAAATCTGTGTTGGTAGTTGTATATCGGACAGTATATTTATTTTAAAGTTTTTGTAAGAGTTTCTCAAATCGCCTACAATTTTTGTTTGCCTTCAGCTAATATCTGCATATCGCAAACATGCTGCCGCATTAACGATACATCCTTCTACTTGATGGTACATCTGTCCGTCTGTTTTATTTTTTTTTGTAAATTTTGTAAGAGTTTCTCAAATAGGGGCCCTAAGTGCGTCGACAGACCACATTTTCTAGTTTCATGTAAAAAGGCGGTAAATTTATTTTTCAATATTTGCTTTAACGTTTTTATTTGTCGGTTCAAGCGGCGACCGGGGGTATACATGAGCCCCTGCTCACTTTCTCTAGTTCACAATGTTTGCTGCTTGCATACTACATTTCAAACTTCATACATGGCAAATGGTGTAGACCATTATCAGACTGCTGCTTTTGCAAGCTGATCCAGCTATATACTGGTCAGTGGTGGCAGAGACAACATGCCAGATTTTGTAAGATAGTGAACCATATTTCACATCTAAGAGTGTCACATACTGCCATCTGAATTTCAAAGTCCCCCAATTAGCCCTAGGGACTAACTTGGTCGTAAAACTGGACTCCTACACACCTGCTTGTCGTAAAACATATTTACTTGCAATGTAATACTTATCATGCTTATTCTGCAAATATATAAAATAAATTCTGATCAGGGACTACATCATTCAATTGACATTGTATGGTATTGTAGACTTTGAACTAACTATTTGGTATACTGACATGATCACCATGGGGGACAAAAGAAAGCAGTGTTTTTTTATCACAAGTGGACAAAACACCACCATTCCCAATGGCCATGCGGACAAAAGCCCTTTTCCCCGAATTTGCTGCCTGCACACCGCCACCACCCCACCCCCCCCCCCGGGACCATTTTCGATGAAACATTGACAAAGCTACATATTATCTAATGCAATTATTACCGAGAATCGGCGGTGCCCTATAGGTTTCGCCCTGTCTGTCCGTCCGTTTAGTATGTTGTAAATCGTCCGTCTGTCTGTTTATATTTTTGTAAGTATTTCTCAAATAGGGATCCTAAGTGTGTCGACAGACCACATTTTCTAGTTTCTGTTTGCCTTCAGCTACCGCAATATCTTCATATTGATTGCACACATGCATTACTTAGTAACGATACATCCATTACCCTCACTACTGTTTGTCCGTCTGTCTGTTTATTTATTTAAAAGGTTTTGTAAGTGTTTCTCAAATAGCTAGGGGCCCCAAGTGCACCGACTGACCACATTTTCTAGTTTCATTTCTTCTTTATCCTGGTCAGCCATGTCACTCACAGTACCGTATAATAATAATTCACAATGTTTGCTGGTTGCATACTATATTTCAAACTTCTTACATCATACATGGCAAATGGTGTAGACCATTATCAGATTGCTGCTTTTGCAAGCTGGTCCAGCTCTAGACTGGTCAGTGGTAGCAGAGACAACATGCCAGATTTTGTAGGATAGTGAACCATATTTCACATCTAAGAGTGTCACATACTGCCATCTGAATTTCAAAGTCCCCCAATTAGCCCCAGGGACGAACTAGGTCGTAAAACTGGACCCATACAGGTGCACCTGCTTGTTGTAAAACATATTTACATGTAGCTCATGAGAAAACGTCACTTGTTGCTGGTTTGGTTTTACTTGCAATTTAATACTTATTCAGCAAATAAATAAAATAAATTCTGATCAAGGACCACATCATTAAATTGACATTGTACGGTATTTGGTATACCGACATGATCACCCTGGGACAAAGCAACCCCCTGCCTGGACACCCCCGCTCCCCGCCCCTCGGAACATTGACAAAGCTACATATTATCTAATGAAATTTTTTTACCGAGATTCGGCGGTTCCCTATAGGTTTCGCCCTGTCTGTCCGTAGTAACTTTACATCCATTACCCTTGTTACTGTTTGTCCGTCCGTCTGTCTGTCTGTTTATATATTTAAAAGGTTTTGTAAGTGTTTCTCAAATAGGGGCTCCAAGTGCATCGACAGACCACATTCTTTATCCTGGTCAGCCATGTCACTCACAGTACCGTATAATAATAATTCACAATGTTTGCTGGTTGCATACCATATATTTAAAACTTCTTACATGGCAAATGGTATAGACCATTATCAGACTGCTGCTTTTGCAAGCTGGTCCAGCTCTATACTGGTCAATGGTGGCAGAGACAACATGCCAGATTTTGTAAGATAGTGAACCATATTTCACATCTAAGAGTGTCACATCCCCCAATTAGCCCTAGGGATTAACTAGGTCGTAAAACTGGACTCCTACACACCTGCTTGTCGCAAAACATATTTACATTGAGCACATGAGAAAACGTCACTTATTGCTGGTTCATAAGATTTTGATATGTGCTGCTTTGTTGGTTTGGCAACATTTAATTTTTACTTTCAATTTAATACTTATTCAGCAAATATATAAAATAATTTTTTTTTAATTCATTCAATTGACATTATATGGTATTGTAGACATTGAACTAACTATTGGGTATACTGACACTAATCCAAGTACAGTGTAATCTCTCTAAAACGGACATCCTGAGACGTCAACAGGGTGTCTGAATTAGAGATGTTCCACTGTAAATCAGGCAGATGACTTTGTGATCATTATCATGGGAGATAAAGCGTAATGAAACCTATCAAAATGAAACACACCATTATTTCTCTGTGTTCAGTTTATACAGGTTTCACTGTGTATATATTTATCGGTATCCAGACAAAACCCCTTGGACATAATCCCTTTCGTGTGAACATGACAACATGGACAAAAACCCCTTCATGAGTTTGACAGGGTGGACATTACCCCCTTCATGTTTTTTACAGGGTGGACAGTTTATTTTGATTCCACCCCGGGTCATGGGTTATCTCCCCCTTTTTTACTTAGATTTTCCAATTTTGGCTTGTAACTAATTGCTACATACTTTTCAACTGAATTTGGCAATTTTGCCTTGTAACTCTTAAAACTTTGAAATCGTAATAGCTGCAGACCTGTAAATTGGTTTGTAGCTTCCTTATGATGTGCAAAGCTTCTTTCAATTTTTTATTTGACTCCCGGATCATGGATTATCTCCCCCTTTTCGACTTAGAACATCACCATTTTGCCTTGTAACTTGTAAAACTTTTAAACCGTAATTGTTGGATGCTTGATACTTCGGATGTAGCTTCTTTATGGTGTCTAGATGCACACAAGTGAATTTCTATTTTTTATATGACACTGATCCATGGATAATCTCCCCCTTTTGTCTTGTTTACTATCAAAGCGATATGTGGGGGCATCCGTGTTCTATAAACACATTTTTGACCCCTGGTCATGGATTATCTCCCCCTTTTTGACTTAGCATTTGGGAAAGTGGGTATGTAGAGAATACTTGTGTCTTTTGATATCAGGTTTATTAGGAAACACGTAGGAATTCCGAGGCTACTGTTTCCGAGCCGAGCCTGATAAACTTCATATCAAAAGACACTAGCCTGGTATTCTATTTATCAGGTAGCGTTTAGATTTAGTAATGTTTATTTTACTGATAGTGACTCGCGGTGGTATCAGGCTATTTTCGTATGCAACTGATATTTTTTAATTTTTTAATTATTTATACTAATTAAATGTGTCGCCTGAAAAAAATTATATTTTCGACAGATTATAAAGTTTCTCATTGCACATCAAAAAATAAATACAGAGAATAAATGGTAATGTCGGTTAACATTTTAAGGAAACATGGTTATCGCCCGTGATATCAGTGTGGAATATTTACATCTGATATAAAATGTACAATAATGCCAATCAATACGTGGGGTAATGGTGAATGAAATCACCAGCTATGGTCATGTAAGGCCGGGCAAACGGGTTCAATCCCATTTTAACCTGCTGCATTGGGGGTGGGGGGGGGGGGGGGGTCTTGGGGGGGGGGGGCGGGGGGGGTCCTCATATTGAATGGTTGATGGCTAACAACCTGTATCATTCATGTGACAGTGACACTGTAATGGGTGAGATACTCATCTGCTATCACTTTGTTCATCCACTGATCATGACTATATATTTATTATACATACATGTATACTGACAATAGGCAAGCGATCTTGTATGTTCTAAGGTACCAATTGTGTATTTGCTATTTATTTCAGTACACAGCAACTCATTTAGGACCCCAGCATGCTGCCACAACCAGTCAACAAATGAGCTCCCCTCTGGCAGAGGTCTCACACAGCACAGGACTGGAGATCCAGATGTTCTGACGGAGAAGTGGACTTCCATCATCCACCACACAGTGAATAGACACGTGTTCCAGGGGAACCATATCGACAGATGCGGCCACGAGCAGATGACGGACTTCGACGAGAAAAAGACAAAATGGATGACGGAGGGCAGTACGGCACATGAAGCCCTAAAGAATGTCGTCTTGGACAAGGCAACGTTGAAAGATGTACGACAGTTAACTAGATTCTGCCACACGGGAAAGCTGGAATCATACCACTCTCTCATGCTGAAGTATTGCCCAAAGCGACTCCATTTCAGTATGGAGGGAATGACGGCACGGACGGAACTCGCTGCGTTGGACAATAATATGAATGTAGGGAGGCCACAGGCAACAATAAAGAAAGGGAGACGGAAAGGCGAACCGCGTTATAAGACAGAATTTCCCAAAATGAGCAAGCAGTGGGTTGCAAAGCCAATTTATGAGGAAAAGTCGTACGAGTATGCACATGAAATGGTGGAACGAGTGGTATCGGGGAAACTTAATAATGACATTACAGCAATAACCAAGAGAAATCTACCAAGGAATATTGCTAGCATTGACCGACCATCGAAGGCTGACCTTATTGATGCACACACATCTAGATTTCGGTGATGCACATTTGTTCACCAGGTGATTTTTAAATGTTCCACTGACTGACACATTTGTATGTAGTACACATGCAGTAAGTACAGCTGCAGGGTTTTATAATCTAAATGGCAGTGTGAAAAACTCACACATATGTATGATACCTATATAATATACCTGTACCCATAGTAAGTAGACAATACACAATTTATCCCACATGTGTGTATATTTTTATCCAAGCATATCTGCTTGGATATAGTCCTTATACGGTTTTTGAGACCTCACATGATTTATGCAAATGAGTAATTGTCGACCAACGAACGTACTTCATGCTTCATGATTCTAGCTACGCCACGTGAGAGAGTTCCAAAGCGAGCGGTGCATTATGAACGTGTCACTCACATTTTTGGCCAGCTACATTTTTTTTCAGCTACAGTTATATTTTTAAAAACAGTTTGTGATTTTATAAAATATATTAACTGTCGTGTTTCATAATAAATATTTTGTTAGGAAGGTTATATTTTTAGCGCAATGATCGACCGCTCCACATGTAATTTATACGTAGTTATACGCCATGAAAAATAGTTTCTGATAGTGAGCTAACATTATATTGTGTAGTGTAATACATGTGTTAATTTTTCTGTGCGACATTTATATTACAAAATGTTTATCAGATTTAATATAATATAAACTGACATGTATTAATTTGAGTATATTATTTTTTACGCGCACTGATACAATTAACCTCGTGTCTCATGAAAAGTAGTTTCCGCCATTTTATGCCGACAAATTACAGAATCGGTTGTCTCTACCATAGTCATAGGTCAATGGCTCGATAAAATCCAACATTGGACAACGAAATGATGATGATTTAAAACAGAAACATTGTATTTTGACAGTTACATACCGCATGCTTTAAATAATCATCTTGAGCCATCGATATTATTAATCAGTGTCCATTTTACTTAAAACATCAACTAATCTATAATGACGTTACACAGAAAATACAGTACGATACGCTTCACAAAGGAAACATTGTCTTAGAGTTTGAATAATTTTAGGTTCCGCCGAACGAACGAGTACGCCGAAATATATTTCCGTACAAATCCAAAAACCTATTTATTATATACCCGTTCAACAAAACATGTATCCTAATCATTAAATAATCCGATAGTGTGATGAAATGCGACTCTCTATTATTTTGTTGAACAATCCGAGCGCCTGTGATGGCTTCAGTTTATGCAAATTGACAAGGTCATTTCGCGCACCTGAATCGATACAATAATCTACAGGGGTTGAAATTTCACTCGCCATGGCGAGTGCTTTTTGTGGCGGTCTGGAGTACTTTCTACAGGCACTCGCCCAGTTTGGCGAGTGAAAGATTAGGTCAGGATTATTTTTTTTGGAAGAAATTGCCAATTAATTCCATCGATAACGGCCAACAAATGGTATTAATTCAGCGACCATTTGTTGTTTACAGTTCACGTCAATTTGCGGGAAGTAAGATTCAAGCAGTGTCTATGTACACGGTTACGGGTAGAATCTCTAGCGATTTTGAACACGGTCCATATCGGGCAAGTTTAATTCACGGATTATTTGTCGGCTTTACGCGGCCGGGCTAAACAAATAATAGACTGCGAGCATAGACTAGTGTATACGCGGCCACATATATCGTCTCGTATACAGTTGGGTTAACGCGCATTTCAGACGCCGAACATAACGGCTTGGGACGAAACGGTCGGCGCCGGGTCCGAAAACCATTATTGAATTTAGTAATTAAGGCAGCACGCAGCGCATGCAAACATAGCCACTATAAATCAAACTAAATCTATGTCACTCAACGCTTATAGAAAATAAGAAGTGTGCAAGCCTCTGAGCAAATTCGCTGCTATTTGTTTGTTTATGTTCATTTAATACTTAAAATATAAATAACAATAATAGTGAATATGTCTCATACGTTTTGGTAATGATCATATGTAAAAGCTTTTTTTTTTAATAATAAGATACAACATTACAAAAACTGGAAATAGCAATTTATTAAAAAAAAAAACTGGGCGAGTAACTTTTTGACCTGGGCAAGTACTTTTTTTTTTTTTCTACCTACCTTGGTTCAACCTTGGTTGAAGGCCGTTTCTTGTAAGCTAGGCTTGTACTGGCCTATTTTAGCGACGTCAAATTGGATAATTGTCTTTGAAACTGGGGGGAGAGCCAACTAAATCATGGTTAAAATGTCTGTACAATATTTTCACGTGTTGAATTTGCTGGGTCTCTTCTTCCAGGCGGAGTTGAGTGAACTTTTGAAACTATTTAGTGTGTTCGAATTTACACAATCACTAGGGAGTGCATTCCAGTCTGTGACGACTCTTTGAGAGAATACTTTTTGTCGCAACTGCGAAGGATTTCAGGACTTCTTTCAGTCCTTTGATTTCATATTAACGAGGCTGGCCGAAATTTGGTTATGCAAAAAAAAAATATACACACAAGTGGTATAAATTTTATATTTTCTATACACTATGGGTATAGTTTCTGTATACCATATCTAGCAACTTTTCTGAGTCAGCAAGTGGACAGTGCGACTAGTGAACACCCAGACCAGATTGGTTATCAATACAGTCTGATCATGGTCTACACTGTTCGCCATTTAACCCATTAACATTGATGATCATCAGTCTGTTTTTGTATTAGAAATGTGACATATGAACATTTTGACTCATCTATGCAGTCCGGTCAGGGTCTACACTATTCACCATTATCTGAAAGAAATTGACGTTCATCATTCCGTGTATGCGGGAGAAATGATGACCAACCAGTGAAGACACAGACCAGATTGTTCATCCACACGGTCTGATCTTGGTCTACACTGTTCACCATTTAATCTGTAAACAATTGATCATCATCATTCTGTTATTGCGGCAGAAATTGGATGGTGTGACTAATGAAGACTCTGACCAGATTGGCCCCAATACTCATCCATGCAATCTGATCATTGATTGGTGTTTAACGCCCTATCAAAAGCTAAGGTCATTCATACATGTGACTGAATATCTATACAAAGTATATCTGACCCTGTTCTTCTTAGAGTATATTATACAGAGCATTGAGTTGCCATCTCGCCATTTTTGTTTGTACATGCTCTCGGACAGTTTCACCACTTGTAGCGTTTGACACATACAGCCAATAATATGGTAGCAAATATAATAAAATTTGGTACAATATGTATCAGAACAACGTTCCATTAATATTATTTCAGCAGACTACACAAAACGCGAGTCTGATCTATCCCCATCATGTTGCACCAAATTTTATTCATGTGTTCGTATGTGTAAGAGGTAAAACTGGCCGATGGCTTATACACACTAAGATGGCCCTTATCATACTGATATGGGGCTATGCTGGTGTGAAACACTGTCCTTTCTTGCTGTAGAATGTGTATGGTTCTCTATGATTATAAAGAACGCATCTGTTATTTGCCTTGTTCAAATCGCAATCAGCCTGTGGTTGTTGTACATGTATATATCCTGTATCTATTGTACATACATATAAAATATAGGCATATGTGACCGACCAAAATGGTCTTTCAGTTTATGAACAGTGCAGTTCGGAATAATCTAGTACACTCCTAGGCATGGAATAGATCAGGGCATATGCGTCTAAAACTTTTGAAATATATACTCTGTGCTCCAAATTATGTTTCGGTATAATTAGACACACGGACTGTTTTGCAAAAGGAAGTGTTAGTTTTCATTATTTTGAAGAAAAGTGAAAACAATCTTTTTTGTTTAAAATTTTGGTTTTATATGGATTTATCAACCAGTCAATTTGTTCAATTCTAAACACTCCCAATGTTTTATACCATCAAACTATATACTCCAAAATGTTTTGTAAGCACAGGCCCACATCTCAATTAGTGAACAGTGCAAGCTGACATTCAAGTTTACACACATTACTTTATTATCACAACTGAGACACGAGATTTTTGACCTAGGAACATGCATGATTTTGTACCTAGGAACATGTGCGATTTTTCATGAAATATATTTACGGAATATGTGATATTTTCTGTAAATGACGTCGAAAGTTGAGTTTTCATAGCAATTTGCTACGAAAATTTCATCAACTTTCTATATCATCTAAATATTTTGTTCATGATATATTGCACATGTTCTTTATTACAAAATCAAACTGCGTGTCTCAATTATAGTGGGTCACATATAATGGTAGCATGAGCCTGCGGTTGACAAAATGGACCTGAATATGTTTGTGGCAGGGTAATTCCAAATTAGCCAACATGTTTAATCTCCTAACTTGGTTACTGTCAATGTTAATAAAAATGTTTTGTAAACAACTTTTAGTACATCCATAAAAAGGTTATTCTAATTTCAGGGCTGAATTTATTGTTTCTCGATGTAAATATTCAGTTCTGATTTTGGAATTCCCCCCCCCCCCCCCCCCCCCCACCCCCCCCCCATTCACGCAGGTTAAAACGGGATCGAACCCGTTTGCCCGGCCTTAGATGACCTTAGCTGTTGATATGCCGTTAAGCACCAATAAACAAACAATGAAACATCCATAAAACATGCAAGTCATCGTCTTTGATGTGCTATCCATCATGATAAAATGCTTGACACGCAATGCATACATGTATGATGTCATCTGACATCTGGTAATATATTTTTATCATTGAAAAATTGAAAACAAAAAAAGAAAAAACAAATTCTGAACCTTAGCGATTTAATATGGACATATTCACGTGATATTGTTTATAAATGGTAAAACTCCCTTGAATTTTCAAAATAAACATTTGATACTCGATATAATGCCGTTCTTGTAACATGTTCTGTGCCCATTTAATCCAAGACTGGTTTTACCATAGGTTTACCAGTTCTTGAAAAATAAACTGGGGCACAGACATGTACAAGAACGGCTTATATCAGTATCAAATGTTTATGAAAATTCAAGAGTTTTACACATTTACCATGGTTACAAATTTAAGAACATCCACTTTCTAATTTAGAACTTCAACATATATAGAACCACATAAACTGCACACAAAATTATAGCATGGTGTTGTTGTTATTTACTCAACTATACAAAGATTAAAGGTACATGCCCACTCAGTAGGCACAAACTGTTCTTTTATAGGAATTAAATAAGTGAATACAGATAGTGTTGTATGTTCTCTACATTTTCTGGTAAAATAAACATTCATTCACCATAGCCCCCGTATTGATTGGCATTATTATACATTTTATACAAGAAGTGAATTTCCACGCTGGGGCGAAATATTACTAACTGATTATATGTATATAGCAGGCACTCGTCATTTTTAGAACTGGTGGAATAGTGACATAATTATACACTTATTTAATTCCTGTAAACCTATAAAGAACATTTTGTGCCTACTGAGTGCGCATCTATCTTTAAGAAATCCTGGCAATAAAAGTTAATTAATCTGAATCGGCTTCCTTAAAACCGCTGTATGTCGCCCTGGTCCTGCCCCCAACTCTGGAAAAGTCTTCCTGATCAGCCGGACAACACACGCAGGGATAACATGTCTGTTCTTTCTCCCCAGATGGCCGGTAAGTCCACAAGGTTTAAATACAGCCTGTAGTGCTGTAAGCCTGTAGAAGCTGGAAATGAAGAGATATATGCAATATAATGTTTACTCAAACAAAATTTTGAAATTATTTACTCCCCATTCCCCCCCCCCCCCCCCCCGCCCCAGATCACGAATCCCCCTATTAATCTACATTTTTAAAGTGAGTTTCTGAAAAATCAAGGAGTAAATCAAATCAATGGAAAATATTTCAGAAATTTTAGCAAGTCAAATCTGAAAAATGTGGGTATTTGACTTGCGATGCTGATGTAGATTAAACTCTCCCAGATATGCAAAGAATAATATTTATAAATCTATACAGTTGATGATAAAGTTTTCTTTGTCACGGTACGGATCTAGTAACTCAGGAAAGAAGATATGTATCTGTGCCAGGTTAGCTCAGTCGGTTCGAGTCTCGGGGCGGGTGCATATTTTTCTTTTCCTGTTACATTTACACGACTTGACATTGAAGGAAATAAATTCTGTGTGTCAAAATGATAGTTGAATGAATCATGAGATTATTATGTAAACTAGGTCACATATTCATCTTATAGGATGAATTACATCCTCCAGACATATAATGATGAGGAATAATGATGTAGTGTGTAATATAAGAAACTACCATATATACTGGTACATGTATATAATATATGTGACCGTGACTGGGGAAATGGGACCTATGGCATATGTGACCATTCTAACACCATATCTGCTAACAAACTGATGTAGCCTGATACACACATCTACTGTTTGTTAGAAACAGGGCATATGTTTCAATGAATAAAATGGTATAGATACTATAGACCCAAAACAAACTGCATGGATGTCTGTTCATCTGTCTGTCCGAGATTTGTTTTAAGGTTTTAGGCTACACCCGTTACTATTAGTTGCTTTGGCTTGAAACATCATATGCTTATTTGTCATCATCATTATTTTCATTCAGCAGTTGGGGTAGGGGTAAATACCTACAGACGCTTTTAGGGTGGCTTGGATGGTCAAATAGTGTTTGTATACACATGAACAAAAATATAAACATTTCAAATGTGCCCGGGTGTGCTGAACACGTCCAGAGATATTTTCATCACCGCCGGTAGTATTTCATTTGAATTGTTTTGTACATTGTTTAGAAGTAGTTTATGGGGAGTATGGGTTTTGCCACACAGGCATTCGGCTTTCATCCGTATAGCTCTATATATATGAACAAGGCTTCTAACTTTTGTCGGACACGACCTTGTATCTAACACATTCTGCAATTTTATTAACGCTAATGTGAATATTTTGGGCGGAAAGTGCACATTTTCATTGAAGAATTATTGTTATCTTGCTAAAATAACATAGAACATATTTATGCAAATAATATTGAATTGCAGCTACTTTATATAGGTCGGACACGGCCTCGTATCATAACAAATGAAATAATGTATTTACGGCTCTAACGTCAATATTGTAGTGGAATGTTCGTATGATCACTTGAGAATTATCGATATCCTGCAGAAATACATAGAATTTCAGAATGCATATAGAAAATTACAATTTTAAACATGTCATTTGTTGTTATGAACGAGGTTGTGATTCCGACCAAAATCTAAAGAAGCCTTGGCCTTGTTTGATACATGGTAATATATAAATATATAGTTATACCGATGAAAGCCTGCTTATTTACTGGGCTATATCCTGGGTATGGAAGTTGTTCGAGCTAACTCCCTCCCTTAAATATAAGCTGAAACGAAAAGATGACCAAGATGACTGTTATAAACATGTCAATTATATCAATATAAAACATTTTCAGACAGTATATTGGGGGGGGGGGGGGTGATTTGCTGTTTCACAGTTTGGTCTAAAATACCCCCCCCCCCCCCCCCCCCCCCCCCATATATATTTTTCTGAAAATGTTTTATATTGATAGACATTTTTAAGATGGGTTGGTAATCTTTTGTTGATTATTTTACAATGTGTGAGCGGGGTGTCATGGGTCTGGATCGTTGAGCATGTGGGTGGAATCATTTTATAGAGTAGAATGTACTTACATATCATTGATCGGGTTAGGTAGCTTGGTCCTGTTCATATACGAAACCGTGATCGCAGCCACTGACAAAAACGTCCCTGTCTAAACAGACTGTCTGGAGTTTCGGGTGTCCGTGATACACGTCTTACTGACAGAATCAGTAATGTCACGGACAGTGTCTATCTCACGACAGCAAACACATTCCACGTCCGTGTCCATCGTGCAACATTCCCCGCATTTACACCAGTCTCTCGTCTGCGTCCGATCGAGGGTTTCCACCGGCTTCCCTGCCAAACTGGCACCGCTATCGTCTGAATCCGAATCTGAGGCCGAATCTTCTTCACTACTTGAAACTACAGGCTCGAAACGATATCCTGCAAACGTGCTTCCTGCAAATTCCTCCCTGAATTCCTCCTCGTCCGATGAATCCGACTCTCGCTGATCGATAAAATGTCCACTGTCCGCCATGTTTGTTGGTGGCTAAGCGTATGACGTCAGGCGTATATTTTCCCCGATCACCAGATCACGTGATGCGCATGGTTACGCACCCGCACCGTGACGTCACCGCACTCTTAGTTTTAATCCAAGATGGCGACATACTGTCGACTTGAAGACAGTTACAAAAAATAGAAAATAATGGCATAGATCGATGTCTTTAGCGACGCTATATACCGCGTTCGTGTTATTTCAATAATATGAAATGGGCACTGCCTATGACGGGCGACGTTAGTATATGAAACTAAATTTACCAATTGATAGCTTTACCATGATGTTAGTATGCTATAAACAGTACCGTAGTATATTGTAGTATTGCAGAACTACTTCCCGCAACTACCACGGTGTTACAACTTCTCTATTATAATTAAATGGTGTCATTGTCGCACTTCTCTTATTTGAACCAGTGATACAATTCAGATATTTCCGTTTCATATATAGTACATTAATAGCCTAGGCATAGTGGAGCGCGTGGTCGAACGGTCTGAGGCGTCGGTCTGCTGATCTTACGATCGTGGGTTTCCAGCCTGGCGTGCGTTGTGTCCTTGAGCAAGACACTTTATCCACACTGCTTCAGCCCACCCAGATGTAAATGGGTACCGGCTAAATACCGGGAACATCGATTGCATTTGATTGTATTTGATTGTATGTACATGTACTTATGAATAAAAATATGATCCACTAGTGATAAGCCTCAGTATTGAGGGTATACTGGCAAAAGCAAAGCATTATGGAAACTGTATTCGTACATTTACGATCATTTTAAGAAAAAAATAACAAGGCTAAGAATCTTCAGTGATATTATTCCCAATTTTCGCAATCTCAGCCCATTTTTGGTATGAATTGTGTTAAGTTTTACATTTACTTTTTTTGATTAACCCAGTGCTGTGTCAGATGTGTTTGTATCCTGGACTACAGCAACAGGTGCACTAGACGCACACTTACAATGCATACTTTGTTCTGGTAGTCGTGTTCCCCAATTATCCCGGATCGCTTGACTATGTCTTGTATTTTTAAACTCACATCAGCGAATTTAAGTGCAGCGTGGCGGCTTTCTAAATTCTCCAGGTGTGTCCTTCCAGTGATGCTATTTTTTCTCGACCCCTGGTGGTGTTTGAGCACATTTTGACCATTTTTCGTATTAGTTTTGTCCTTTTTACATACAGCTTCACTTAAGCTGTTGGTAAGAGGTACTTGTGTCATGAACTGTGAATACAGCACAGGCCGTGACACAACCGAGCAGGCGCAATAAAACAGCAGTTACAATGCATACTTGTTTCTGTTAGTCATGTCCACAGAGTAGCATGGATCGCTTGACTTTGTCTTGTAAACAAAATCACAACATGTGCGCTTTCTATCCAATGCTATTGAGAGAGTTATAGTGTGCTTCTATCTAACGATGTTGAAAGATAGAGAGAGAAATATTATGGTTTCTATCTAATGATGTTGAGAGAAGGTGGGTGGGGGTGTGGGGGACAGATATATTGTGGTTTCTAGGCAATGATAGAGAAAGAGACACACAGAGAGACATAGACAGACAGAGAGCGAGACAGAGAGAGTCACACAGACAGAGAGAGAGAGAGAGAGAGAGAGAGAGAGAGAGAGAGAGAGAGCGAGAGAGAGAGAGAGAGAGAGATGAATGTGGGAGAGAGTGAAAGAGATAGAAAGACAGACAGACACACAGACAGAGACAGACAGAGACATGGATGTGAGAGAGAGAAAGGTGTTAAAATAAATACGGAATAATGAAACTCCATTTCGTTGCAAATTTTTTTTTTTTTTTCCCATAAAATATTCCAATGCGCACTTAAGGCATTTCTACTCTCTCGGGGGACTCTTCAGCGTTGTGATAAAAGCAACTTTAGTCTTCCTAACGACAACACAATTTTAAAATGCAGTAACTTCGTAAGCTATATTATGTATACTTTCCGAGGTTATCTCCATTTTGTTTTAGAAGCAGTTGGCCCTTCGGGCCAACTTATTCCTACCACGTGTCGTAAAAACACCGTCTGCTTGGTTTATCGGTTTACGGTAAAACAAATTTTACACTTTCATTCATATGTTTCACTGAATGATAAGTTTTCATATACGCGTAACATAAAGCGGGCGACAAAGAGTCGCCCGTATAAACTATTGATTTAATATGAATCCAGCGAACCCGTTCATAACCTTTAACTCGTCGTGCGGGACACGAGAGTAGATAAGGCCGACGCCTTATCTCGTCGCTAGGGGCGAATGAGTTCAACTAAATTTCATTGGGAAGCTATTTTTTTGCAAATTACATGCGTATTATTATTTTAATATAACCTATCAATGTTTACAGGTGTTAGCATGTTTCAATATTGAACTAACATATAGCTTGTTGGTATTGGCACACTTTCATTTTACGAAGTTTCCCGCAGCGAACCCCATTCGACCCATCGACCGATTGTAATTATAGAACGCCTGTAACTATTCACGAGAATATAGGCGTTCTATGAAAAACGTAGTGAGAGATCTTATAATATCTAAACGAACGATATTTTTTCAGAGGGAAACAGTACAGTGAGATATTAGTGAGAAACAAACTTAAGGATGTTCTTTCACAGAGTGCACAATGATACAAACGACACAGTGAGTTGAACGAAGATGTTCACAAACGTGTTCATCTTTTAATGTAATAAATGCGGATTTGTCTAGTGTTTTTCTTTACTAGATATCACCATGTACACTCAATATATGTCAAGTTACAAACATTCGTGAAATTCATGCATTATAACACAGCATGGTTTGGACATTAAAAGGTAAGTCGAAAAAGTAACGCCAACATCATACTAACTTAACGTTCGTTAGGGCTTGTGATGTTGAAAATGTAACAATTTTAAGGTTTGGAGGAATTTCAGAAATTTTAAAGTTGAAATTGGGATGTGGTGACGACAATGGCATCCGTTATTATCAATTTATCCCATTTTGTGCCAATTTTGCCTCAAATTTATACAAGTATAAATTACAAGTATATTCAATTTTTAATGAATTAATTTCGTAGCGAGCGCTATCGAGCGAGAAATTAATTTATTAAAAATTTAATAAGTGAACTATAACGTACTTGTTGTTTACCAGCCAAGTCGCGAAGCTCCGCCCCTAAACGTGATTTCTAGTCGCTATACTAGCATGTGATTGGCGGTGTGATACGAAGTGAGCGCGTGTGTGGGCGGTAATATGCTTTGCGTCTCGTGAACTTATGACAACAAGACGTAAAATCAGTTTTAAATATAGCGGCTGAACATTTAATGATTCATTTAATAGATATTGGCGAAAGTGTAGCAATATGCGATTAATTGAGACGAAATGTTGTTCTTTCATTGGTGAAGAAGCTATGGTAAAACAATACATGTGATAAATGCGGATGTTTCTAGTGTTTTTCTTTATTATATATGGATATCACCACGCACACTCAATATATGTCAAGTTACAAAACAAATTGAGATTCATGCAGAACAAGGTATACACACAGCATGGTTTGGCCAATAAAAGATATTTTTTTAATTTGTAAATTTGTATTGATTTTATTGCGAAAAAAATATTTCCCCATGTTAAATCCCTATAGATAAATTTTAGTTAGATCATTTCAAGCTAACTGGCCAGGTTTCGGAGTAAATTTCCATTTTGTTTTCGTTTTCTGACTCCTCCCACAGCTTCTCCACTTCGTGAAACAGACAGTCAAGTTCGTTAGGGCTTGTGATGTTGAACATGTAACAATGTTAATGTTTGTATGTAAACAGACAGTCAAGTTCGTTAGGGCTTGTGATGTTGAACATGTAACAATGTTAATGTTTGTATGTAAACAGACAGTCAAGTTCGTTAGGGCTTGTGATGTTGAAATGTAACAATGTTAGTGTAACATGTAACAATGTTAATGTTTGTATGTAAACAGACAGTAAAGTTCGTTAGATGTGCTTGTGATGTTGAACATGTAACAATGTTAATGTTTGTATGTAAACAGACAGTCAAGTTGTCGTTAGGGCTTGTGATGTTGAACATGTACAGTGTTAATGTTTGTATGTAAACAGACAGTCAAGTTCGTCAGGGCTTGTGATGTTGAACATGTAACATGTTAATGTGTATGTAAACAGACAGTCAAGTTCGTTAGGGCTTGTGATGTTGAACATGTAACAATGTTAATGTTTGGAGGAATTTCCGAAACTTTAAACTTGAAATTGGAACGTGGTGACGACAAATATATCGGTTATTATCAATATATCCCATTTTGTGCCAATTTTACCTCAAATTTGTACAAATAGGTATATTGATACTCGTCAAATCACAGGAACAACGAACTGGGGACACGAAATCGTTTAATGGAATCCGAGGTATGTAAATATTTCGTCATATTGTGGCGTAAGTTTGTTTGTATGTAAACAGACAGTCAAGTTCGTTAGGGCTTGTGATGTTGAACATGTAACAATGTTAATGTTTGGAGGAATTTCCGAAACTTTAAACTTGAAATTTGAACGTGGTGACGACAAATATATCGGTTATTATCAATATATCCCATTTTGTGCCAATTTTACCTCAAATTTGTACAAATAGGTATATTGATACTCGTAAAATCACAGGAACAACGAACTGGGGACACGAAATCGTTTAATGGAATCCGAGGTATGTAAATATTTCGTCATATTGTGGCGTAAGTTTATTTCTTAACTTACTCACAGTGTCTCATGGATTTTTTTTATTAATTCGTTCCCACAAAATAACAATTCGTTCCCTCGAATGAACAATTCGTTCCCACGATATAACAATTCGTTCCCACGAAATGACAATTCGTTTCATCAATTTAACAATTCGTTTCCTCGAATTAACAATTCGTTCCCACGATATAACAATTCGTTCCCACGAAATGACAATTCGTTTCATCAATTTAACAATTCGTTTCCTCGAATTAACAATTCGTTCCCACGATATAACAATTAAAAAGATACTATAAAC
This sequence comes from Conchocele bisecta, assembly GCA_029237695.1. Taxonomy (NCBI): domain Eukaryota; kingdom Metazoa; phylum Mollusca; class Bivalvia; order Lucinida; family Thyasiridae; genus Conchocele; species Conchocele bisecta. The sequence goes on along the minus strand of CM055268.1, from coordinate 101,000,040 downwards.
AATAAAAACGTGTTTTCATCATGGCCCTGTCTAAAGATATTTATCCCGTCAACACAGTGCGTATGTGCCGTGAAACACGGTGCCGTGAAACATTTTTGATATCCAGTCAATACTATTTTTGCATTTTACAGCCATTTGAAGGTGTTGACGGGATAAATAGAATAGTAGGTTAGTGCCGTGAATGGAAACACATATCTGGCGCGGCACGGAAACGGGATGTGCTCGGCAGAGCCTCGCCCATCCCGTTTCCTGAGCCTTGCCAGATATGTTTTCCCATTCACGGGACTAACCTACTATTCTCTATATCATCAGCTACAGTTATTTTAGGTCGGTTAACAGGGTCACATCCCATATTACATGTGCATGGATAGAAGGTTAATACCAAAATCAGAACAGATAATGAGATATGTACAGAAAATAAATATAGTCAGTGTACATGGCTTCGCACACTTTACATGCGAGTTTTCAATCTTATTAGAAGCCAGTACACCAGAAATAATGTATGCGTAACTTTGCGACGTCATTTTCAGCCTTTCATGACGTTGTCATTAAGGCTGGTTTTCACAGAGCGCGGCCTATATATATAAGCCATACGAAAACCGGGCTTAATGACAAAATTTTCAGTTTTTACTTTTTCGCGTATTCTGAATTGTACATCTTTTAAAAGCCATATGCCGCCAAAATTATTAATGTATCCCAATTATTTTTCATTTTAGAAGTATTTTTATGACGCGTGGTAAAAACTTATAATTATGACGTTTTAGATAAATGACGTTGAAATTACGACGTTTTTATCAACGGTGTATACAAGGGGTGTTGATAAAATACCCGGACAAGTTGTTATCTTTTATCGCATGTCAACCAAATTTGGATATCTCGTAGCCTTTCCAAGTGTTTCCCTTTAGGCCAATACAAAGTATGAAAATAATGTGTATTGCAGTTGCTATTAATGTAACGTCATGTTTTGGATTGCGGCCCAAGTAACGTAATTCCGTATGAATAATTTTCAAATAAGAAAGAGTGTTGGCGTTTCCCTGTTGTTTGCTGCTGTCTGAAATAATTTTGAGGAATACTAGCGACATTATTTAACATTTCGTATGCGACGACATATTTTTAAAGTAAGGAATAGGCCGCTACATTAACGTGTAGGCGTTACATTAACTTTGTAACAAAACACGACGTCGGGCAGATTTGGTAGCGTGATACCTTATAATTGTCGCCGTGTGTCTTTTTTGAGGATCGCATTACCATCGCCTGATTCAGACATAAATTATTATGCAGTCAAGTGATAAGCTGTTGATTTGATACGACAAATCGTGCGAAAAGCAAGCTTATGACCATCAACATGATCAAATTTCCAATTAATTTCAAGAATTTTCGAATACTCCACCGACCTCACTGTGTGTTTTGTGCATTATGTATTGCTTATACACAAACAATGAAGGAGCTGCATTGAAATCACTGATACTGAATCTATTAGAGAGATTGTGATGCATTTGTTTTGCGAAATTCAATACAAACCCTGGATATATATATGTCATTATATTGTAAGGATCAGGGATTGTGGCCATGTGCCCTTTGTCACTTGTTAACTTACCCCACCCATCTTTAAACACTACAAACTGTAATGTACTATAACCTGATAACATGTTGAATATTTAACCAAGCTTACCGACACATGTTGATTAGTTGCAGAGGTTACTTGGAGGTTGAGATTCCCATTATTGTTCTCTGTTTGACATGTGTTCATTTCTGCCACAATGTGGAAATTACATATTCTGCACGCATAATACGATATTCAGTCTGTAAATAATACTTTAATTGTTGTTACATGTTAGTTAAGACTTTATTAAACTTGTTGAATTGACATTCGCTCTCGTATTCTATTCTCAGCCAATATTTAGTTGATAATGTACATCCTTGTTGGTGCGGAGCTACCAAACCCGATATCTGGATAATCATCCTGACAAAAACCAGACTGCATATCCCTTACAATATAGTTGAGTGTCTACCTCCGTTTATGATAAAATGAATGGTATTAAATGGCATATCATTCGCTAAGTACTGGATTGAATTGTTCAAAAGTGTCTCAATTTACCAATATCGTTGACACTAGGTTGTTCATATTTAAGATTATTTAGGATTCAAGGTGCAGTGTAAGCGAGGACTTCGCTGATATGTAGCCAGTTAAATTATGCGTTCACCATTTTGAATTCATAAGGATAACCGACGAAACAGAGTGACAATGTCAAAGAACGACAGTTAGGCGACAATGCACAGCGCCTGAAGCATTTCTAAGTCATTGATGCTGCGAGGAACTCGTGCAAGTATCCTTGCTATAATATTTTGTCACGACACCATGGCCATAACGTCAAACATGTATTCACGTTCAGTGACATCACAAGTACGTGCCGTCAAATCATGACGTCATAATATGTGTACTAAGGTGCAAGGCATCGCGTCTCATATTAGTGAAAGTTTCAGTAAGTTATAATTTTAAGTTTTCTGTTCACACTTAATGTTAACTGACACCAGTAAACATAAATGGGAGGGCAAAATGTGAACCTTTACAGCGACGCTGCAAACGTCGTTTTTCCGACGTCGTTTACCGCTTTTCATGACGTTGTCATTAAGCCCGGTTTTCGTATGGCGCGGCCCAATTATTATATATATGGGCCGCGCTCTGTGAAAACCAGCCTTAATGACAACGTCATGAACGCCTGAAAATTACGTCGCAAAGTTACGCTTAAATACCAACGTCACGTCGGATTTTGACACTTTAAATCGTTGCGTCATTGCAATAAGTTGTCTTATTTATAGCCGCACGCTTTACTAATTGTGGTTCACAAATAAAATGTAAACAGTTGGCTTATTAACTGGGACACGTATTCTGAATAAAAATGGTCACGAATAGAGAACTGGGCATCGGGCTTAATTCGTTTAATTTACTGTTTCGCCTGTCGAATGTTTCGAAAATCAACATACAGTCGAACCTCCCCGAACGGCCACCTCTCTACAACAACACCCTCTCTGTAACAGCCGCTATTTTATATCCCAAATGAACAATTTCCTCTATATTTAACCATTGGACCGCTGAGCACGGACATTGGAAATGATTCTAAAATGCTGTCAAAGCATGTTTTTGATGTGAATAATTGAATAAAATAAACCAACAGCAGACAACAACATTTAATTCAGCATTAACCTCCCTACAACAGCCACCTCTCTACAACAGCCAGTTTTGCGTCTTCCCAATGGGTGGCTGTTGTAGAGAGGTTGCACTGTAATACAATTTGGAAATTTTCAGAAAAATAAATGGTATTTTATTCGTGCCTAACGGCACTCGTGAAATATGACAAGTGTGAACTATGGTTATTGAACTTTAACCCTTACACCGGTGTCTTATTTTTTTTGTCGTCTGCTGTTTATTTTCTACTTTCCATTTTTATCATCAAAAACATGTTTTGGCAGCCCTTAAGAATAATTTACAACATGCTTTCACGAAGTGCTGTCAAACCATGTTTTTACTGAGAAATAAGGCAAGATATAAACGCAACAGCAGGCGACAGTTGTTGTGTGTAGCGGTCTAAGCGTTAATGCCTCAAAGTATATTGTGTTAAATATGCACCAGAATGGTTATATGCATGGGCCCGGTTGCTCAAAGCTTCTGTTAGCTTAACAGACTGTTAAATCCTTAGCAATGCTAAGGATTTAACAGTCTGTTAAGCTAACAGAGGATTTGAGCAACCGGGCCCTGATTTACAGTGGAACATCTCTACAACTGAAGGTCCTCAGGGAGTCCGGTTGAGAGAGGTTTTACTGTATACACTCTAAGCGTTTTTGCGATATGTGTAGATCCAGATCAGCCTGTGTATCTGCATTTTTCGCCATTCCATCAATGAAATATCCGTCATGCTTTTGTCACGAAATATAGATCGTTATCTCGCTATATGAGTGTGCTATTTGCTCAGGAGCTACAACGGTCACAAATCCCATAAGCCCCATTTTTTCCAGTCACTGATTAGCAAGGTGTATGATCATGTGGTACTAACAACAACAACAAGTACTGAAATTTTCAGAATCCATCTGATTCAAAGTATACTGAGCAAAACTAGAAACGTCCCTCCATGTTTAAGGAAAGATTCATCAAAAACCAAAAGGGTTACTTTTAAAAATCAAAATGGAAAAACAAGTTCATTCATTTCTGTATCAAAGCCAATAAATTGCATTTGGATATCTTGTTAAATATTCGAGAGATAACCGGCCAAGGGCGGTAGGGGTCAAAATCAAAAATCACAAAAACTCAGAAATGTGTTACTTAATGTTTAGAGATGGAATTTCAATAATTAATGTGGCAAATTCAGTAAATCTCGTTAGTACCGAGTGTGGCCACCATTTGCATGAATGCATGCAATGATCCTACGCCGCATCGACGTGACGTAACGCAATACCAGTGCGTGGCAAATTCCTCCATTCCCCGTTGTAACGCCCGTGTAAGATCGCGAACATTGTCAATCTGATGGTTAGCTCGTGCTTTGCGGCCCAGCTCATCCCATATGTGCTCAATGGGATTGAGATCGGGGAGACCGCGGGCCATGGCATGACGTCGACGTTGTTTTGCTGTAAGTATTGAGTGGTGACCCTGGCTACGTGAGGGCGGGCATTGTCGTGCATCAATGTCACACCAGGACCATGCTGACGGATAAATGGTAAGGCATGTGCATTTAGCACATCTGCAACATAACGTTGTGCATTGATGTTGCCCTGTACAACAACCAAATCTGTCTTCCGGTTTCCCATGATCCCACCCCAGACCATTACGCTCCCTCCCCCAAACCTGTTCTTCTCAACAATGCAACAATCGGTGAATCTTTCATTTTTACGCCTGTATACCCGTAATCTTCCGTCAGCATGACTAACTGTGAACCGGAGATTCATCGGTGAACAAAACTCGGTTCCAGTCAGCCCTTCTCCAGTTCAGATGACGTCGCGCCCATAACAGTCTGGCAGCACGGTGACGTTGGGTCATTATCTGACCAGTGTACGGGCGGCGTGCCCGGATTGGTTGGGCGTTACGACGTAACCGGTTGCGAATGGTCTGCCTTGAGACACCGTATCGCCTAGCAGTGACTGTGGCTGCCAATCGACGTTGACGTAAGTGCGTCAACGTAATGTAACGATCGGCTCTAGCCGTCGTTACACGAGGCCTACCAGGTCGCTGCCGGTCGTGAACAGCCCCAGTCTGCTGGTACCGGGCTGCAAGACTTATCAATCGTCTTCCGACAGCAACCAAACCGAGGCGCGACCGCCCTGGCGGTCCATCCCACCCGGCAAGCATCCCAATTGCCTGATTTCGCTCGTTTTCGGAAAGCCGTGGCATATCGAAAACAGTGAAAAATTAAAAAAGTTTTTTAATTTTCCGAATAGCCCCTATCGCATGAATGGTACGACATGAACTGAATCACCTTATCGATGACAAGTATAGCGTGCACGTGCAAAAAGTGGAAATCAACGTTCCGGTCACTGGCCGCTATGTAAACCGTGGTATCGGCTAAACTCTACACGATCGTATTCTGAACATCGCCACGGTTTGAAAATACATGTACTTTGAACATGTGGTACATACATAGACAGAGCTACACCGGCTATAAAACAGGGACGTTTCTAGTTTTGTTGAGTATACGTATTCTTTTATAGTGTTCTTATTACGGATTTTGATGAAATATGGCGCATCGAACGCGTGGTGTTAAGCTGCAATTGGTGGCCTCTGCATTTTCGCCCAAACTTCTGTCGTTTTTGGAAAGAATCGATTTCCGTGTCTCGCGTTTGCTGCGCCATATTTCATAAAAATCCGTTGCATATTAAGTAAAATATAAAATAATACTTACTTTGGAGTGGACGACGCTGTTGTTGTTGTAACCACGTGATCATGCACCTTGATTAGGAAGCTTCTTCAAATGATACGTTTATAATATACGGTCGAAATAGCATTATGTACACGAGCTCATCGTGAGTGTATGACAAAATCCCCCCCGGACATAATCCCCCCCTCCCATGATTTTTGACACTGGAGGACAAAATCACCCCCCCCCCCTCGTCTAAAATCACAGGTAGGACATAATCCACCCCATCAAAATTCAAGGTAGGACAAAATCCCCCCCGTCCAGAATCAAGGTACATCATATTCCGTACTTTTATTTGCACAATAAACGTCAAACAAGAATATGTATGTATCGTGTACATTTGTATACTGATGTCTGTCCCAAACCATATTGTTTTTTTAATTTTGATGGGAGGGAGGGGATTAATGTCCTACCTGTGATTTTGGACGTGGGGAGGGGGGGGGGGGTGTCCTACCTGCATTTTAGACGGGGGGGGGGGATTTTGTCCTCCTGTGTCAAAACTCATGGGGGGGATTATGTCCGGTGGGATTTTGTCCGTATCCCGCTCATCGCCTATGACCTGAATGAAGGTGTATCTGATTACCATAAATATCATTCACACTGACATTCCGGTTCAATTATAATGTGTAAAGCATTATCATAATGGTGACTGTGACTGGAGAAATTGGGGCGTATGTGACCAATCCAGGGGCCCGTTTCACTAAACTTCGTAAGACTAAAATATTCGTAAATGCAAATTTAGGATCGTCTGGCAATTTCAATTGATGGATTTTCATTTATAGAGCATAGGCTGCATATGCAGCCTATGCTCAATAAATGTAAATCCAACATTTTTTTACGAGAAAACATTGTTAATGTGAAGTTTACAGGCTATCATAATTTGGCACTTACGAACTCTTGTAGCCTGATAACGATCTCTGTAGTATTTGAAGCGGCGATTGATCGAATGGCGAGCAGTGTAGATCTTGATTACACTCTGCGGATGCACACGCTGACCTTGATCTATACTGCTGATATACATGGAACTACGTGGAAAAATCCACGAGGCCCATTTCTGAGTTAAAGTCATACATCAATAATATTCCATTGACCGAGTATTGACATTTATGTCACGGTACGTAACTCACTATGGGGAGGAAGTTTGTACAAACAGCATATGGTCATGATTATTCGTTCATTGTTCGTTTATTCACTCAGGTCACAATGGCAACTCAAGATAAATTACTATTGAAATGTACAAGTATAACGACTAGCTGATCATATGACCTTATATTAAAATATCTGAAAACATAAACATTGGTTTGGAAATGGATGTTTTATGTGTAATTATGATTTAATATCTTTGGGAGGACAACATTCTTCGATGGTTTTCTAAAGAACATAAATGTGCATGGTCTACCTACGGGGCGCCATGCAGGACAGGTTAATTATGTGTACAAAACCAATTTTGTTCAGACAAAATTGAGTTTTGTAACACTAAAAATCACAAAATCCAATTATGTAAAACTCTGATATACAAAATTCATTTTTGTTATAAAGGATTCAATCTTGTAAGACAGAATTGAGTTTTGTGAACAAAATTCAGTTTTGTGGGACAGAATTCAGTTTTGTCCACAAAAGTCAGTTTTGTCCACAAAAATTAGTTTGCGTAACTGATAGTCTATGTCATCTCTACGTTGATTGGTTGAGATCGGTCTTAGTCCATTTTACTAGATGGTGGAGTACACTTGCAGATTTAAATATTTCAATGCGAAAATATAACCCAATATATCAATATTCAGGGGCGTAGCTAGCCAATTTGAATCTGCAGGCCCGGTTAACTACTTCGAGCACCGTTGGTGCGAGTATGCTAGAGGGGGTCAGAAACTAGAAGGTAAATGATGCACTCTGGCACATTATTTTTTCCATTTTCTCGAAAATTTTGCAGACCCGGGCATGCAGTGCCTTAATGCAGCTACGCGCCTGATATTATACTTCTTTATGGACAGTTATTTTGGTTATATTATGATTACAAAATATATACCTCTAGTTCTATCCAAGAATCTTATTGTGACTAATCATGTATGCGGATGCCAGGGCGGCCAAATAACAACTAGTTTATATAAACATTTTAACAAAAGCATCGTTTTATTTCAAGTAACCAACATTGGGATAGCGTTATTAAATGTATGTACATAGTCAATACATAATTACAATAAACGGTTGTCATGGCAACCAATTCACAAAATGTTATTTTCCATCCAAGTTCCATCATGTTTGTTGCTGATATATTTATACATATTATTCAGGCCACATTTTTGTCATACTGTATCTGACCAATGGTAGTCCTTCTTACATGCGTGTGCCATATTTGGGCAACAGAATCGAAACGTATGCAAATACGTATACGAAACGTATGCAGAATTGAATTTTGCGACACAGAATTGAATTTTGTGACACAAAATTGAATTTTGTGACACAGAATTGAGTTTTGTGGCACAAAAGTGAATTTTGTGACACAGAATTGAGTTTTGCGGCACAAAAGAATTTTGTTGACAAAATCAGTATATATTTAATTTTGTTTTGTTTTTGTCAAGTTTATAGGTACAAAAATGAATTTTGTTGACAAAATTGAGCCATGTCCCACTTGGCGCCCCGTACTACCTACATATTTTTGTTTGTTTGTTTGTTTGTTAGGTTTTAACGGCCTATCAAAAGCTAAGGTCATTTAAGGCCGAGTCAATGGATTTTGTACTAAATCCGATATATGCGAAGCATACATGCGAAGCAACATGTGAAATATAAAACTGCCAATCCAAAAAACTACACAACGGCCTGCGTTAATCTTACCAGGATTACGATTCTGGGGCCCGTTTCACTAAACTTCGTACGACAAAAAATTCGTACAAGGATTCTCTATCAATTCACTTTACACATTAACGTGGTTCATTAATTCTAACAGTTTTCACCTGCATGTAGGGGTCAATAAATGTGAAGAAATCCACAAAAGAGTTCCCGAAATCGGCTTCTAATGCGAACTTTACTGTACAGTTTAGTTTTGCACTTACGAACTTCTTAGTCGTACGAAGTTTAGTGAAACGGGCCCATGAACATCTACTGGCGATGCCATCTCGCAATTAAGCGTTTTGATTGTCTGAGCCTGAGATGTAGCACAGCTCATGCTCAGCCAATCAAAGTGCTTGCTTTTAAGCACAAATTCAATTACTCAGGCTTAGCCAATCAAGATGTTTGATTTCATGCAGAATATTCAAGTAGTTAGAAATAATGAAATGACATATGGCAAGATTGGCGTGGTCGGTTGTGTACCCATATGTCAATCACGTATTCATGCGACGTGTCCAATAGTTAAAGGTACGGAAGCCCATTAGGGCCACTTAACTTTTTTTATATTTCCATTTATTCAAGATATTTTCTTGAATTTTCGATGATCCTTTCTTGAATTTTCGAGTGCTTTTCTTGAATTTTTCAAGAATTCTGCATGTACTCTGTATGCGAGAAAGTATCTTGAAAATTCAAGAAAAGATCTTGAAAATTTAAGAAAAGATCTTGAAAATTCGAGAAAAGAACTTGAAAATTCAAGAAAAGATCTCGAAAATTCAAGAAAGTATCTTGAAAATTCAAGACAAGATCTCGACAATTCAAGAAAAGAACTTAAAAATTCAAGAAAAGAACTTGAAAAGAACTTGAAAATTCAAGAAAAGATCTTGAATAATTGGAAATAAAAAAAAAGTGAAGTGGCCCTAATGGGCTTCCGTATTAAGGTGGGTGCTCTCAAATTATGTAAAATACAACTTTAAGGAAGTAAGCAGGTACCTAATTATGTAACTATTCCACATGTTTTTTATGGAATGTAATATCCGCAATAATTCTATGTGACTTGATGTGCTGATGACATTACAATTTATATTCATGTTATTTCATTCGTCATTTGTATTTATTACATTTGAAATCTGCTTGTTATAATTGTATTTGTCTTTCTTACATGTCCATTCTGCTGATTGCTTTGTTAATTCGTCTTATTTACATTACAATTATTGATAAGTCCTTATTCGTGTCCCTGTTGTATTGCACTAAGCATTTGCAATAGACAGTAAGAACAAAGAACTTAGCACTTTGAATAAGGCCGAAAGCAGTAAGGACAAAGCCGCAGGAAGTTAGCATCAAGCTACAGTCCGAAAGCGGAAAGCCGCAAGCAGAAAGCATCAAGCTACAAGGAGAATGATGCAAGCAATATATGGGTTAGTAGTGCGTCATTATGACGTCAGATGGCACTGCTGCCCGCTCAAGTAATTCTCCCTCCAATCAATTATAGTCCGACATCTGATTGGCTGTTCAAGTCACACCTCCAATGCCGGTATTGATGTAAGATTTCACCCACACATTATCACAGCATAGGTTAGAAGACACCAACTAGTTTTACTATATACTTTAACCGAATCCCATCCAATAAGGCCAGTCTCTCCTACGTTCACTATTCGTATGGATGTTGTGAGACCTACATGTTCATGACATGCAGCCGGTCTGTACTTGTTCTGCATGAATTAAACAATAGGTTCACTTATTCCTAAGGAGGAAAAGTCCAACCTCGTCATTACCCCAATATTGTTTACATTTTGCATTGGCGTTTCTGTTTACATCACATGACCAACACCCCCACATGTACCTCAAGTGAAACTGGGTAGTAATGGATCAAGATTTGCAAGCAAACTGTGTCAGTGACCTCAAAACACCCGCACGATTGTGTTCATACTGGACTACTATTACCCCCTTGACGATTTCGCACCATTTATTATTCTCTAATCTATATTAACTAAATTGCATACGTATATCTGGTGTTTGACTTACTAATGTGTGTTATACATACACGTATCCTCATAATTAAATTACATATGTACGTAATTGCAAACAATCACATTTTTATAGTAAGTTACACATATGGTAACTTACACAGGCTGACTGTCAAACTGGCCCGTTACCGATGCAAACCAATAACAGTCAGGTATCAGACTAAGGTGGCACACCACCATTGATTTCCCCTAAAACACTAACCCGTTGCCACACATTTTGCAATTCTCTGCTACTTTCATTTTTCTTATGGATGTTGTGGGACCTATTTTCCAATAACCTGCACTTATTCTGCTCTGGATCTTGACTAATTAAAATATAAATTTAATTATTGTTGAAGCTGGGGTCCCATCTAGTAGGTACACATTTGTCTTCATGAAAATTAAATAAGTGTATAATTGCAACAGTATTTTTAAATTATCTATATCAACTAAATGCTGAATAAATATTTTTATCGACATATCATAAAGTATGATATTGCACATCAACAAATAAATAAATGGAATAAATAGTTGCTTCCGTTATCATTTTAAGGAAACACGGTTATCGCCCCTGATATCAAACTGGCATTTCGCGTTTGCTATAAAAAGTATAATAATTGTCAATTAGTACGTCTGGTAATGGTAAATCAATGTTCATTTTGCCAGAAAAATGTCAAATTGAAAGAATAAAGAAAAACATGTCTCCCTATATGATAACCTGGCATGTAGCACTCCAGGTTTCAGGTTAGAGAAATTGACACCATTATTTTCAGCAAATTTGAAGCATATATCGGGGGACGGGGGACTGCATGGGCGGATTCAGGGGGGGGGGGGGGCTCGGACCCGGCGCGCGCACCCCACCCCCCCCCCCCCCCCCCCCCTAAAATTCGCCGAGTAAATGATTGTTTACTAGTTACAAGGCACGTTTCTACGTTCGCGATGTCAATTTATTGTTTATTGGGGGGTGCAGCCAAAAAATAAACGCGGGGCAGCAGCAGCAGCATCATCTGACAGCAGCCACAACAACAACAACCTGAACTACAATCCTACGCTCGTTCGATAATATAGTCAAGTATTGCAAAATATTTACGCCCCCCCCCCCCCCCCCTCCCCCTAACCCGAAATCATGGATCCGCGCTAGGTTGGTCCCACAACATCCATACGAATAGTGAAAGTAGGAAAGACTGGCTGGGATTCGGCTAAATTATACAGTAAAACTAGTTGGTGTCTTTTAACCTAAACATGTCGCAACAGAAAAGGCGGCATCAATCTACATCAACACCGTTAGGGACATGGAACCAATTCAGAGAGCAACGCATTGTAGGACAGGTACCAGCATATTAAATACTTTTAGGGAGAACTATTTTAAGTTTTAGCAGCGCACCTGGCGTCATAATGGTTGTTCCCAAATTACTGTTGCAATTATTGTTGTCAAGGGGCGTGGCTTAGCGAGCATAGCAAAACAGCGATGCAATACTCAATAATGGAACACCGGATGTCACTACCAGTGAAGCATCAAGCTACTTAGAATGTAATCACACAAACGCATTGAAACAGTACAAATAATAAAGTCAAATAATAAAGCATCAAGCCAAATGTAATTATGGCGGATATGACCTTCCATAGTTTTTAACATCGAAACTGTAAATGTAAATGTAAATCTTTTGATTGAACGACGGCACTGGCTCGATGACCTTGCATGTCGGGACCGACTATTTAAGTCCCCATCCGATAGGACTAGGCTAGCATGAAGTTGTGTTGTTTAGTTTATGTTTAGTAAACGCGGTAATCTCCCCTGACCTCAAAATTATTAAAATACGTCATTCGAATAAGGTAACGTAATGCCAATAAGTGTACCACGTAATAACAATTAATTGCTATTTGTGTGTATTAATGACATATCTGATGGTTGAAACAATAATAGATAACCCGTACAATACATCCTGATGTGCGGGACCCCATCTTTAACCCTTCCTACGCTGTTGACGGAAAATGTCGTCTGCTGTTTTTCATGTTTGCCTTAATTCTTAACAAAAAACATGTTTTGGCAGCACATGAAAATCGTCTCCAGTGGAGACGATTCTCATGCACTGTCAAAACAGGTTTTTGTCGAGAAATATTGAAAATAAAACATTTCCAGCAGACGACAAACAATAATTCAGCGTAATAAGTGTTAAAATGACTGTCTGTATCTCAGATGGCACACCCAAAGATGCATTTCCCCAAAACGGTCGAGATATGTCAATGGATATTGCATGAATACAGTCACAACTTAAATTTAGCATGGAGTTTCCTCGACCTAATATTTACGACATCGAATGCTGACATGCGCTTGTCGGCTAATTATTATATTTACATGTCAGCATTCGATGTCGTAAACATTAGGTCGAGGAAACTCCATGCTAAATTTAACTTCGCAGTATCTGGCAAACCCCACTACTGTCTGTTTCACAAAACCTGCCCAGCGGCCATATAAACAATGCAAAAACAACATTGTTTTCGATAATATTAATTTTATCGTCTTTTTATTTCGAGAAATTTTGTCAAATATTGATATTACGACAAATGAGTTATGTATGGGAATTTAACATCGGGACAAAAGAGGTGGCGAACATGGAGGAGAAGTCGTAAAACGAAAACTTTTGGAAATTGATTCTGAAACCTAGCTAGATAGCTTGGAAATGATTTAACTAAGAAAACAAAAGTTACATTTTGAAAATCGGTCTACTATTTCAGAAATTAGAAATATTTCCCCATGTTAAAATCCCCATGTGGAAATTGTTGTTTTTTTCGAAATAAAATAAATATTGGAACAAATTTCACGAAATAAAAAGAGAATTTTGGAAATTTATTCTGAAAATTTCTAAAGTTAGGAAAATGTGCCTATGTTAAATCCCTATGGGGATTTAACATGTGGAAAATCAATATTGGAGCAAATTTCGCGAAATAAAAAGTAGTCTCATTCTTAAATTTTGCTATAATTTAATATTATCGAACACTATATTGTTTTTGCATTATTTATATAGCCGTAAAATTTGGGCAGACGGATGTCTTGAAACAGACAGTAGTGGTGACGTAAGACATGTGGCCACTAAGTACGAGCACAGGTGTTTGAACAGATGGCCAGTATGTTGGTGTCATGTGGGTATTGTGGTGGATTTGGGTGGATCTTGTTGGTTTTGGGTAATTTACAAAGTTTCGTGTAAAAAGAAATGCTCAAACATTACACACGTCACTTATCTGCACATTCACCCTTCCGAACTTTCTGGCCCTTCGAAATTAGCGGGAGGTGACATAAATTGTATGTTGGTAACAAGCACCTAAACCACAAGAGATACCGAAATAACCCAAACATGAGCTATGACGTGTACGAACTTAAACACCTTGAAAATGATGTAATAATTAACTAAGAAAACAAGGTTAGAATTTGAAAAAGTGGTCAACAAATTCCAAAATAATTTTCAAAAATCTCTTTTAGCTCGTCAACCGGCTAGGGTTATTTTTTTTGCATTTTAAAGCCATTTGTAATGTTGACGGGATAAATAGAATAGTAGGTTAGTGCCGTGAATGGAAAAAATATCTGGCGCGGCACGGAAACGGGATGTGCTCGGCAGAGCCTCGCCCTTCCCGTTTCCTAAGCCTTGCCAGATATTGTTTTCCCATTCACGGCACTAACCTTCTATTCTCTATCTGTTTTCCTTATTTCTGAACCAAAGTATATGTTGTGACCACTCATTTGAACCATATACTTCTGATGAGAAATAAAGAAATTCTTGAGCCTTGCCGGATATTTTTTCCCATTCACGGCACTAACCTACTATTCTCTATATCCAAGATGGCCATCAAGTGTAAATATATTTAAAGCAATTGCCATCATACGGTGAAACGAGTCTCTGACTGGAGAAATGGGGCTTGAGGGTTTTGTGACCAGTGTAGATCCACATCAGCTTTGTGCCTCCGCACATTATGAGCATGATCTGCACCGTTCGCCATTCCATCGATGAAACATCCGTCATGCCCAAATCACAGGCATTCGGCGTGTTTCGGCTTTCATCGGTATAACTCTATATATATGAAGAAGACTTCTAACTTTGGTCAGACACGACCTCGTATCATAACAAATTCCACGATTTTATTAACGCTAATGTGAATATTTAGGTAGAAAGTGCTCATGCTCATTTGAGAATTATTCATATCTTGCTAAAATAACATAGTTAGAACATAATTATGCAAAGAATATCGAATTACAAACCTCGTATCATAACAAATGAAATCATGTGCTTAAGGCTCTAACGTCAATATTGCAGTTACAAGTTCATATGATCACTTGAGAACTATCGTTATCCTGCAGAAATACATAGAATGCACAGTACATTGCAATTTTAAACATGTTATTTTGTTATGATACGAGGTCCAGATCTCAACCCGAAGTGACCACCAAATTAATTAATACAGTAGTGGAAAATGGTTATCTCGCTGGCCCGTTCACGAACAAACATTTCGATATTTATAGAATCAATTTAGTGGGCATAGCGGAAGGTAAATATTCCAAGAAAAAACGTTTGATCGTCGACCTGTCGGCACCGCATAATGATCCAGATAATACATCACTCAACGAACTAACAAGGTGTATGATCACGTGGTACTAACAACAACAACAAGTACCGATTCAAAGTACGTATTCCTTTATAGTGTCCTTATTACGTAACGGATTTTTATGAAATATGGGGCATAAAACGCGTCTTGTTAAGCTGCATTTGGTGGTATTTTCGCCAAAACTTCTCTCGTTTTTGCGAAGAATCGATTTCCGTGTCCCCGACACGGAAATCGATTCTTCGCAAAAACGACATAATTCTGTGTCGAACTCCCTGGACGACCAAATGCAGCTGATGAAGACGCGTTTGCTGCGCCATATTTCATCAAAATCTGTTGCATATTAAGGAAACTATCACATAATACTTACTTTGGAGTGGGCGACGTTGTTGTTGTTGTAACCACGTGATCATGTGCCTTGACCTCTAAAAATCGCAGCGGAGCCCGTAGAAATCGGACAGCGTCCAGCCGGACACCTCGCGAAAATGACCTGTTTGACCCGTTTTATGGACCGTTAGTTAGTATCATGGACCGTTAGTGATAGACCATCTGTCAAAAACAAGAACTAGATACAATAACTGTGGGATTATATTTCAAGGCAACATATGATTGGGAAGAAATCAACATACCTAATTTACGTATCCGCGCAAGTTCATACTTGCTTGTACATGAACTTGCCGGTTTTACTTTTTCGCTTTGCACATTCATGTGTTACCAACAGACTCAAGCTCATCCGTCTTTACATTCATTATTCAATGACAAACATGCTTCTAGCTCGATTAGGTCAACTTGCAAACTGTCGTAAATGTTGGCGTATACTCTACGTGTAACGGTATATACTGTAACGTCATTTTACGTCGCTTGACGTCGCTTTTATGTGACGTCTTTTTTGCTCAAACGACCTGCATAGTGGAGTTGTATAAACTATAACAACTTAATGAATATTGCAAATATTATGATCAAATAAAAATCGTTCAATTCATCATACCGGCTCGTATAGTATAGTATAGTATAGTATAGCATAGCATAGCATAGCATATAGTGTAGTGTAGTGTAGTGTAGTGTAGTGTAGTAGTGTAGTGTAGTGTAGTGTAGTGTAGTGTATGTAGTGTAGTGTAGTGTAGTGTAGTGTAGTGTAGTGTAGTGTATGTAGTAGTGTAGTGTAAGTGTAGTGTAGTGTAGTGTAGTGTAGTGTAGTGTAGTGTAGTGTAGTGTAGTGTAGTGTAGTGTAGTGTAGTGTAGTGTAGTGTAGTGTAGTGTAGTGTAGTGTAGTGTAGTAGTGTAGTGTAGTGTAGTGTAGTGTAGTGTAGTGATAGCATAGCATAGCATAGCATAGCATAGCATCATAGAATAGCATAGCATAACATATCATTGGTCGCACTTCTTATATGTTTTCTGTCGGCGACGTTATGACCATCTCGGCAAGTTTAGCAGAGCGGTTTATTATTCATTCCAACTATTTTTGGGCAGTAATTCCAGGAATATCACTCAGTTTCATACCTTTAATTTCTTTCGGGCCATAATTCTACGAATTTTACACCCAAACAGTTTTCCATTAATTGGAGTGCCAAACACATATGAAATTGTCTGCGTTTTGAAAGCTATAGTGCTGACAAAACTCACAAGTCGCATACTTCACTCACCTGTATACCAGCTGTGGGCATAAGAAGGTCGTCGGACCGACTGATCTACAGTCGCTTGTGTTCATATGACAGCTACCGTGATGTCATAACTCACAAGTCACATAGGTCACGCACAGCCATACATTAGCTGTGGGCAGAAGGTCGCCGAACCGACTAACTCACAGTCGTTTGTGTTCATATGACAGCTACCGTGATGTCGTAACTCACAAGTCTCATAGGTCATACACATGTGTATTTTAACTGTGGGCACAAGGTCGCCGGATCGACTAATTCACAGTCGTTTGTGTTCATATGACAGCTACCGTGGTGGCATAACTCACAAGACTCATAGGTCACAATAGCTCACATGCATGATTCATACCAGCGCCATGAACATTATACAGGTTAACGTACCGGCATTAACATGCAAACACCGCTGACATGATATGCAACTGAGTGATATGTTGGGTAACCCCTTGACATAAATAAAACAATTAAAACACAATATTTTGTTCGATAATATTAAATACTGGACCGATTTTCAAAACTTAAGTTTTGTTTTCTTCGTTGGATTGTTTCTAATATATCTAGCTAGTTTTCAGAGTAAATATTCCAAACAAATCATTTTTTGACTCCGCCCACAGTTCCTCCACCTCATTTTCCCCCATGTTAAATTCCCATAGACAACTCAATTTTTCGTAATAAAATAAATATTTGACCAACTTTCACGAAATAAAAAGAAGGCTCATTCTTAGTTTATTTGCAGTCACAAACATACATGTTACATTATAGGAAATATATACATGTGTTTTCACTGGAGTGTACATGACAGCAGCGAACGAGTCCACTTTCTACGAAATATTTTTCGAAAAAAATATTGTTTTTGCATTGTTTACATTGCCGTAAAATTTGGACAGGTTTCGTGAAACCAACAGTAGTGACAAAATAGTCACAACGAAATACAATCACAGCATAAATGAAATAAAATATATCATTATAACTATATAGCCGCGGCGAGAATATCACGGGGTCCCAGTATGCATGTATCTCGTTAGTGCAATCTGATTATGGAGATATATGGTACTTAAAAGCTTTAACGCACATTTTACGAACACTAAGTGATTGAGTCATTTGTCACCTTGACCTTTGGGTATGAGGGCTACGTGGGTGGGATAGGGAATAGAATGGAAATATGGATGGTGATAAAGAAGTATGTGAAATTTCAAGCCAGTTGGACTTAGCAGTGTTCATTCTAGGAGTGGCCATGGGGTCATTGGCTCCTATTTGTCATAAATGGCCCCAAAACGAAATAGTGAGGGGCCATAATGGCCCATAACATTTACAAATGACCAACTATACTAATATTATTAATATTTGAAGATAAATTGCAGAAATAAAATAAGTGTCGTAGTAAAACAGGTCAGTGGCACTTTTCATTGAATCCAAAATTGATCTCTGCATGTTAATAATTATAAGCATATAAATAATTTTCCGTCAAAAAGGCCGTATATTTTAGTGGCTAAAACATATGGCCCATTTTGAGTCGGAGTGGCTCCTTTTTAAATATGGATTTGCCAGTAGCCCCGAATTCTGAAATACTAAATTGAACACTGCTTATGGTTGTGGAGATATTGAATACCTAAACACTGTAACGCAGAGTTTAAAACAAATAAACCTTTAACGCAAATAATTAGACATTTACCTTGGCATGGGAGCCATATGGGTGGGTTATATGATGAAACTATTGATGATGATAATGAGGTATGTGCAGTTTCAAATCAATGACATTGGGCATGGGGGGTGGGAGCACATTGATGGGCTATGGAATGATAGTGTTGTGGAGATATTGAGTACTTAGCAAATTTAACGCAAATTTTACATAAAAAAAAGCGAAATTCAAAGTAATTTAACCTTGACCTTGGACACGGGGCCACATGAATGGGCAATAGATGAACACATATGGATAATGATAAAGAGGTACGTAACGTTTCAAGTCAATTGGATTTAGGGTTGTGGAGATATTGGGTACTTAAACACAGATTTTACAAGAAAACAACAGATTAGCGCAAATTTGGAAGTACATGTAATGGGCATAAGAGTCGAATGAAAATATGAATGATGATACTGAGGTATGTGAAATTGCATGTCAGTAGGACTTAGGGTAAACAAACTTGAACGTCACATTTTGAAAGAATGACTTTCAACACCGTGGACATAGGCCGCACATTTGAAAGTAATGACTTTCACCGTGGACATGGGCGCCACATGGATGGGCCATAGAATGCTGATATGGATTATGATAAAGAGAGGTGTGTGGTGTTTCAAGTCATTTGGACTTAGGCTTGCGGAGGTATTGGGTACTTAAAACTTTAACGCAGATTGTGAAAAATAAAACCTTTAACGCAACTTTCAAAGTGATTTCACATTGACCCTGGACATGGGGGCTTATGGGTGGGTTATAGAATGAACGTATGGATGTTAATACAGAGGTATGTGAAGTTTCAAGTCAATCAGACTTATGGTCGTGGGGATATCTAGAACTTAAAAACGTAAACATCAATTTTACAAAAATCGTTAACACAATTTTCAGACATTTGACACCTGAAAATCGCATTGGGACCGCATGGATCGTCTATATATTAAGCATATGGATGATGATAAAATGGTATGTGAAGTTTCAAGTCAATCGGACTGAGGGTTGTGGAGACATTTGGTACTTAAAATCGTTAACGAAATGCCGGACGCACAGACGCACGGACGAACGGACGCACGCCAAAAACAGCAGCGACTATATCACGCCCAACGCAAGCGAGAGTGATAAAAAATAACTAAAACAACTGAAGGAAATGTAACGATACAAACGTCAAGCCACACTTGTAGTACTATGACGGGCCCCGTAACAATGCCTACATACTAACACATTGCTACTATTTTGTGAAATTTTGTCAAATATTGACTTTAATACGAAAAAAACGATTTCCCCATGTTAAATTCCCATTGATGTATATAGACAGATTTTCAAAGTTTTAACGTTTGATAATTTCCAACCTATCTATGCAGGTTCCAAAGTTTCCACTAGATTCTCATTGACAAATATTTGTTCATAACATTTTATAGAAGTTTACGAAATACAAAAGAAGGCTCAGTCTTAAAGTTTGATAAAGTTTAATATTATTGAAATCAATATTTTGTTTTCATTGCTTAATATATACTAAATGCAGCCGTAACATTTGGGCAGGTGTCGTGAAACAGACCGTAGTATTAGAAATAGTAAAACCATCCATACATTTAAAATCTCAATAACAAACCTAAGGAATAAAACCATGGGCTGTGGATTTACTGTGGTATGAACAACGGGTGGTTTGTTTAAAGTGCGTGGAATCCGAAGGCATTTCAGTAGCCTATTTCACCAACATTGTAAAGTATACTTTTCTAGCAAAGTATACTTTGAGGGAGAAATTAGGAAATCAATTTTAGGATAAATTAAATAATTTTTATTATACTGAATTAATTACATTATCACATAATGTAATAAATTCAGTATACTAATTCTGCATACTTTTAATCATCACATATATGCAGTTGTTAGTTCTATATGAAATAATGTATTTAACGAAAAATAAATGATTACTCCCTCAAAGTATACTTTGCTAGAAAAGTATACTTTGCAATGTTGGTGAAATCGGCTACTGGAACACATGTTCGAAGAAATACACAGGTCAAACAGGATTTATCCCGTCAACACAATGCGTATGTGCCGTGAAACACAGTGCCGTGAAACATTTTTGATATCCAGTCAATACTATTTTTGCATTTTAAAAACATTTTTAGGTGTTGACGGGATAAATAGAATAGTAGGTTAGTGTCGTGAATTGGAAAACATATCTGGCGCGGCACGGAAACGGGATGTGCTCGGCAGAGCCTCACCCATCCCGTTTCCTGAGCCTTGCCAGATATGTTTTCACATTCACGGCACTAACCTACTATTCTCTATCTATTTTTCTTATTTCTGAACCAAAGTATATGTTGTGACCACTCATTTGAACCGTCTCGGCGAGACGGTTCAAATGGTGGTCACAACATATACTTCTGATGAGAATTAAAGAAATTCATGAGCCTTGCCGGATATTTTTTCCCATTCACGGCACTAACCTACTATTCTGTATTTACTCCGTTCATCAGGTGCCTGTTTCACTAAACTTCTTACGATAACAAATGTTCGTACGAAGATTGTTATGACGTTGTTCCGCATATTAACGTGGTTAACTAACGTTATCATTTTGCACAAATGTGCACACATCATTGCATTTGGATATACATGCACTGACTACTTTCCAACATCCGTTGTCAGTTTAAATGTTTTTTCTAAAATTGAATGTTGCACTTACGAACTTCTTCGTCTTGCGAAGTTTTGTGAAACGGGACCAAGTTTCCTAAACTATTCATGGTTTGGTGAATAGTGCGGGCCCAGATGTGACCACGCATACGTGCATCATGATTAGATTCACGCTGGTCACATGTGTTAGACACTTATTTTCAAGAAACTATCCAACCAGTTAGTGAGATTCAATCACGTTCGTTTAGATTTTGATGATTTATTTTGATTGAATCGTCTTCTGACCTAACTTGTCTTGCCTTCATTAAGCATGACATAATAAGCTACACGACTTCATTCCAATGTGTCACCAAGTCCGTGATTGGACGGAACACATATACTTCTTGCAGCTTAGGTTATATTGCACTTACTTTATTTTTCACGAAAACTGCCCACATTTACGGCTATTTTAGCAATTTTTTTATAATAATTTAATGCTAAAAAAATATTTTATCTAATCCAATTTGTTGTTTGTTTATTGGTGTTTAACGGCCTATCAATAGCTAAGGTCATATAAGGCCGGGCAAACGGGTTCGATCCCGTTTTAACCTACTACATTGGGGGGCGGGAATCACAAAATCAGAACTGAATATGTACTCGAGAAAAATATATTCAGCCTGAAATTAGTATAAACCCGACCGGTGGGTCCAGGCCGCCCGTACCACACAAAGTCACTTGGCCCCTTCACCTAAAATAGGATTACGAATAATCGTAAAACATACTCACATAAGGGGTATAACTATGGCAAGTGTCCCTGCAATGTTAGTTGATTTATTGACGCTTTCGACACAGACCACGAAAACTGCGACCGTAAGTCCAAATCTAACATACATGTAGCGTTCCCATGTATTGTTATAACTACGATGCAACCCTTGGACATGTGGTATACAGGACAGAAATATATGTTTATTATCCTACTTAAATTATAAACTGTAAAATTTTGTTTTATAATTCCCCTCGATTATGGGACATACGTATGTTTATTCAGATAAAGATTAACGCTTTAAGCCATATGGCCCCTGAAGCAATACACATGTAACAACATACACTTATGGGTGACAAAGACAACAGCCGGTGCATAAACCGTAACTTTAAGAATGCAGCTACTATGTATTGTATTTGGTGCAGCTATGCCACCGTCGACCATTGGCCATATGACATGGAGAATATCCTGCGGTGGAATAGCATGCCCAATAAGCACATACAAAATGTTTTGGTTAATCTATAAACATACATTAAGTTATGGCGTTGCAGCATTAGTCTATAGGGTAGTGCATTGCACATGTACTAAAAAACTGAACACGTAAGATATCATGCAATAAGGTCAAGTTAATATTTGCAAATATATATGCATGCTGTATTTCTTTATGTATGTATTTGGAGAAGGTGTCCTCATTGATGTATATATAAATGTTCATTTCTGATCTGAAACGCTTGGTATATGTATTGGCCCAACTTTCTTACAGTTTGTGAATGTTCCGATTTAATCAACTCTATGAATTTAACCATACTTGGCCTGTTCCAATAATAACGGTTTATATATGTTTTCCTGAGATCCATATACATTGTGCATTCTAAAATAAAATGGTATTCGTCTTCCAAATGTCCACACAATGTACATTTCCGGTTTTCAATTGGAGTTCTGTTCCATCTGCCTGATTCTACTTCTAGGCGATGGGACGAAACTTTTAGTCTAGCAAAATGCGTACCTAAATTTCGTGAGTGTGATGTCCTTTAAGTAATATTGCATTTTGAAGTCGCATACATTTCTATAAAATAATGCTCTGCTAGATCCGTTAATTCTGGCTTGCCAATCCTGCATAAAGTTATCGGTCAATCTTTGTTTGAAAACTATCAGAAACTCTTCAATATTTCCGACCCCTTGATTCAACCAAACATCAAGAAATCCGTGGGTCGATAACACTTTTTGGACTAGTGACGCCCAATTTGTTTTACTTGGTGTGCTTTGCAAGTCTGCTAACATCATGTTGTATATATGTTTCATGTATTTGTGATCATCTGACGCAGATATTTTGAACCAGAATTTAATTATATTTAGATAGCGTCGATGAACAAGTGGGGTACGACCAAGTTCTCCATAGATAAAATCATTTTGCGTATTTCTCTTAACACCTAGTAAACTTTTGCAAAACTGCAAATGAACTTTTTCTATTTGATTTCCCTGCACAAATCCCCATATTTCAGCACCGTAGTTGAGAATCGGTTGTACTAGTTTATCAAATAATTGTAATCTATGTGTGGGTGTTATGTTATGTCTGTAAATTTATACAGGTATTTGTTAAGCTTGAAAATAGCTTTTTGTGCTTGACCCGATAATAAAGATTGTGTTTCCATGAAAGAACCACCCGTTGTAAAGACTATGCCTAGATACGTGAATTTACTTACTATTTCGATAATATAATTGCCATAATAGAATTCTATGTTTCTTGGCAATCTACCTCCTTTTTCGAAATACAAGTATTTTTGTTTTTCCCGTATTGACAGTTAATTTCCATTTCTCACAATATTCTGAAAGTAGATTAAGTCCTGTTTGCATCCCGTGTTCCGATTCTGAGAAAATAACAATGTCATCGGCATTATAGTAAAATAAATAATTTTATCAATCCGATATCAATTCCTTCAATACCCTTAGTTCATAATTCAGCTCAAGGTCAATTTACATACCATGCTATACAAGGAATGGGTGGATTGGGCAAGACACCCTGACGGTTACGCGTAATGAGCAAGAAAAATCTCCGCTTGCATGGTGTTGTGCTTTACGCGCGATGTCACATTAGTATACATGGATTTGATTATATTTAACATTTTCCCTCGCACTCCCAGTTTTATTAATTTTAACCATAGATTATCACGCACCACATAATCAAAAGCCTTTGAAAAATCCACAAAAGCACAATATAATTTCTTACCCTTATTTAACATATGTGTAATGAGGCCATGCAAAATAAATATGTTATCCCGTGTACCCATTCCCTTCCTGAACCCTGCTTGTGCTTCAACATACACATGATATTTTTCAGCCCAGCTAGATAGTCTATTATTTAAAACGCGTGAGAATAATTTCCCAAGTGTGCTCAATAGGGTAATACCTCTGTAATTATCCACCTCGTTTATATTCCCCTTTTTATGTGTAGTGGTATAATATAACCTTCCGACCATGTATCGGGATAATATCCTATATTAAACGTTTTATCAAACAATTGTGTAAGTATTGGTAACAACGACTGGTGCCCATGTATAAAGAATTAATTCAGTAATATGTCCTGGTCCACCACACCGACCAGCTTTCAATTGCTTGATAGCTATACTGACTTCATCGCAAGTAATGGGAGAATCAAGTTCAGAAAACATTACATGCAATTCATTATTTAAATATCTTTCGTTGAAATGTATAACATCTTCATCTGGTGAAAAAAATGGATCACTTGGGTTATTGACAGCTTTAAAATAAGCAGCAAAATTATCCAGAGAAATATTCGATGTCGGTATACCCGAGGTTTCTTTTAGCATGTTCCAATATATTTTTTGCGTTTTTGGAGCGAGCTTGTTCTAATTTAATAGTTTTCTGCAAGTCATGTTGATATTTGCATTTTCTAATTAGTGATTTATATTCTGACCTAGCTGTAACCATTTCTTGTCTATTAGTATCCGATGGAGCATGCCTATAATTATTTAGTTTTCTGTAAAACGTATGTTTGTTTTTATCATTGACATTCTGTAGTGAACCACTGATTGTCTGTATGATTTGTCATCGGTGGTGGATTTGATTTAGCCTTAACATTACGTTTAATATCAGAGCAAATATCTTCAAAAATACTTCCGAAACTTAGAAGACAGCTATTAATATCCTCATTGTCATGACATTGCTGTATAATATTCGACAGTTCCTGAAATTTGTTACATATATCTTCCGAACCCAACCTTGCCTGATATACACCTACGTGTTCGGTACTCCATATATACTTCGATTGAATAGGTAAGCAGTTATCGTTACCTATATCTTGTTCACGTGTCATTATGTTTTCAAATCTCAAAGAGAACTGTATTGCGCAATGATCGGATAAAATATTTGGTTCACATACGTCGAAAGTAGTAATATTGCTAAACATATCAGGAGACGTGATGATATAGTCTATAACACTCTTGCCATTGCTTGCCACATACGTGTACTCACCGACATTTGCATCATTGCCAATTCGTCCATTTAAAATACGTAGTCCGGTCTGTTTGCATAAGTTAAGCAATGAAATACCGTTATCATTCGGACGCACTTTGTCTTTTGAAGAACGTGGCAATGGTATATCAATAATATAGTCATCGGGTAGTACATTTATGTGGTCTGCAGTATCAAATAATACAAAATCAGATTCATCTGATGTACGTGCATTTAAAATCGCCACAAAGCATAAAATTACACATGCCATTGGTATTGCTATCAATTTCTGCCATACAATTCAAGATACGATCAAAAATATTGGTTTGCAACATAGTACTTCTACTGGTGCCTGCAGGTAATACATAGCATAAACATAAATATAGGTCATGTTGTAGATTTAACAAGTTTCCGTTATTAATTTTAAGCCAGATAATATCATCCTCATCTTTTTTGAACAGTATATCTGGCGTAATGTACGAGTTTCGAACATAAATAATAATGCCTCCCGAGTCACGCTTAGAACCAACTTTCTTTTCACGGCGATTCACATGAAAATGTGTAAATCCAGTAACATTTAAATCAACCATGTCATTTGCCCATGTTTCCGTCAACATTACTATATGTGAATGAACAAAAATGCCATTGAGTTCCTCCGACACAAGTTTATTTACACGTTTAGTCGCAAGACCTTGCACATTTAATAACGTGAATGTAAATGGCGCCTTCTCCCGACTGTCCTATGTAGCTGACTGGCTATTCGGTGGCGATTTGTCACTCTGCACGTTTTGTAATCTATCAATACAACGAAAAGTAAATGTAAACCCATCGTCACATAAATAAAATAAACAAATAAACTGCATTATTGTTTCAGATAATCGCGGATGTCGGGTGCTTCTCGTAACGTCGATGACTATACTCATGTGCGTGTACGTTCTACTGTTTCAAACACCAGTTCCTGCCTATTTGGCAAACTCTTCAATGGTCGGTCGAATAATAGAACCTACTCCATTGTCGTCTGATAACGTGTCGTCTGCTGATGTGTCGTCTGATAACGTGTCGTCTGATAACGTGTCGTCTGCTCATGTGTCGTCTGATAACGTGTCGTCTGCTGATGTGTCGTCTGCTAATGGGCCGTCTAAGAATTCATCGATATCATCTGCTGGACGTTTCTCCTGTATTTGGTACGATGGTCGTCTGGGTAATCTGATGTTCCAGTATGCGTCAGTGTACGGCTTATCCAATCAGCGTGGTCGAGACAAACAACATAATGCGGCCATAATTCTCCCGCCAAATGACGTTCTTCGCGAGAACTTTCAGGTACCGTCTTCGGTGGTGCGGAAGACCACAGTATGCAACACGTTCGTTACATTGCGCGAAAGGAAGAGCTGCACCTTCGATCCTCGGCTCACGAATCTCACCAACGGTGTAAACTACCGATTCACACAATACTTGCAGTCGTGGAAATACTTCATTCATGTAGCAGACGATGTGA
Organism: Conchocele bisecta; assembly: GCA_029237695.1. Taxonomy (NCBI): domain Eukaryota; kingdom Metazoa; phylum Mollusca; class Bivalvia; order Lucinida; family Thyasiridae; genus Conchocele; species Conchocele bisecta. The sequence continues at coordinate 100,973,052 of CM055268.1, read as the reverse complement.
GGCGAGAGCTCACATTCCGGCCATCAGTTAAAGACAAAGCAGTAACAATTGTCGTGGACGCCAGGAGAACAAATTCAAACGGATCAATCACGACTACCGTTGTAGGTATACATATAAGGAGAGGCGATATGCTAGAAGTTTACTTCACAAAACACGGATATAAGGCTGCCAGTGACGAATATATTTATCACGCGGTGGACTACTTTCTTGGTAAATTCCAATGCGTCGTGTTTGTTGTGTGCTCCACAGACATGGACTATTCTAAGAGGATATTAAACTATCGAAACATCACAGCAACGTTTCCATCGTTTTCGCCTGCTCAAGATCTCGCGATACTCTCGTCTTGTGATCACGTAATAATGACAGCCGGGTCATTTGGTTGGTGGTCGGGATTTTTATCTCGTGGGACTGTCGTGTATTATAAACATCCTGTCACGAACGGTTCTGACGTTTGGAAGCATTTCACGCATGAAGACTACTATATGCCTGAGTGGGTAGGGTTGGATTAGGTACCGGCGTTGGATTTGGTGTCATTAGGGGACCTTTTATTTCGAGCGGTAGATTTTTCTGTAAACTACTGTTGGAAGCGTAAAGCTTGGTTACAACGCAACACCACAATGACTCCTCAAATCCGGATTTGAGACCTCAAATCCGTGTTTGAATAAGTAGTGTGGACATTGATACCTCATTGATGCAGAAAACAATGTTGGTGAGTGATGCATAATATGCCTACTGGGTCTTTCATGAAAGATAATGTACATGTATTTTTGAAATGAGGTAATAGCGATTTTATTTTATGAAATCAGTCAACGAGTTTAATAAAATAAATTCATCACAAAACCATCACAAGTTATTATATGTACGTGTGAGGTGATAGATACCTACACCACCTACTTGTGAGTTGTTTCCCACTTGTGATGTGCACTTCACACGTTAACTACTGGAATCATTTTTGCATTTTACAGCCATTTGTAGGTGTTGACGGGATAAATAGAATAGTAGGTTAGTGCCGTGAATGGGAAAACATATCTGGCGCGGCACGGAAACGGGATGTGCTCGGCAGAGCCTCGCCCATCCCGTTTCCTGAGCCTAGCCAGATATTTTTTCCCATTCACGGCACTAACCTACTATTCTCTATTTATAAGCCATTTACCCGAACGTTAAGGTTTCGGGACGTACGTACGGACGGACGGACGGACGGACGGACGGACGTACGTACGGACGGACGGACGGACGGACGGACGCCGGTAACACTATATGCCCCCCCCCCCCTCACCATTCGATAGCGGGGGCATAAAAATAACCCTAGTTGAGATCTTAACGGCCCCTAATTAGTCAAAACGGTCCGAGTTAGATACCTGAAATTGTTGGTATTATACATTATGTAGTTATGCAATATGTTTTTATTGCTACATTTAGTGAATGGTGTCGTTGTTCGCCGTATTCCTCCATACATTTTTTTTAATTTTAAACATAATCATCAAATGCGAAAATCTACCAGTTGTTATCCGTAGTTGTGAGTTGTATTTGTGAGTACCGTGTGAGTTGCACATGTACAATTTTGTGATGTTATATTTTATACATATACAGTGAAACCTATCTAAACCGGAAACATGTAAATTGATTTATTGGTAACTTGTTTGGGTTGCTTTGTTATTTATCTCCGATGGTGATGTATGTTCGTGATCACAAAACATGAACACATGTCTTGGAGTGGTCATATGCCTTTTTACAGTGGAATCACTCTAAACCGGACACCCTGTGTGTCCGGTTTAGAGAGGTTCCACTGTACATCATCAAATGCGGAAATCTACCAGGTGTTGTCCGTAGTTGTGCGTTGTGTTTGTGTTTATCTTGTGAGTTGCACATGTCAATTTGTGTGATGTTTTTATTTAAAACATAATAATCGCGGTATTTATCAAAACAAATGAGTGATTATCATGGATCTATTGACTTTGCCTTGTTAATTTTCCCGTTAGTTCTTCCAATTATGTTATTTTTTTCCCAACCACTTATGGTTTTTCAGCACGACTGTCATTTCGACCATTTGTCTACCGTGGCTGACATCTTTCCGTATAATTATTTAGTTATTGCAATGGGCTACGATTTTAAAAAAAGCACCCAACCAATGCAATACAATTCCCAATACATCATTTAGCCACGTACAGTTTAGTTTAGTACTTTTATTACTTTACCCGTCGATATCCCTAATGCACCTGGTGGCATATCTTTTATCAGTTCATTTCATGTCTGATTTGAGATGATAGTGATTTTTTCATAATACAATTCCTGTGTTTCTAGATATTCGTTTGTGATTTATTTGAAATTGTTTTATTGCAATCGTTTCAAAGGTGATGAAAGCATAATATGGTTTCTTTCCACTGTCGCGATCAGTGGTAGCTATGCAACACGGGACAGAAGAAAGGAATCAGCCAAATAACGGTTGCCACTGATTGATTTAACAAGGATACGGGCAGTGACAATGGCAACTTCGCCGGTTGATTGCTTTTTTGTTACACTATTCGTATAATGAAATATGATATTATGATGTTCATATCACTAAGTTATACAATAATACAATACATGTACATTTTATTCACTCTAAGCCACATGCGTGACACACGAGGTATACAACAGATTACATAATACAACGATGGGTACAAATACAAAATGCATATTGTATAAGCTCACTAGTCACTTATAACCATAAAGCATTTCTTATAAAAATAGCTAAATTTCTTAATTGCTTTCCAGATTTTTTCTCAAATAGCTGTGCGAATTTTAAAATATTTGGTCTTCTAAAATAAAATGGCTTGATATACCGTTTTCGAACTTCATCATAGAAGCGGCACTCGAAAAGGAAATGAAACTCGTCACTGAGAGCACCAGCGCCACATTTGTTGCAGACCCTGCTTGCTCTCGGCACACCTGTCCATCTACCAGTTTCGACCGCCAGTCTATGATTACAAGTTCGAAATCTGATCAATGTTTTTCTTAACCTTTCCGTGAGATTAATTAAATATGTTTCTAATCCAAACTCTGTTTTAAAGATTCTATACGTAATTCCACGTGAAGATGAATCGATGCTGATGAGCCATGACTGAATAAACTGCTTCTGAAGCTGAGTCCTGGCGTAGTGGCTCAGCCATATAGTATTAACATCGTTCTGGCTAAGACATACGCCAGGAGCTCCAATTTCAGTTAAACAAGATTTAACATTCTGAATCCATCGGCAATGAGTCACATTTGCTTCATGTTGTGTATATAATAACTTATACATAAGAAACAATAATTTACTCTGCTTCCCTGAAACTAATTTTTCCCAAAACGAAATAATTCTACATTTAATGTCAATAATAAGCGGAAATTTGCCGAGTTCTCCATAAACCATGACATTTGGTGTGGATTTCTTTACCCCCAAAACAGTTTTACAAAATTTCAAATGAATTGTTTCTATAGCCGAAATGTTTTCAAATCCCCAAATTTCACAGGCATAGCAGAGAATTGGAGTGATACATTGATCAAATAACTTAAGCTGACAGTCTACTGGAGTTGAAAAGTTGTTAATCTTTCTAAATAGGCCGAAAAGAGCTTTATCAAAGCTAGCCTATACATGTGTAACTAGAGGATCTTACATTCATGAGTGATGATATGATATGATATTTATTAAACAAGTTTACTGATATCATAAGAAACGAGGCTATGCCGATTGTTTATGAAATTAGTCAACGAGTTTACTAAATACCATATTAAATCATCACACATGTTAGATTGTATTTATCCCGTCAACACAGTGCGTATGTGCCGTGAAACACGGTGCCGTGAAACATTTTTGATATCCTGTCAATACGACCTAATCACTGCGTATGAATATATGCGGTGACTGGGGATATTTGTTTTTGCATTTTAAAGCCATTTGTAGGTGTTGACGGGATAAATAGAATAGTAGATTAGTGCCATGAATGGGAAAAAATATCTGGCGCGGCACGGAAACGGGATGTGCTCGGCAGAGCCTCGCCCATCCCGTTTCCTGAGCCTTGCCAGATATGTTTCCCCATTCACGGCACTAGCCTACTATTCTCTATCTATTTTTCTTATTTCTGAACCAAAGTATATGTTGTGACCACTCATTTGAACCGTCTCGGCGAGACGGTTCAAATGGTGGTCACAACATATACTTCTGATGAGAAATAAAGAAATTCATGAGCCTTGCCGGATATTTTTCCCCATTCACGGCACTAACCTACTATTCTCTATTTATTTACTGAATAAGAACATCATCATACATTGAAGCTGTACTGGTCACCAAACATGTTTTCTGTAGCTGCTAATTTGCATATTTATTTAATACACTGTGTTATTAAACTATAAAATCCCAGTTTATGCAATAACGAGTTGTTTTGTGTCAAGTATCCACCCAAATGCTCAGATGCCTGGTTCTGTTCAAGTTCAATCTTCATTTGATATATAATTGTGCGCGATCTAACGAAACTGCAGATTGTATTGAATGTTCGACTGAATGGCTAACCGTGATACCCTGATCAGACCGCGTTGATGCAGGCTAGTCTGGGTCTACACTGGTTTCAAATACTATACGCATGACTTAGTCAGATTAACGCGTACTGTAATCTATGTCACACAGCTCTGACTAATGGATCTGATGTATCATGACACCGGGGATTTTATAGAAAGGTTACAATATCAAAAGAAATGTTTCACGAAATACTATTGACATTGGCCAACGTTAAATAAATGCGATCCATTACTGTCAGCACCGAACAAGATTAAGAACGTCAGTAAATTCTTGTTCTATACATTTAAACGGCGAACAGCTAGACAGTGACACAATACTTGTGACGCCGGTAGAAGGCGAGCTTTTTGTTGTTTTCAACCAGTATAGATCTTCGATCACACTTCACAGTGACACCGCACATCCGACTTAATATGTCTGTTAGCTTTATGACATGTCTCTTGACTGAATGGCGAGCGGAGTGTCATCTTGGTCTGAAGCTACACGGTTTGCGAACAACATATGGTCCTTTTTTGCCAGCTGTTTGCCCAGAATGGTAAACAAATACGAGTTCACCAAGTGCATCCTAAACTATAAAATATGGTTTGTCGACGCACTTAAGGCCTCGCTAGGGCGAAACCTATAGGGCAACGCCAATTCTCGGCGGGGCCCTTATAACCACGAATTCACATCCCTGGATGCTTAGTGGTTGGGAGATCTCAGGCGGAAACACATGGACTTTCAAGTACGAATGTCGATGTGGTTGCAGTCTGTGATCTCCGGAAGCACTAACGCTCATTATTTCTTTGAGGAACCCAATTTAACATTAATACTCAAATATTACTTCAGGTTTTACATTTACAGCGCCTCAATTAACATGTATTTAAACAAATCACACATATATAAACTGCATTTTACTATGCACTTCTATAGTTTTGCTGCCTGTGAAAATCGATTACTGCACTCAACATGCTTAAAGGCCCAATAATCGGTGCCCTGGTACCGAATTTAGAAGGAGGGGCATATCCAATTATTGATAGCGTCCCAAGCCCGTCAGTTATACACTGAATTTATAAATAGAATACATAAACAACAGCACATGTTTGTCGTCTGCTCCCAATGTAGAATAGTGAGGGGGCTGCTGGATAGCCAGTGTAGGAGTTTCTGTACTGACCATTATCTAGATATATGGTATGTAGGTTTGTTATCAAGCTTCTGGACCCATAAAACACACAAATGAGACCAGTCCCTCTAATAGTATTTGTATGTTTTATTTGTGCAGGGAAATGATTGAGAATTTACTAAAAGTGTTAAAAAGTATATAGTATTTTGCTGCTAACTATTTCACAGCAATGAGTTTTGATGCTATTATAGAAATAGAAGGAGGTAAACTTATCGAGAATAGTAGGTTAGTGCCGTGAATGGGAAAACATATCTGGCAAGGCTTGGGAAACGGAATGGGCGAGGCTCTGCCGAGCACATCCCGTTTCCGTGCCGCGCCAGATATTTTTCCCATTCACGGTACTAACCTACTATTCTATTTATCCCGTCAACACCTACAAATGGCTTTGAAATGCATAGAAATAACCCAATCACAGCACATATTCATACGCGGTGATTAGGTCGTATTGACAGGATATCAAAAATGTTTCACGGCACCGTGTTTTACGGCACATACGCACTGTGTTGACGGGATAAAAATGAAACACATTTCCATGTGTCACACAATGATAACATGGGGCTTATTGAGTGTTTGCTCAGTTTAACTCGCATTCAGATAGCACATGACTACAGCATGATGCAGTTTACATCATTAATTAGAGCCATCATGAATGAACACCAAACTAAACAGTGTAGATCCTGATGAGGCTGCGAGGATGCACCTGCTGATCCAGGGATATGCATGTCGTAACGTGTCCACGTGTCCGTTACTTAGAGTATGTCATCTACATATAGTGAAACCTATATTGTACTTCTGGACCTGAACAAGGTTCCTATCTCCGATGTATTTTGTAAGTACATGTAGTAACCAATATATGGTAATATGTGTTTGTAAGACGTCGGTATTTGATAAAAATATGTGTAACTGTTTCATGTCATTCCACAGATAACCCCGTCCCAGTTAGACTGCATTGCTGCAGATACACTGTATAATATATATGCTGACAGCTAATTACAGGCCAATGTTGAAATAGCCATACTGGTATATGTTAGGATACAGGAAATAAGGCTGCTAGCAAACGTGAAGTCATGTAGTCATGTGAATTCCAGATCAGACTGCACATGCTGTTTTGTAAATGTGCATACTAACCCGAGTTTATGCTGTTTATAATTAGTACATACTGCATTTTCACAGCCACTGTAACAAGTTTCTAGTCGACATATTTTTCTTGCTGGTCTATTAAACCGTGGTTTTGTTTCACTCACTTTGTTATGTGCATACCAGACACATATTAAATTTGGTATTTTTAAAATATTTGAAAATGTGTCCCTGAAGTGAAGCACGCAAAAAAATATCAAAAATCCTGCCCAGCGCCATCTGGTGGCTTTTATATCCCAGTTGGGCATTTAAGAGAGCCAACGAACCCTTAAATATGAGCCGAATCGAATCGAATCGAATAGAATACAAAAGTATCAGCTACTGATAACCTTTCCTTTGATACTAACGATATAACATTTACGTCAATTATGTTTAATTTCTACATGGCCGCAACAATAAAACAATTTAGCCAGGATCTACATGTGCGAATGTCAAGTACGTGTACTTAATATGGATGCCCTTGTCCAAGTATTCAATACCAAGGAATTCAACAATGCACCATTAATATTGGTGTCAGATATTAGACGAGTCTGTACATAGTTTATATGCATATTGTTTCAGGACTGTCGTTGTTTGTCATCGCTCACATCCGTGTTCAAACGTACAGCGCGTGCTGTTTGAACTTGGCTGTAGACGATGCTTATTCCGGGGCCAAGCCAACACATACGTAATGCATGTGTGCCATGATGTTACTAGAGCGCGCCATTACGTCACCAGACCGGGAGCAGGTCAAAACGACCCCTGGTCAAAACGGCCCCTAATTGGTCAAAACGGCCCCAAGTTTTGGGAATAAACGGTGCCCTATTATATACAATTTATTTATTTATATTGTGTTTTTGTTTCAACATCTTTATTATATTTTCTTAATATTCATCAACAATAATAAACGATATTTTATTAAGAACATTGATGAAAATTAACTTTAATATATTTTATTAGTTATATATTATTAAGCATTAAAACTACATACACATATGGCCTTGTGGTTCAAACAGTTCCCTCGTGCTACGGCAAACGTTTATCCACGGCTGGCCATTGTCGAACCTTATATTTGCTAGTTAATTGTATAAATACTGGTAACAGCTATTGCTTAATTTGGCCAGTGTATTTGTTCGAACATACATTGTCTATATCCACATATTCAATATCAAAGAATCCAGCAATGTGCAAATAAAGATGTTAAAATGTGTCACAATTTCTATGAGGCTTTAAAACATGCATACATGTATGCTTGGTAATTCTGAACATATGATGTTCAGGGCATAATTCTGAACATATTGCATAGACATATGGCTTAAATGGAATATTTACAAACATTTTCGAATGTAGGCCTACGTTAAAATAACTGACAATGTGGTTATAATGATTTGCTCACTTGACTAAGACTTCACATACATTCAATGGGTATCGCCTATCGATGACTAACATGTGGGTTTCTTTCTAGCTTATATATAAGAGTGGGAATTGGTTCGTAGACCTTCCATACCCGGACATATAAGTCCAAAAAAAGCCGAATTGTGAAGTGTTCTATGTGATATATGTTGGTGCAAGACGGACATATGTGTATAATTGTGTGCCGAAATGGGACACTGCTTAGGTCCAATACGGTCCTGTAATTCCGCGCAGTGTCCCGGTGCACGGGAGGCGGGAAGAAGAGAGGGGGTAATTGGGTAGAACCTGGAACCAGTGATGCAGAGCAAAACGGATTCCCGGTAGAACCAATCCCCCCCACCCCCTGGCGGCACTCGATACGCAAAAGTTAATGCCATATAGTCGGTAAAAACACGTGCTATTTTCGTCCACAGAGTTGCCAAATCCAGACAGCTCCAAGGCAGGCCGAGGCCAGAAGCAGGCAAGGGCAGGCAGAAAATTCGGCTGAGCTTCAGCTAACTTGCTGTTTTGGTTATACTTGTTATATATGGCTTACTTTCATAAGAAAGTGTGATGACTGTGTTGCCTGGACATCCTGTTCTAACGTGGCAGGGACTTGAACACATCGGCTCCCCGTAGTGTCCACGTACCCCAATGTGTTAACACGTCGCCTGTCCCACTGGTGCGAACTGGCCGCAGTACGAGTACACACCAGGTAATAATAATAATAATATGTTGATGGTATATATATCTCACCCATGCGCATATTCAATCCAGAACCCAGTAATGGCCGCGGGATACACCCAGATAGGTCAACCCGCCCGGCTTGTCCGCTATATCGGCAGCCAGGCAAAGCACACGGGTGTCACCACAAACCAGTCCGAGTCCCAGAAGGGCTTCACACATAGGTTGTGTTCTATAAGTGGCAGTCAGATGCACTAAGTAGTCAACTTTCCTACAGTGAGGCCAGGCAGATCCACAAGGTGCCACAATCAACCACCCAGAACACAGAGATATGAATAATAAGAACACAAAATGCCCTAGCAACTAGTCTAAATTATCTCAATTCCAGCCGAAACATCGCCCACCATAAGCCCACACCAGCCCCGACATACCTTTTCGCAAAGCCATAAGTACCAATCCAGTGAATAAGAATAAACACAATGGAAATATAAGCTAATTTCCAACAGTTAAAATGGCAGCTGCCGGTAACCTTGAGTTAATTGCCGGCCGGTAAAAACACACGACCTGCTCAGTCCAATGTCGCCGTTCAAGTGTAATATGTGGGTCGTGCGGGTATTTCTTATATTTAATTGTGGGAATTGGCTCGATGACCTTCCATACCCGAACATATAAGGCCATAAAAGCAGAATGTTGAAGTGTTTTATGTGATATATGTATGTGCAGGGCGGACAGATGTGTATAAATGTGTGCCGAAATAGGACACTGCTTAGGTCCAATACGGTCCTGTAATTCCGCGCAGTGTCCCGGTGCACGGGAGGCGGGAAGAAGAGAGGGGGTAACTGGGTAGAACCTGGCACCGGTGATGCAGCGCAAAACGGGTCCCAGGTAGAACCAATCCACCCCTCGCGGCACTTGACACACAAGTTGGTGCCATATAATCGGTAAAGACATGTGACACTCATTCACCGAGCTGCAACAGCCGGCTGTGCCTCAGCAAGTCGGGGCCGAAAGCAGGCAGATGAGAGCAGCATTCAGTTGAGCACGAGTATAACCTAGCGATGATATACTATACTGACCCGGAGTTTTATTGCAGCGAGTTCGAATATGATAAAAAAAAGTCTATCAGACGTCGCCTGTTGCGGTGGTAATACGCGGGATCAGTGGCACCAGGCGGTCCGTGTTAAGTGGCACCGTACCACCGATACCACACCACAGCCTAATATAGTAAGAATACTTGGATGCGATTACTAATGGCGATTACTAATGGTGCATACTTGTGGCAAACTCGTAATCTGTTTGGGACCACTTTCTAATTAACACCACGTTCTCTAACAACACTTTATCTAGCACCACCAAAGTAACTGAGGATGGAAAGAAATCGGTACCCCAGACCAGTGGCAAACTAATAATCTGTTTGAAAACGCACTGGTCCCACGATTCTTTCCTAACGGTTCTACATAAATTTCTCCATGTAAACCTGAAGCAATGCTTCAACGCAGAAGAAGAATAGTAATAATAATAAGAATATGATCTTTTCTCACCATCTCGGCAGAGAGAACAACAGGCGAATGACTTCATAAATATAGCTCGTGCTCAACAGAATACCACCCACACCGAGCCCACACAGCCCCGACTTACCTTAGCACATATCCAGGCCGCCACAATCCAGCGAATAAGAATAACACAATGGAAATACGAGTTAATTTCCAATAGTTAAGATGGCCGCCGCCGGTAACCTTGAGATAATTACCGACCGATAAAAACACAACCTGCTCAGTCCAAGGTCGCCGTTAGAGAATGTCCATGGGTCGTGCGGGTCTGCTAATGTGACATTTATATGAATTAAAGGTACATGCCCACTCTGTGGGCAGAACATGTTTTCTATATGAATTAAATAAGTGTATAATTGTGTTACTATTCCACCAGTTATAAAATTTACGAGTGCCCGATATACACAAATAATCATTTAGTAATACTTATTTTACCGATAGTGACGCGCGGTGATATCATGTTATTTTCATATGCAAATGAGGCATGCTATTGTTTAATTAGTTATACTAATTAAATGTGTCATCTGAAAAAAATATATTTTCGACAAATTATAAAGTATGACTATTGTACATCTAAAAATAAATACAGATAATAAACTGTGTATGATGTAGTAAGAAGAGAATGTTCACATGTATGTCATGCTTATATCCAATCACGTTTACGAAGCAATTATGCATACATCATTGGATGATCAGGGGCCCCATGGGTCAGTAACATGAGGAGATTTTAAATAACATACATATACGAGGCAAACAATGGCAATATAGATAACTATATAGATTAATGCAATGCTGTTGTTTTCCATGTAATGGCAGCGCCGAACTTCCATCACTACCCGTGAATAACTCTCGACAATGGCATTTATATAAAAGAGGAGAGCATCGCAGCAATCGCAGTCAGTATTACTTGATGGCGCCAGTGAACATTTATCCCTCCTATTGATGATCTGTGCCATCTGAATACGTCATCAGCAACCAATATAATCTGAGGAACTAGGTATAACATTTGGTAATGCCACCAATTTGGGAAGGTGCCATTGTCTAATGCGTCGCAACATAAATATGTGAACTAAATGATTCTCAGTGACCGTTATTGATATGGCTTATGTTATCGTGGTAACCTACTGACGTACAGTTGTCAACCACTCAGGTGCATACTCAGTACAACTGTCAGATGATAAATGTCATGCCCATAAAAACACCTCGCAGTCGAAAGGTATGTGTTGTCATAAAGCACCCACGTGAGAATATAATATACATCCCAAATTTAACACCTGCGCCTGACGGAGGCTACGTGATTGAATCCATAGTTCACTGTTGTGAGTTGTGTGGGGGCGTGGGGGGCAATCAGAACTGAATATTTGCAGAAAATATAATTTTATATATTCAACCCTGAACATAGAATAATCCAATCTGGTACCAGGTCCTAACAACATCGTAACTCCCTAAAAGTATTACGATTAGTACTAAACTTACTACATTTAATATGGGAATAACCTGATTCACCTCTCAAGTAGCCATGAATCCAAAAATGTACCTGAAGGCCAAACCAGTGACATATGGATTCCGACACGGATGAATGCCGCCGTTGACCTTACCCTTCGCAAGCCAATCATCATACGAGAGGTGAGTCGTGAATTCTGAAACACTATGTCATGGGTCATAGGCGGTCATCGAATTGTTTGATGAGCACGGGGATTCCGATTATCTGTCACTATGTCTGTCAACTACAGTATATATATCACAAATTATACGATCTCACAATGGGTAGACGTACAGTTGATGACTCATTAGAGGGTGTTATAGAATACATTTTGAAGAAAACAAATGCCTTAGAAACCATTCGCATGTTCCAACCCAACCACTCATACCCCCCGTGATATAGTCACTTAGCCCAATTTCCTAAAAGCAATACGACTAGTACCAATCTTACTATTTTTATAATTACTGCTTTGGAGCTAGGCTGAACATTTTGACCTACCACTACCCAGAGTAGAACTTTATGAAACCTGTCTATTCTTAATGTAAATTCATCGTAGAATTCAAATCTGCGTGTTAATATTGCGAAAAAATATAGATGTTTTGCTGATCTCCATGGCAACCGTTAAATTAACAAGAACAAATAGTTATACTGTCGATCAGAATGTAAGTTTCTTGTCGACTATTCGTGTTAAAAGCAAAGTTTCGCACTTTTCTGAACATTTAGGTTGCATGAAAATAAAAAAAGTAGTCTGGTGTAGGTTTTGTTTCCAAAACAAAGATGGCCGCCAATTCCAAGATGATCACCATACCTGAAAATGACAGAACCGACATTATATCACTTGCTATCACTTGATTAGAGCTCATTACTTATGCAGGTTCAGCAGATAAAAACATTTACTAAAACCATTAATTATGAGCAGAGTAAATGGAAGATCAGTTTCGTCATGTTTTGTTTCAAAATGGCCGCCATAAAACATAACGTAACTGCCGGTCGACAGATAATATCTTGAAACATCCTGATTTCCATATTTCAACTCAGTATGATACCAATAGCTAACACAAATGTAAACATGTCAGTGGTAATACAACCCAATAAGCAATAGCCTATATAGTTTAGTCATTTTGCCATTTCTATTTTATATATATGTGTTAACGTTCAGTTGCAAAGTATCTTCAATTCTAACAGAATAAATGCAGAAGCTAATAATAATTGAATCGGTTAATTATATACATATACGAGCAACACAACTCGTCCGTCAATGGCCGCTAATGCTATGAAGGAAACTGCAGCATCTCTTCCACAAATCATTCGTTGAAAATCCCGTCTGTATCACCTCCAGCACTTCGGTAAATCATACGTCGAAACTCCCGTCTTATTTGAATTAAGATACATTATGTTATACAGTTGCATGTGTAAGTGTGATGCCGATAACGATGTTTTTAAAAGTGTTATATTGGTAACGGCCTGGGAAATTCGAGCAGAGCATACACCGTTCTTAATTCAACCAGAATTATGCCGTTTATTTCCCTGAACAACAAGTTGTTACCAGTTTAACCATTGCATGAGTTCAACTGATGATCAGGATATACACAAAACGCTTCGTTACCAACCGGCGAAATATGTGACTTAGCTTTTTGTTTCATTTTTTATATAACCACGGTGGAACAATCATGTAGCTTTTAGTTGTCGGCGGATACTATTTTAAAGCATCTACATCATGAGTGCAATGTGAGAACCTGTTCGATATAACAGTATTCTATCGGCTGATATCGGCATAATGTCTTAATTTGTGGGATTCGTTGTAGCTAATAATTTATGCCAACGCCTGATAGAATAGAATAAATAGAAATGAATTGCTTGATGAAAATAACCATACATAAAGTACAATCTAATCATCATGTAGTTTCCCAGTAGGTATTAGATGTGCCTATAACATAACAGTAATACCATGATCGTCATTGGATATAATTCAAACATTTGTTTTGAGGACACATTTTACATTAACACAAAACATGTTACAATTTCCTCATGAATGAGGATATACCGGGTGACGAAATAATGAACCCAGTAGCACTCATGGTTATATTAGTGTTGTTTTCGTATTTCCGTCCGTCCATCCGTTAGTCCGTCAGGGCGTCCGTCCGTAAGAGTTGCGTTGAAGTTTTCGGGTACCCATTATCTCTGCAGTCTAAGTCGGATTGACTTGAAACTGACTTTACCTCTTTATCATCATCCATATTTTCATTATATACCCCATCCATGCGGCTTTCATGCCCAATGTCAAGGCCAATGGACTGAGGAAATATTTGAATGTCGGAACAGGCTGCGGCCGGAGGTATCGGTGAGCCCCTGCCCACTTGCACTAGTATAGCCATGCATATGCATATGTGAAATAGAGGTCAGAGAAAACAGAGAGCCCAGCTAAAACATACTCACTCATAATATATTAAACAGCATACAGTCTGAGTCGTAAACATGCTGAACATATGATAACATATGATAGATTCGCAAGACAACGAACCTGATGGCAATGGCACAGATATGGAAATATATATGTGAGTAGTACTCAACTAACTTACATGGTACCATACAACATTTATTGATACTGTTGCCTAGACAGAAAATATGAACATGTGCGTAGGTCTGCTGGCGTAAAATGCGATTGTTTCTTGATTACATATACATTTCAATAGTATTATGTGTTTGTCATATCAAACTGACAGTGCGTTGCAGAAACAGTCTGCAGACCAATCGATTATATTTGCAGATATTTATTTCGAATACATTATGATAGAAATACGTCTAGTCAAATTGTATATTATCTCATAGTTTACTATCAAAGTTACATAATTGGACAATACTTTTGTGTCATGATTGAATAATTAACCCATTAGACGCAGTAACATGCTTCAAAGTCATACTAGCAAAATATACATAATATCCGTGTATATGTGTAGAAATAAATTGCTACATTTTGAAATCGTATATGACAGTCACATGCACCTGGGCTTCGGTAAAATATATTCATGTAACTTTGCGTAGCAGACATAGGTCGGTGTTCTAGCAGACTAGTGAGGTACAAGAAACCGTCGTGTGTTATGATAGAAGAGGTGCTGGTATAATTATATATTTGTGTTGATCAATGAATGTGAGTGGAATTTAAAGTATAACAACAAACCATACATGTTATGGTGGTGGTTAAATATCTGTTTATGACCAAATAAATTGTAGATATAGATATGTTGTTAAACAATTGTACAGATAGAGGTGCATTACTGAAAGCAATATCAGTGTATGCCTTATATGTAATATAAATAATAGTATATGAATATGTTTGTTATAAGCAATATATATTTCATGAAAGATAAGCGATATACAAAAAACATGTAGTACATACAATGGGATGAGAAAAGTTGTTACGAGTATGTGAATGTGCTCTTGAAAATAAAATTCCATTTTGTGCGAAGTGTCTAAGGAGCAAATAATGGACATGTACCGGAATATGTGGCCCATGTGTACTAGTTGGACACATATGTCTGGTGGTCCTACAAAATGGCGTCATGGTAGCACGTATGCGTACATTTATTCAAGTTCTAGATATATTATCGAACACATGATTATATATTTTAGTATATATTACTACTATTACTACGTCTCACGCGCTTAATAGGTTTGTTATCGAACTGAATGTTTGCACAATAAGCATATGTACATCGTTTGTATGGAATACAGTAGTGTATATATTGTTTGTACACAAATGTTTTTGAAAACACATTTAGTGACATGACATATAATAATAGCGTGCACGTTATGCTAACATTTTAAGTGGTATATGACGGGAACATAGTATAATACAGTATGTTTTGATAAACTTGAGTGTGCTAGTGAGCTACATGGAGATGTGCGACTCCTAATAGGCCCGAACATATAATTTGACTAAGCCGAGATTACAGGCTTTGTAACTGCTATAATTTGTTTAATTCTATGTTCATTATCTGATATGGTGCTGTCGGCTAAAATTCATAAATGGTTTTAGTCCATACATTATATTTATTATGACATTTCATACATTATCAATGAATGTGACTCATTCATCGGTGGCATATATATATTCACCGCCAGGCTAACGCAATAACTGCGCTTTTCTCATTGCTGTTAGAATTTACAGTTTACCGTGTATACAAAATAAATTATTGTGTATGAGAAATGAATATTAACCTATGCAGGCGAAACGTGTACACAGTTACTCGCGAAATAATGAAATGAAACATTGTGCCAGTCTACTCCATGCTGACATTATTTGTTTGTATATGTATTCTGTTTCTTGTGGAGCGAATCTGATACACACGATGTACTTTAATATAGACAAATAAGAGATTGATAATATATTAAACATATAAAAAATAATATTTCTTTGTAAAAATTTGTAAATGAACAAATGAATTTGCATAATTGCGTAGTTTAGTGTCGATAGCTGTTAAGTAATGTCATATTAATAAGGTGTATACTTATATAATTCCAGCACAATAATATTTACACAATTCCCTAACATTTGATTGGCCCGTAGCAAGTCTCTGTCCAAAATTTATATCCCAGTAAACTCCCACGCCGAACTACTTTCCGTAACCGTGAGGCGCAGTTAAAATAATTCTTAATAAAACGGAAAATAAACACATTTTCTTCATGAATTTATTTCAAATGCTGGAATTATAATGAATGAATGGCCTTTTTGTGGAATTTATCGGGGATATAAACTTGGAAAATTCGCGGGAATACTGGACGAGGCCTTAAAAAATTACAATTTTCGAAAAAAAATAAAAAAATCTTCTTTTTTTTTTTTTTTTTTTTTTCCGTTTTTTTTTTTTTTTTTTTTTTGTAATTTTTTATCGCTTCGTCCAGTATTCCCGCGACTTTTCCAAGTTTATACCGCGATAAATTCCACAAAAAGGCCATTCATTCCTATAATATATGTACAAGCTGTTAAGTAATGTCATATTAATAAGGTGTATACTTATATATATGTACAAGCTGTACTACAAATCTACGAACAGACAAATAATATAATAAAACAAGGTACATATACACAGTCAGATGTTTAGCTCGGATATTGATGAAACAAACAGTTGGCGGCCATTTTGTTTTATGAATTATGATGTTCTTTACTTGATCAGCATACAACGGTTGCACTTGTTGCTACCTATGCGTTACCACATAATGTTACCCAATTATTTAAGGTAGGCACAGGTTTCAGATTTATAAATACACTTGTGATGATGTGTCTTGTATTATTATACAAATTCAATTCAAATGGGAGTAAATCACTACTAAATGCTCATTGTAAACATTGTAAGGTTCTAAAAGCGAACAGTATACACATTCCGATTGGTTAGAATATCAGTTGCCATGGTTATGCCGGCTTTTGTATATTTTTTTACATTCACTCTGGGTGTGGGGTAAATCGCAAAATAAACTTCGTACATAATGCTGCCCAAGGAAATTGTTGATGATTTGTTAGAATATTGCTTACTATGGTTACCATAATATTTCTTTTAATTTCTGAAATTTACGTATAAATATAATGCCGAGTAAAATATACGTGTATCCTATTAATAAAAACATATTACCACAAGTTGCTTGACAGTAATCACTATTTTTTTCCACAGAGAATTTAAGGTTACCATGGAAATGTTCAACATTACGGCATTCGGACGCGGTTTATGCAAACTTAACACGCGGATTCGGTTTCTACGATGAATTTCACATACAGATAGATGCATTTCATAAAGTTCTACTCTGGGTAGTGGTAACTCGAAAAATAAGCGTCGTACAGAAGCCTGTCCAATAGGATAAATGGGCATAACCTACGGTGTTCCGTTAAGGCCATCGTAATATCGCTATCGGGTCGATACTACGACAGTACGATAGTACGATAGTACGATATTACGATATTACGATGACGATAGTACGATACTACGATGACGATAGTACGATATCACAATAACGATAGTACGATACCACGATGACGATAACGAGATACCACGATAGTACGATGACAATACTACGATATTATATCGTAATATCGTCATCGTAGTATCGTACTATCGTACTATCGTCATCGTAGTATCGTACTATCGTACTATCGTCATCGTAGTATCGTACTATCGTCATCGTACTGTCGTGATCTCGTAGTATCGACCCGATAGCGATATTACGATGGCCTTAACGGAACACTGTTTATCGTAGTATCATCGTAGTATCGTACTATCGTAATCAAGGTGGGGGATCACGTGGTTTCCGAACGGCATGACGTCATGTTTTGTTAATGTATTTACAGTATATTCTTTGTGAAATGTATAAGTTATTGTAAAGAACTTTCAGAGCACCCATACAACACATATGCCATGGTATTTGGTGCGCTGCATATCATCAAAATCCGTTCGTTTGTTAGGAAGATTTTAATGAAAATCGACTGTAAAAATGACGTCACAGATTACGTCACATCGGAAATCGGGTTTGGAAACCACGTGATCACACACCTTGTTAAAGGTACATGCCCACTCAGTAGGCACAATATGTTCTTGATCGGAATTAAATAAGTGTATAAATGTGTCACTATTCCACCAGTTATAAAAGGTACACGTGCCCGCTATACAGATATAATCATTTAGTAATATTTGTTTTACTGATAGTGACGCGCGGTGGTATCAGGCTATTTTCATATGCAAATGAGGCATGGCATTTTTCAATTATTTATATTAATTAAATGCGTCACCTGAAAAAAAAATTATTTTCGACAGATTATAAGGTATGATCATTGCACATCAAAATATAAATAAAGAGACTAAATAGTAATAACCGTTAGCATTTTAAGGAAGCACGGTTATCGCCCCTGATGTCTGTGTGTAAATTTACGTCTGATATACAATGTATAATAATGTCAAGCAATACGTGGGGTAATGGTGAATGAATGTTTATTTTGCCATAAAATGTCTCAGATGATGTCTCTGATATAAAGAACATTTTGTGCTTACTGAGTGGGCATGTACCTTTAATAGCGCAAACAAGAATTTCGGAGCAAACAAGTTTAATTTTTCAAATATCTATCTTAAATACATATTAAATGAAATTAAATCAATCTAATGATGATTATATGTATCAAAATACCGGCGAATTACCTCGTCATCCATTGTTTTGATGCGAATGCGCATGTCCATCCGGAAGGCGATACTACGATGACGATAGTACGATACTACGATGCCGATAGTACTATACTACGATGACGATAGTACGATACTACGATAAACAGTGTTCCGTTAAGGCCATCGTAATATCGCTATCGGGTCGATACTACGAGATCACGACAGTACGATGACGATAGTACGATACTACGATGACGATAGTACGATATAATATCGTAGTATCGTACTATCGTGGTATCGCGTTATCGTCATCGATGTATCGTACTATCGCCATCGTGGCATCGTAGTATCGTCATCGTAGCATCGTACTATCGTCATCGTAGTATCGTACTATCGTAGTATCGACCAGATAGCGACATTACGATGGCCTTAACGGAACACCGTAATAACCGGATACAACTCTCAAGTAGCAAGAACAAGGTGCATGATCACGTGGTTACAACAACGTCGCCCACTCCTACGTAAGTATTATTTGATATTTTCCTTAATATGCAACGGATTTTGATGAAATATGGCGCAGCAAACGCGTCTTCAAGGGCTGCATTTGGTGGTCCAGGGAGTTCGGCACAGACTTATGTCGTTTTTGTGAAGAATCGATTTCCATGTCGGTAGACTACAGAAGTTTGGGCGAAAATACAGAGACCACAAAATGCAGCTTAACAAGACGCGTTTGATGCGTCATATTTAATCAAAATCCGTTACGTAATAAGGACAATATAAAATAATACGTACTTTAAATCAGATGGATTCTGGAAGTTTTAGTACTTGTTGTTGCTGTTAGCACCATGTGATCATGCACCTTGAAGACAGTGATCTGTGATATAGAAATGCTAGATGGTTTGTAAATGGTATGTTTCCGATCAAGTATTTAATTATTGATACCAATAATCAGTCCAACTATAGCACATAATTGCATCAAATGCCGCCGGAAAAACTAGGCTCAACGAATATGTGACCATAGTACTGCTGTATGATTCTGATAATGATCTACATGGTTTGTTCGTTAGCAATGACACGTGTTTCACGGGCTGAATGTCGATCAGTGTAGCCCAAGATCAGTCCGCGCCAATGACGATGTCATTGGTGTAGACTGATCTGAGGTTACACTGCTCGCAAAGTACATAAGGCGCTTTTCTCCACAGTCACAGTCCAGTGTGTGTTGCGTGTTAAATATTAACCTCGTATCGATAGGGACATGGTTAACACACCACTAACAGCAGAAGCAATGAAAATAAATCACCGCAGTGAGGCATATGCTTAACGGGAGATGTACGCAAACATGGTCATTTTATAACGTAATAAATGCGGATTTTTTTCTAGTTTATTTCTACGTTTTTCTAGCTTATTACTACGTATTGTTAGTTTATTACTACGGATATTACCAACCACACCAACCATATGTTAAGTATCAAAGAATCGTGAAGTTCTTGCAGGATACAAGGAAGACTTGGAGATGGTTTGGAGTACAAAAGGTAGTACATACGACGAAACATCAACTTATGCTATTAAAGGCCATAAAAAATACATTGGTTCTCAGATTCGGAGTTTGCGGAAAGTGGTGCGAGAGGGTGGACTTTTTCATAGATTTTTGTATACGATATCCCCGTCTCTGATTTCTTTTTGAAGTCGCCGGATGCATTTTGCATGTCAACTGGGATCGTAGCTGGTTATTTATAGAAATACGGTCCAACTTGTATATTTTATGGCCTAATTGCTTTAAAAAAAAAAGCGAATATCGCAATATTTGTTGTGTAAAGGACCCATTATAGTGTTTTCGACTATAGTCTGTATCACGAAAGCTGGCCAAATTTTACGGCCATAGAAACAATTCAAAAACCATATTTTTTTCGATAATATTAAATTAAAGGAAAATTTAAGAATAAGCCTTCTTTTTATTTCGTGAAATTTGGTCAAATATTGATTTTATTCCGAAAAATTGATTTCTCTATGGGAATTTAACGTGGGGGAAAAATAGGTAGAGGAGTGTGAGAGGAGTCAAAAAACATTTTTTTTTTGGAAATTGACTCCGAAACATAGCTAGATAGCTTGGAAATGATCTAACTAAGAAAACAAAAGTTATTTCTGAAATTCTAAAAAAATTCCCCATGTTAAATCCCCATAGACATCTTCACTCCAGGAAATTTTGTTTTCGCAATAAAATCAATATTTGACCAAATTTCACGAAATAAAAAGAAGGCTCATTCTTAAATTTTCCTTTAATTTAATATTATCGAAAAAAATATGGTTTTTGAATTGTTTATATAGCCGTAAAATTTGGGCAGCTTTCGTGAAACAGACAATAATGTTGATCCAGTAGCCTATTTCATCAACATTGCAAAGTATGCTTTACTACCAAAGTATACTTTGAGGGAGTAATCATTTATTTTTCCTGAAATACATAATTTCACATAGAACTAACAAATGCATATATTTCATGATTAAAAGTATGCAGAATTATTATACTGAATTTATTACATTATCACAGCCATTAAATGGCTGTGATAATGTAATAAATTCCGTGTAATAAAAATTAATAAATTTTAAAAAAAAATGAAAATTTCTCCCTCAAAGTATACTTTGCTACTAAAGTATACTTTGCAATGTTGATGAAATAGGCTACTGATCATCCTACATATCTGCGCAATCTGATCCGGAACTGCGTTATTCGACAGATTTATATGTTCACACTTATTAATTGTACTGCAATCAGTGAAGACCCGGATCAGATTGCTCACATGTGCAGTCAGTAGCCTATTTCACCAACATTGCAAAGTATCCTTATGTAGCAAAATATACTTTGAGGGAGTAATCATTTATTTTTCCCGAAATGCATTATGTCATATACATGTAGAACTAACGACTGCATATATTTGATGCTTAAAAAAAAGTAAGCAGCATTATTTCCTGAATGTATTACATTATCACAGCCAAAATGGCTGTGATACTGTAATACATTCAGTATAATAAAAAATAATAAATTTATCATTAAATTTAAAATTTCTCACTCAAAGTATACTTTGCTAGATAAGTATACTTTGCAATTTTGATGAAATCGGCTACTGATCTGGGCCTACCATGTTAGCAGATATGTTTGCAAGTTACTCAATAAGAAATAAACGGTAAAATAAACAAAAGGACCGGATCTCTCTAAATATATTTACAAAGAAAAATAACTAGCTACGATCCCTCATTTAACAAGTGGTTCACATTCATGTTTAATAAAGCTGTTGTAACCTCTTCAGATGTGAACATCAGTAGAGTTAACATATTTTGCACGGTAGTATTTTTGATAGATCATTTGGCGAATTTACACATATGTTTTTATTTGTCCATGTCGATAAAATTCTTTGACGCGCAGGGATTTTCTGACACGGCGATATCTGAGAATCAAAGTACTTTTTTATGACCTAACATCATACGAACGTGCAAGCACATATTACATTCAATGTGTCTAAGATGTTGTCTTAGTCAATATGTGTTTTCGCGTTATGGGCTGCTCATAACCTACATGCATAGCAACCAAACATCGCATGTTATTTAATCAAATGCCAAGGACATTCTGTTTTATTCCTCTATATACATGTACTATAATACACTGTCATATGCATGGGCATAATTCGGGTTTGCATGTCCGATATTACACAAGCACAATTTGTGAAACATGTCGATGTTTAGTTATGAAATGATAATACTATTCCATATGTATAGGTGGGTAAGAATTGACATAAATATGGCTGAACCCAAACATTTAGTACAACAAGCAAGTTTTTGTTCTAGAACCTTTAAATAGGTATCCTACATGTGTACAACAAAAGCGCACAAATTCGCACCTGTGGAACCCCGAATTTTGGGATTTACATTTATTGAGCAGAGGCTATACTAAAAAAAATGTAAATCCAATAACCCGTTTTTGTCAATGTTTTATGGGTAGGATGAAATAGAATAAAACTAGTAAACTAATACAATTTGTGCACCCATTTATATAAATGATTCACTAGAATGTGATTAGTTTAGTGTTAAGCTATTATGAGACCCGCTTGGATAAGCCTATGGCTGCACATATCAATGACTTCAGCGTCCGATGGTGTCTAGAGGGTAGTCGGACACCCCCGGGGAGTTTTAAACAAATGAAAAATCGACTGTCCATACCCGACTCTCGGAATTAAATTTACATCTCAGAAAGCGGGAGGAACGTTTTCCTGTGTAGCGGACGGTCTTATGTACATGTACCCCGTACTAGCAGGTAGGAGGTCTATGGGGTTAATCCTGCGCTGACCCCCACTCCGAGAGGGCAGATATTGTTAGGTGTGTCCGCTTAAAAACGTTATTGTATGGGCTACCCGTCTCGATCCTGTCTATGAATTTACTGCCGGTACCCATTTTTCATAGAACGCCTATATTCTCGTGAATAGTTACAGGCGTTCTATAATTACAATCGGTCGATGGGCCGAATGGGGTTCGCTGCGGGAAACTTCGTAAAATGAAAGTGTGCCAATACCAACAAGCTATATGTTAGTTCAATATTGAAACATGCTAACACCTGTAAACATTGATAGGTTATATTAAAATAATAATACGCATGTAATTTGCAAAAAAATAGCTTCCCAATGAAATTTAGTTTAAATAGATTATCCCGTATGGAGCCTCATTTAGAACGTCCGGCACATATAGAGTCAATATTTGAACCTTTTTACTAAACGCCTTAGTGTCATGTGTCCAATTTATTGGACACAGGACACTTTTTTTTAATGTATTATACCAACCAATAACAAATTTACGTTTAAAAAGTCAGCTATTTGTTGTTAAATGCGATTTTATTTTCATTGTGACGTCATACTATATTTCGTGTCCTGCCAAACGCGTAATAATACAATGATTGGTCATATTGCCATTACACGTACTGGTCGAAGCCATCGTGTCATTATTGCTGTCTTCATTGTTGATAAGCTCTAATTACGGAAATACAGATACTCATTGTGTACTCGACGATTTGTGAATGCTACAGACGTACATTTCTGCAAATTTGCTAAAGTTGAGAGGACAATACGGCGACAGCCAAGACGCATCAATAATTGACCTACATTTAAAGTCTACCAGCTGCCAGACACGAAACATTCGTTTCAGGTAGGAATTATTTCTTTATTACTGTTGACCAATATTTGAATCGTGCTGACTTCGACAGCACTTTTAACCACAGGGCTACTAAAATAATTCCATTGTATTCAATCTAACATGAATTCAAGTGGGTGGGGGATATTCAACATTGCCTGTGCATGTGCCGAGTCATTGGTTTTCGCGACCAATGTTGTTTCCACAATTGTTGTTTAAATAGCGAATTTATGGTGCATCTCTCGGACTCTGTGTGTTTGTGGCACCTCGATACTTGTAGATTCACTTTGAATATATGTTTTCAGTCCAACAAGTCAATTCATTATCTATTTAGGCTATTATCTGTTATCTGTTATCTAGTGTCTATATAGTATAGGCTTTTAGCCACTTAAAAAAGACACTACTTTCATCCCCCCCCCCCACGAGAGTAAAATGTGTTTATAAAAACTGTAACAACAGTGATGAAAATAAGTAAAAAATTGAGGTGTGCGAATCCAGGTACACTGCATTTGCACAGCGGTGACTTTTCCCCGAAATATCATGAATATAGGCCGGTGCAGTATTTCTATTAAGTAAGTGTACCCGGCTTCGCACCGTGTATGTGGCTTTGCACACACCAATATTTTACATGTCTGATTATTCATGTTGTTTTCTTAAGACAAGTGTTTTCAGAAAGTCACGTGTTTACACGATTTAGAAAAAGAAAACAACAGTGACCAAACAAGCAAAAAAATTGAAATGCAGTATTTGTATTAAGTATTTGTATTGCAGTGGGTGGGCTTCCTAAAATTTATTTGTACACAGGGTACCCATGTTTGGTCTGGGGTGGTGATGAGGGACTTCTTTGCTTCATTGGGGTGACCTCGCGAAATATGGGCGGGGGTGTATGTTTGTTGGGATTACAATCGTGTCTGTTAATTCTGCACACCTAATAATAATTTTCGTGAAAATGTCCATATTCAGTCTAAATTTCCTGAACATTCAAGGCAGTTCTTAGCCAAGATAATCACGGCTAAACAGATGGCTTTTACTATTTCATCTGTCGTCTATTATTTGTATCCGCCTAGCGGAGACCCAGCCAAATTTGATAAAAATATCAGTCCATTTTGTCCTTGAGTTTTGCGAATAATACGGGAATAACCAATATAAAATAATAACCAATGTCGGTATATTTGCATGTGTATTATTGGTTTATGAAGCTTTTTTTAACAGATCTGTTGTTGATCTATTAATTTAGTAAGCAGGACCACTAATCATTTTGACCATGTTCTGAATAACTTTTTACCAAACTATCGGAATGGGATAAAATTGTGACTTAGTATACCGTTAATCAGCTGATTTATTCCAAAATCAACATAATTTATTCTGACGTAATTAAAGCTGGGCAAAACATTACGTGAATTGTGCATTAGCCGGTGCGCAGAATTAGCCGAAATGACATTTTTTATATGCAGATCAGAATGTCAGTTTTCATTGGTTTGATACATGTACAGATATGTATGTCAGTGATTCTATATTTTATGTACATCTGGTGTCCCGTGTAATTTACTGACAAATCACACAATTTATAAGGAAATTTTTTTTTTTTCAGTAAAGAAACTATATATAATACCATGTATATAACGATGTTTGGTACATGTGGTAAAACACGGCATTCTGTTAGTTGCCAAGCTATTTTGTTTTGCTTAACTTTACTGATTCATATTAAATACATGTTGTTGGGTTGCCATAAATGAGAAATTCCACGACTTGCTACTAAATTTCTCTGTTTCGCACTAATACAATTAGCTTACCATATTCTTGACACTTTTCTAAATAGATGCCCCTTCAGTTGTATGTTTTATGCCGTTGAAAAGAAAAAAATGTAAATGTAAAGCTATATTTACGTCATGTAAATGTACATAACGGAAATTACATTTCTGAGACCCCTGGTCCCTTGAAGTGGAAATAAAATTAAAAAAATGACGAGAACAATTGGCTATACTGTTATAAATGTAACAACTGGACTGTCACCCAATGGAATAAACACAGTTTAATGAATTATTGGTTCTACATCGAAACTAGAAAAACGACACCAATATGTACATAAAATATCGAATCACTGATGTCTCATTATTATTGAACCATGTTATTGTAGTTGCGAACAATAACTTGCAATCTACTCCAGTACCGTCTGTAGCAGAGTTACTATTCCATTCATACATGTAGGCTTCCTCTACATAATAGCTAATCAGATCTGATTTACACTTTAGTTGTTAATTGTGACACAATTTGTATATTTTCCATCTGAAAAAAAAAATATTATAAAAGTAATACGTATGGATCACGATTTGCCTGGTTTGGCCCTCATGCGCGTTTTCATCTTTCGCTCTTTCTGTTACATGGGAGTTGAATTGGGTAATTGCCCATTATAGAAGTAGTAAGATTATTACTGATCCTACTGCTTTTGGGAGGGGCCATGTGATTCTGGTGTGGCGAGGACCTGGCATCAGACCAGGATCATCCTGATTTCAGGGCTGAGTATATAGTTCTTTTATTGTAAATATTAATTTCTGATTTTAGGATTTTCCCCCCATTTGTACATGTACTTGAACATGTACTTGTACAGGTAATGGGATTTATTACTAAACCCATTGACCCGGCCTTAAATGACCGCATCTGTTGATAGGCCGTTAGACCCCAACAAACAAATAAATGATATACGTAGGCTTCCTCTACAGAATAGCTAATCAGATCTGATTTACACTTTAGTTGTTAATTGTGACCTAATTTGTATATTTTCCATCTGAAAAAAAACTATTATAAAAGTAATACAAAACTTTACGTGGGTGGTGGTCGGGAGAACGAGACGACTTAAATTAACGGTAGTGGTTCCTCCATATAGGAATCACTATTTGCCTGGTTTGACCCTTCAGTACATTTTTATCTTTGGCTCTTTTGTTACCTTGGAGTTGAATTGGGTTATTGCCCATTATAAAAGTAGTAAGATTATTACTTATCCTACTGCTTTTGGGAGGGGCCAAGTGATTCTGGTGTGGCGAGGACCTGGTATCGGACCAGGATTATTCTGATTTCAGCGCTGAATATATAGTTTTGTTATTGTAAATATTCAGTTCTGATTTTGGGATTTTCACCCCATTTGTACATGTACGTGAAAATATACATGTACTTTTTCTTTTTGTATGAAACGTGAATTTCGTCACTGATATCAGGGGCGATAACCGTGTTTCCATTAAAGGTTAATTGAAACTATATTCTGTCTGCTTAGTTTTGTTATGTGCACTATGATCGTACTTTATAATGTGTCAATAAAAATATTTGTTCGGGCGACACATTTAATGGGTATAAATAATTTAAAAATGTCATGTCTCATTTGCATATCAAAATAGCCTGATACCACCGCGAGTCACTATCAGTAAAATCAATATTACTGAATGATTATATGTGTATAGTGGGCCTGCACTCGTAATTTTTAAAACTGGCGGAATACATGTACCGTAGTTACACAATTATACACTTATTTAATTCTTATAGGCAAACTGTTATGCCTACTAGATGGGACCACAGGTTGAAGTACATTGTAATGGACCGAGGTCTATAAATACATTAAATACGCCTAAAAGCGTCCATAAACGAAACAAAAAGCTAAAAAAAGTTTTGTTACTCCCTCTATAACACACACATATATATATCTCGGTCCGTTACTTCAACCTGTGGATAGGACCCCAACTTTAGCTGCTACATGTAATTTGCGAACCAGATCTCTTATTCACTATTCTGCAGAGGAAGACTATGAATGGAAACGTAACTCTGCTACGGACAGTACGGTTGTAGATTTCAAGAGTTACTGTTCACAACTATGAACAATGTGGCTTACTCGCTTACCACATTTATCCAAGTGTTGTGAGTTTGATGCCCGGGTGGGATGTAGTTCTCTAAGCACTGTTTCATGTTGGAAAGTTGCGGAGTCATTTGCTGAGTAATGGTTAATACTGGTAAGAAATTCAATAAAAGGCTAACCATGTACATAATAGTGTTTGATTGTTTGTTTCAGGGAAGCCGTTCTACAGATCTTAGCCATCTGGATTATTCGTCGAGCCTCTTCAACTTCACCCTGCAGTCGAGGCAGACACCAGCAGGGCTATTGAGATAGTATATGGGCGGTTTCAGAAGAAGCAGATAAGGCGGAAATTGTTTTCTCATTCTGCTGTTGAAGGACAAAGGCCACCAGAAGAATCGCTGCCCGAAGACACAACTCCACCTGGGCAACAAGTTGCCAAACACTCGCGAAATGGGAAATGATCCAGTTCCTGACCTACACGAAGCAAAATATAGTGTCGCCATGACAGACTGTCATCATCTTAAGATCAGCGACATCTGAAAATATAACCCTCGAGGAAAGAGCTTGAGAAAGACAAGTTCAGTTACAAAAAATTAACCATTTAACCGGAGTACCATCCATGCCAGCGGCAGTGTTTGTGTGGTTCTTAACTCTGATTTCTGCTCTAATCATCTAATCAACCTGTTGAAAGGATGTGTCGTGAAGACTGTTATTCTTCTTGTGTTGATGGAATTGAGAATGAATCTTATTCACACAAATCTGACTTGTGCAGTTTTAAGATTTGTCAATATTTTTTGAATCGGTGACTCATTCTTGTGGTGGACAGAATGACATTTGTACATTTTCTGATTATGTGACACTCGAAGGACTAGATATTGAAATGGTCAGAAATATATTTACTATGCTTTTACACATATGTGGCTGTGACCTCAGGTTGAAGTAACGGACCATGGCCTATAAATACATTAAATATACCTAAGGAGCATCAATAAGTGAGAGAAAAATAAGCTAAACAAAATGTATTTACTCCATGTGTGATATATGGGAGTAAATAATTTGTTTGGCCTATTTTATTTCACTTATTGATGCTTTTAGGTATATTTAATGTATTTATAGGTATTGGTCCGTTACTTTAACCGTTGGCTGTGACAGGAGAATGTGGTTTATGGGATTTGTGACCAGTGTAGCTCCTGATCAAATAGTACACTCCTGTAGCCTGATAATGATGTGGCTTGTTAGAAGCATGATGGAGATTTCATTAATGCAATGGTGAACAGTGCAGATCCTGTGCGGATATGTGTATCTACACTGGTCGCAAATCCCATAAGCCCCATTTCTCCAGTCACAGACACATATTTGAGCAAATTTAAAAATCCTACCGCCAACCTAGAATGATTAACATTTAAGGTATTGCATTCAATCTTTGATTCATAAATTTCTGTTTAACGTCCACAGTCTATAAAGTCTATATTTGGTTGGTTTCACATGGTTTCAGTTATCTTCGCAATAAAGGATTTTACTTGAAACATCCAGAATAGACCAAAGACAAACTTTGTAGACTTTCGAAGGGAAACGAAAATTTACGAATTAATGATGTATTTTTGTGCTATAATCATGATTATAATTGAAATCAATGCCCAATGGTCAAACTTGTAACAAATTACATGTGTACAATAAATTTCGACTTCGAAATTTGACTTCGAATGAAATGGTGCAATTGGTTGATATTGGTCATTTGCAGTGCATGATGTGACAAACAACATATTGAGGCATCATCTGTAACACAGTGCCTTCAATCATGATTCATACCCAGGCATTACAAAGTATGTCGAGGATGTATATAGTTTTTGTATTTTCGTCCATCCGTAAGATTTGCGTTAAAGGTTTTTGGGTACCCATTATATCTGCAACCGTAAATCGCATTGAGTTGAATCTTCATGTACTTCTTTATCGTCATCCATATTTTTTATACTGTAGCACACCGATGTGGCTTTCCTGCACAAGGTCAAATTACTTAAAGTTTTGAAATATTTGCATCAAACATGTCAAAGTTTTTAAGTACACAATGTCTCTGCAACCGCAAGTCGGGTTGACTTGAAACTTCATATATATACTTCTTTATGAAGTTAGAAGATCAATATTTTCTTTCTATAGCCCTGGTGGGTGCATGTGATGGGTAATTTAACAATCGCGATTCATCCTTACCGGAAATCCGACTGGAGACCTGGTTTGGCCCTCACATACGTCTTTGGCATTTTGTATGTGACAGTTGAATCTGGTTATATCTCTTGTGTGAGGTATTA
The DNA here is from genome assembly GCA_029237695.1 of Conchocele bisecta. NCBI lineage: Eukaryota > Metazoa > Mollusca > Bivalvia > Lucinida > Thyasiridae > Conchocele > Conchocele bisecta. The sequence goes on along the minus strand of CM055268.1, from coordinate 100,942,682 downwards.
CGATTATTCGCAATCCTTTTTTAGGGAAAGGGGCCAAGTGACTTTGGTGTGGTATGGACCTGGCATCAGGTCAGGTTATTCTAATTTCAGGGCTGACTTTATTTTTCTCGATGAAATTATTATTAGACCATAGCTGTTGATAGGCCGTTAAACACCATTAAACAAACATTCTATAGCCCACTCATACGGCTTTCATGCACACAGTGAAGGTGAAATTACTTTGAAACTTGCGTTAAATGTTTTGAAATATATGCGTTAAGTTTTAAGTAAACAATTTCTCTGCAACCGTAAGTCAGATTGAATTGAAACTTCATATATTTGTCTATCAACAATCAACATCCATATTTTCATTTTATAGCCCACACATGTGACTTTCATGCCCAAGGTCAAATTGTGTTAAATGTTTTGAAATATTTGCATTAAAGTTTTAAGTACACAATTTATCTGCAATCGTATGTTGGATCAACTGGAAATGTCACATACTTCTTTATCAACAGCCATATTTTCATTCTATATCTCACCTAAGCGGCTTTCATGCCAAAGGTCAAGGCCAAATGACTTTGCTACGGCCGAGGGTATGTGTGAGACCCCGCTCACTTGCTCTAGTCCTTAAAAGCAAGAATAACATATCTTACCATACATGTACTGATTTCTTTTGTTTTTTTCGGATACATGTACTGATTTTGTGTCCCGAGCATAACTGGAATTCCTTTTTGTATAGTTATCACAACTCTTGCCTCACTAATATTCCAGTGTTCTCCTTTTGTTTTTTCACGCATTGATTTTGTATTTGGCACATGGCGATATTTCAAATTTGACCTAATATGGTCCCGATATATATCAAATCGAAGGTATCGTGGGTATTGTCAAAATCGGATGATACATCATACAAGATGGCCGCTGACAGGTCATCCTTTAATTATAGATTTCGTCTTCTTCTCATGTACCGTTTGGCCGACGCTGGTCAGACTTCACAGTTGTGGTGCGTGGGTGAAGCATTTTCATATTTGTTAAAATGGAGGTTGTCGCATAATCCAAGATGGCCGTCGTAGAAAATTTGGTAAAATTCTTAAAAAAATCATATCAACCATGTTAATTTTACATTATTATTATTTTTACATCAAGCTTGAATTGCCACTTTGATATCAAGGGCGATAACATTGACTCTTTAAAATGTTAATGGAAACAACTATTTATTCTCTCTATTTATCTTTTGATGTGCAATGATCATATTTTGTAACAAGTCAATACAAATATTTATTCAGGTGACACTATTTTAGTTGATATAAATAATTTAAAAATGACCTGCCTCATTTACAATCAAAATAGCACGATGATACAACCTATCAGTAAACCTAATATTACTAAGTGAATATTTCTGTGTAGCGGGCACTCGTATTTTGAAAACTGTTGGAATAGTTACACAATTATACTTATTTAATATTTAATTCCTATAAAGAACACTTTGTGCCAAACAGATGGGACCCCAATCAAATCATGATTTGCAACTTTGCTGAAGGATGTCTGGCACCCAGTCATTAAGTGCAAAGGCACGACACTTGTCTTATCAGCTCATTCACAAACACCACATCATACAAAACACTTGTCACATGGATTCACCAGTGGGTGTACAGTACAAAGTCCAGTGACATGGTGTGTAATTGCATCCCGTAACATTTGGTCAGGTGTGTATTTTTTTACTTTAACCTACGTTTTCTGGGGGAAATAACTACCTGTATAATATATGTGAAAATCACTACAATGGAAGAAATTGAATGTATGTTCTCGCACCCCCTTCCAAACTCCATTCACAATTCACACCCCCTCTGCATGAATCTGGATACTCCACTGCAGTGCAAAGTCGCAGAACAATTTTTGACATACAGCCGTTTGAATGTGTACTTGTGTGTGTGTAATATTTCTCAGACTTTTTCAAGGCAATGATTTCTGTTTCGATGTAATGTATGACCTGTCGTGAATTTCACTCACAAGTTCATATTGGTGCTTGTAGGAGTATTTTATATCCAGTATACATTTTCTATGGCTTTCACATTCTGTAAAACCGTCTGGAGTTTCGACAATGAAATGGAGAAATGGCAAAACATTTTCATGTGTCTGAATGTGGATTATTTCTGGCACTCATATCTTTGGCTTATAACGTCGTTCAAATTGTACTGCGTCAATTTTATCGAATTTAAGATTGCATATTTCATGACTTTCTTCAAAACGCCAGTTTTAGAAGTTGATGGTTTTAGGATTTTTATATCATGCACTGCAGTGCCGGTGATAAGTCGCTAGGTGGCGTTGCCAAGTCGTACTGTTGAACAGTTGTACTGTGCGGACTCACCGAAACAAACCGCCAGTGGACGCGTTACACTAGTTTTGCAATGTAATCTCCCTGGGTAAGTTTATAGATCGCGGCTCAGTCAGCGTACGACTAGATGTCGGGTTTTTTTGTTAGGGGAAAGTACTAAAATTGGGAAAATTGGGCCCGCGCAATATTTAAAATTGCGCCATGTCAATTAAAGTTGGTGCAGGATGTTGAATGTAATATCTTTATAATGGAAAGACAGAGTTTAATGAAACATAACGCAGTAATGCTTAACAGGTTGCCAATTAGTATCCCCTCGCCGATAGGCAAGAGCTGGTATATCGTTAGTCCATGTACTGCGTACGTATGTACCGTACGCTAGTAACACATTTCATTTTTCAATAACTTGTGAACTGCTTCCACGATTTTGATATTATTTGACCATAATGTGTGTATGGATGGAGCATGGTTTAGCATATGAGTAGACTCATATGACCCACGTTCGACCGCCCAAGGTCACGGAGTACTTTTTTATTATCAAGGCTGCCAGCGAGGAGATTAGCTTCGTTTAATGATGCCAGTGCGAGGGGATTAGCTTCGTTTAATGATGCCAGTTCTTGCATTATGGTATAGTTTGCTTTAATCTAACAATTTTCTGGTTTTGACGAAGAATCGGTTACCATGGATGTGAATATAAATCTAAAGAACGTGAATGTATGGTGTCATACATATCATCGAACCGGTATGTCACTTCTATGGTGTGATACATATCATCGAAATCCGTCCGTTTGCTTGGAAAAGTTTCAAGAAAATTTACTGTAAAAATGACGTCACAGAATACGTCACGTCGGAAAAACAGGTTCGGAAACCACTGATCCCATACCCTGATATCTAGTACTTTACATGCTACTTGCAAACATGTAGTTGGCCTCAATAATAATAACATACACTCAAAGCGTTCTTTTATAACATGATCATTCATGTTATAATTGTTCTTGTTTATATAAGTTTCTTCAAATTTTATAAATGTACGCATTTATCAATCGTACTTTGTAGATTCCTTCATATGTTTGTTATTTGCGTGAATGATGCCCGCGCGACAGCATGCATATTTATTTAGAAAATGGAATGTATAGTTGTTAAAATCAAAAGTGGCCAACACAAAATTCAGGGCAAAATTGTCCATTACTGTGTATTTTCGAATGTGTGTGGGTTTGAATTTTTGATAATGGGTTTACCATTTGAAAAAAATATATATATACATAAACCTGTCAATGTCGGGAAAATGTGGCGATGTGACATACATGATTGTATAATTGTTACAAAATGTTCTGATAAAAATACCGGCAGTTTGATATATTATATTGCGCATGTTCATTTCCCCGTGAGTTTTAAATTTGCGACAAACAGCATGAATAGTGCAGAAAGTATTGCCAATACGAATTAAATCGCTTTCAATAGAACGACATCTGTAAACCAAGACCTTTCATAAATATGATCATATGTAAATCTACGTAACACATAATTAAGTCATGAATACATTAATGCAGATTTACATAATTTATATGTGTCTACATATTGTAAGTTATTGCACGGATGCGGCGAAATCCTTTGCTCTCAGCAGAGCGGTAACATGGTGAGATCACTGTCTGGACCTGCCTGATCCACTTCCCCCATGTGATAATTCACGGAGATGCACTGTCTCGCGTGTGCTATATGCTTGAGATTAACGCCTATTCTACATGTCAGGATAACCTGTGCATTCGCAAATCGCAGTAATCCACTAATATACGATCCACAGTCTGTATATGTGACCAGTGTAGATGCTGTTCCGCCTTAATGTTTACCGCTAACCCGAATTTTCTGTTTGTGCAAAACATTCGGGTTAGTTTACCACATACCAATAATGACTATAATTTTAATCGAAATCAGAAAATAATGACTGGTCGATGCCGAGTTGAGCTGTGTTCAGCCTCGGCACACACGACACAATACGAATTTGAATGCGGTCAGAAAAATGTATAAGCCCACGCCCAGATGGCTCTATATCAGAACACCGAATACTGTAGACACTGATCAGATTGCGCATATGTGCAGGCCGGGTTGGTTAAGCAGTAACTGCAAGCAGAGTAATACGGTTCTGTCATGTCATGCCCCCTAAATTTCCCCAATGCACTGTTAACTAACCATATTCGACTCGAATACATCATCTAACTTATACATCGTCACGTTTACATGAAAGTGCAGTCTAATCATTAATAGTGCAGTGGGATAAGGACATGTTTGTGCACTTTTGGAAACAAACATGAAACTTTACACACAGGTATATATCATAAATGTAAGCAGCATAGGCTATAGAACCACCTCGACAGCACACTGTGGCGCCATGTGTCGCCAAATAATGGCGTCACATGGTGGTCACCTTCCCACGTGAATGGAATGCCCATAACTAAATCCCAAAATCGGAACTGGGTTTGTACAGCGTGTACGGTTCCGTCTTAGACTGCCGAAAACACCCGACCCCGCTCTAAGCTGGCGCAGGAAGAATTGCTGTCTGTTCCACGTTTTGTTGCCGACAAACTTTTGGCTATTAAACACAGTAAATCTAAAGAATATTTAAATGTATGTACTTTTTCAATAAAATCAATATTTGAAGTAATTTCATCAAAACATTTTTTTGGGAGGATAGCTTTTTTTTTACTGATGAAAAGGTACTTACATTTAAATATTTTTTCGATTTAATCTGTGTAATAGCCAAAAGGCAGCAAAATGTGGAATAGACAGTAATCAGTGTCATCGAAATTTGCGCATATATATCGGAAGCATATAGTGTCGTTAACCCTTAGAATGCGGGAACCGAAACTAGTCTGCTGATAATTCATATTTTGTCTTTTCTCTCAGTAAAACATGGTTTGTCAGCATTTTAGAATCATTTCCATTGGAAATGATTCTAAAGTGCTGCCAAACCAAGTTTTGGAGGAGAAAAAAGGAAAATAAAAAATATTCAGCAGACGACACAAATTAATTCAGCACTGTAAGGGTTAATATCTTCCCCGCCAGAATGAAATGGGGATTATACCAGTAAGTAGATAGCAAAAACTTTCCAAGTGTTGCTATTGACGGGGAAATTACATTATTAATACAGTATGTTCACAAGTCTATCCACACATGTTATACCATTCTCGACAATTGGACACATATCTAATTCCGAGAGTCGAGGTATTATATTTCAGAATGTGTCTAATTCCACGTAGGTTGTCTGAGAGAGAAATCATAGGGATACACGACCGCCTGCGCTAAACTTGCCAATAATTGTCAATGTCTTATTTCAAAATACTTTCATATTGAGTTTGTTGTCAATCGGCTTGATTGACTGAGCATGAGCTCAGGCTCAGTCAATCAAATTGCTTGACCGCGAGTTCAGATTGCCAATAGAGGTTCATATACGTTGACATATTGGTCAGATTTTGCTCAGGCTTAGTCAAACTGCTTCGTTGGAGGTTGAGATTGTCAGTACAGATAAGCTTTGTGTCTTAAGAGTATTGTACCTCTGCTTTTACATTTACAAATGGATTACAGTCAAACATGTGCTAAAGACCACCTCCGAATAGCAATCACCTGGCTGTAAAGGCCACAATTGTGTTGTCTCAATGGCACAATTACTATATAAATGACCCTGTGAATAAAGACCACCTGTGAACAAAGGCCAGATTTGTCACTTCCCATGGCTGGCCTTTATACACAGGTTTGACTGTATTGCTTTTCTTCATTATTAAACAGGAACAAATTATCAAAACAAATTTAAACATTAACTTATTTGAGTGTAGTATTACTTATTTACTTATTTATACTGTAATACAGCTGAAAATTTACTTTCTTGAGCTGCAAAAAGCAAACAGTCAACTTAGTACATTTTCAACTTTACAGTATTTTCACTACTCAATTTGAAAATGAATGAGTATTTTCACATTGATGTGAGTATTTTGTTCATTTCTTCATTATTAAATAGGGAACAAATGATCAAAACACATTTAAACATTAACTTACTTGAGTGTATTATTACTTATTTACTTATTTATAGTTTAATACAGCTGAATATTAATGAGCTGCAAAAAGCAAGTCACTCAGAACATTTTCAACTTTACAATATTTTCACTACTCAATTTGAAAATTAATGCGTATTTTCACATTGCTGTGAGCATTTTATCTCGTCAACACAGTGCGTATGTGCCGTGAAACACGGTGCCGTGAAACATTTTTGATATCCAGTCAATACAATTTTTGCATTTTACAGCCATTTGAAGGTGTTGACGGGATAAATAGAATAGTAGGTTAGTGCCGTGAATGGGAAAAATATCTGGCGCGGCACGGAAACGGGATGTGCTCGGCAGAGCCTCGCCCATCCCGTTTCCTGAGCCTTGTACTCCCATTGTTGATAAGCAATGCGTATTCAGTTAAAATCAGTGCATAAAATACGCCAATACGCACCTTTATCTGGAGCTCTGCAGTAGAAACGTGACACATGCAAGAAACGTTGACATCTTGGCAATATTGACACTGGCGGTTGCATATTGGTGCGATTGACCTGTCTGTCGTGACGACGCATTCTACGCGTATAAATGTCACCGGTCACTCCGTGCCGGCGTAAAATGTTTCATGACGAATTGCTGACGATTTCCGTTCAGCTACATGCAGACGATATTGCATAAACACATTTATTACTAATTCTTTAGTGAGAGTCCGTTGTCTCACGGCCGTCACGTTTGATGCAAAAAGTATAATAATATCAATTTAACACGTCCCGTAATGGTAAATAAATGCTTGCCCGACAAAAGGTGATATCCAGTATTCTCGCGACTTTTCCAAGTTTATATCCCCGATAAATTCCACAAAAAGGCCATTCATTCCTTATAATTCCAGCATTTGAAATAAATTCATCAAGAAAATGTGTTTATTTTGACAGACGGCAGCCATTTGTTTATATTACATTGACAGCACTGACAGCGCACCTGTAGAAAATAGTTTGGCGTGGGATTTTACTGGGATACATATTTTGGACAGAGACTTGCTGCGGGCCAATCAAATGTTGGGGAATTGTGTAAATATTTTTGTGCTGGAATTATTGCATGTATATACCTTGATCCGTTACGGGGGTTCCGGCGGCCCGACTTGTGAAAGTGTCGTGAATAATTGAATACCTTTATTGCGGCTGTGACTGGAGAAATGGGGCGTTTCGATTTGTGACAAGTGTAACTACTGATCAACTATCACACTCCTGTAGCCTGAGTATGATCTAGTCTGCTTGTCAGAGGCGCGCTGTATGTTTCATCGACCGAATGGCGAACGTTGCAGATCCTGATCAGACAGTGCGTATGCACAGGCTGATCTGGATCTACACTGATCGCAAAACCAATTTCTCCAGGCAGAGCCACATATTCCTTCCTGACAGTATGTTGTGGGCTCGTTGTTCGACATATGGTGCGTCCTTCTTGCAATTAATATGGATTCACACAACTAAATAGGGGAATTTTTCACTGCCTTGTAACAACGGTGTTTTATAGAAACTCATGTAATAGTTATAGTTCACATATTGAATATTTAAATATTACGAGCGAGGGCTAGCATCGTATCCGTGCACTAAATTAGTTAGACAGTGTCGTCTCGTTGAATCTGGTTGTTAACAGCGCGTAGGGGGATTTAAGGCTGCCGAAATGTCCGGCCCTCTCAATTTCCCCGATGCGCTGTTAACTAACCATATTCAACTCGAATTCATTAACTAACTTATACATAACATACTTATTGTTTACCCAGCCCAGTCGCGAAGCTCAGCCCCTAAACGTGATTTCGAATCGCTATAATAGTATGGAATTTGCGGTGTGACAGCGCGTGTGTCGGCGGAAATATGTTGTGCGTCACAACAAGGCGTAACATCAGTTCTAAATATAGCGCTCAACATTTAGCGCTCTAAATATATTTACAAAGAGAAATAACTAGCTACGATCCCTCATTTAACAAGTGGTTCACATTCATGTTTAATAAAGCTCTTGTAACCTCTTCAGATGTGAACATCAGTAGAGTTAAACTATTTTGCACGGTAGTATTTTTGATAGATCATTTGGCGAATTTACACATATGTTTTTATTTGTCCATGTCGATAAAATTCTTTGACGCGCAGGAATTTTCTGACACGGCGATATCTGAGAATCAAAGTACTTTTTTATGACCTAACATCATACGAACGTGCAAGCATATATTACACTCAATGTGGCGAAGATGTTGTCATAGTCAATATATGTTTTCGCGTTATGGGCTGCTCATAACCTACATGCATAGCAACCAAACACAGCATGTTATTTAATCAAATGCCAAGGACATTCTGTTTTATTCCTCTATATACATGTACTATAATACACTGTCATATGCATGGGCATAATTCGGGTTTGCATGTCCGATATTACACAAGCACAATTTGTGAAACATGTCGATGTTTAGCTATGAAATGATAATACTATTCCATATATATAGGTGGGTAAGTATTGACATAAATATGGCTGAACCCAAACATTTAGTACAACAAGCAAGTTTTTGTTCTAGAACCTTTAAATGGGTATCCTACATGTGTACAACGAAAGCGCACAAATTCGCACCTGTGGAACCCCGAATTTTTGGATTTACATTTATTGAGCATAGGCTATACTCAAAAAATGTAAATCCAATAACCCGTTTTTGTCAATGTTTTATGGGTAGGATGAAATAGAGTAAAACTAGTAAACTAATACAATTTGTGCACCCATTTATATAAATGATTCTAGAATGTGATTAGTTTAGTGTTAAGCTATTATGAGACCCGCTGAAACGTAAACATCGTATTTAAAAAAGAAAACATACATTAAACATATTTCAATATACAAATTTTGTAACCATCGAATGCATAAAAACTAGCGCGTTTAAATAAATTTAAAGTAAATTTGACTTCTTAAGAGTGGCTGGAGAAGTGTAGATCCGACGCAGCCTCAATCCGAAATGTCTGTCTGTAACGCAGGGCAATAATTACAGATGTAATTAGGTATAAATTATTTCCTAAGTAAACAAAATAGTTATTATTTTTATGATTCAAGTTGTACAATAATAATAGTAATAAAAATACCAAAAGACTATATGTTTTAATTCACTTTAATCCCTGATTACTAATGATAATTATTATAGATAACAGACGATGAAATTAAACGGGAGTAATTACGTTAATATCATGAAAATAGAAGATGTCGTTGACATGGTATTGAAATCATGCTAATAAATACGTTTTAAGTGATTTATTTTCCATGTACGTGTTGTTTGAAGAGAAAAGTGTTCCATTAACATGGAGTATTATAACTTGAGACATCTACATGTACGTGATTGGCCAGATGCTGGGCACGTGATTTTAAATAAAAAATGATATTCATCTGAAACCAGATGGCCGCGGCCCGCATGTCGAGCCAGCCGAGGCATTTGATGGTCTCAGAGTGTATTTATTTGAAGTTTGAATTATTGTGGAGATATAAGGTATGTAAAAGTTTTAACGCAAATTTTAAAGTAATTTGACCTTGATCTTGGGCATGTGGGCCGCATGGGTGGGCAATAGAATGAAAAATATGGATGATAATAAAGAATGATTTGAAGTAAATCGGAGTAAGTGTTGTGGAGATATAAGGTATGTAAAAACTTTAACACAAATTTCAAAGTCATTTGACATTGACCTTGGGCATGTGGACCACATGGGCAGGCTATGGAATGAAAATGTGGATGATGAAAAGGAAGTATTGCAAGTTGGAAGTAAATTGGAGTAACAATTGTGGAGATATAAGGTATGTAAACACTTTACTTTAACGCAGATTTCGGACGGACGCACGGACGGACGCACGGACAGCCGGACGTCATTGTGATCACTATGTCTCGCTTTCTGCAAACGGGCTCGACAAAAAATCATATCGAATAAATGTAGTTATATTGACATACTGTCTGTTCTACGCTTTGCTGCCGCGCACTTTTGGCTATTTATCGCAATGAAACTAATAAATATCTAAATGTAAGTACGTTTTCATCAATAACAAAATATGTCACTCCCCCACCCCTCCAACCCCAACCCCACCCCCCCCCACCCCCAAATATAATGTTTGTGATGAAATTCCTTCTTATGTTGAATTTATTGCGAGAGAAAAAAAATATTATATTTATGGGAATTTACAATGGGGATTAAATTTAATGATAAATGTATTATGTTTAATAGGCAAAAGTTCGTTGGCAGCAAAATGTGGATGAGACAGCAGAGGCGGAGCTTTTGATCATAAACGTGCACGATATCGAACTGATTTGCGACCTAGGACACATTTCAACCAATCACATTTCGTGTTTAAAAACACCAGCGTTCTTACCAACCAAGATGGCGACTGGACGATTTCAAAACATTTCGGAACTGCAATTGCAGTTTATGAGAAATATGAGAAATTTACATAAAACATTGAAGTATTGTCTTTTTTCAGTAAATCCGTGTCTGCGATTGGTCAGATGCTGGTCACGTGATCTTCGATATAAATTAGAGGATTTTTTTTTCCAAGTTTATATCCCCGATACATTCCACAAAAAGGCCATTCATTCCTTATAATTCCAGCATTTGAAATAAATCAAGAAAATGTGTTTATTTTCCGTTTTCTTCCGGCCTTCAACCAGTATTCCCGCGACTTTTCCAAGGTTATACCCCGATAAATTCCACAAAAATGCCATTCATTCCTATAATAATTATGTACATGTAGCATGAAGGAACTTGTGATAGTTTAATGATTTGATTGATTATAAATGTATAACTTCCTGCGCCCGCTGGCGCAGGAGGAATTGACAGAAAAAGAACCTTAGTGCGTTTTTGCTGTAAGGCGTTACAGACATACATCTCTGGTTAGATCTGCTCAGGATCTGCACTGATCGCCAATCCACCAATGAAACAGATTTTACGCTTTAGAAAAAAAATAAATTATAAAGTGCTGCCAAACCAAGTTTTGGAGGAGAAAAAAGGAAAATAAAAAATATTCAGCAGACGACACAAATTAATTCAGCACTGTAAGGGTTAATATCTTCCCCGCCGGAAGGAAATGGGGATTATACCAGTAAGTAGATAGCAAAAACTTTCCAAGTGTTGCTATTGACTGGGAAATTACATTATTAATACAGTATGTTCACAAGTCTATCCACACATGTTATACCATCCTCGACAATTGAACACATATCTAATTCCGAGAGTCGAGGCATTATATTTCAGAATGTGTCTAATTCCACGTAGGTTGTCTGAGAGAGAAATCATAGGGATACACGACCGCCTGCGCTAAACTTGCCAATAATTGTCAATGTCTTATTTCAAAATACTTTCATATTGAGTTTGCTGTCAATCGGCTTGATTGACTGAGCATGAGCTCAGGCTCAGTCAATCAAATTGCTTAACCGCGAGTTGAGATTGCCAATAGAGGTTCATATACGTTGACATATTGGTCAGATTTTGCTCAGGCTTAGTCAAACTGCTTCGTTGGAGGTTGAGATTGTCAGTACAGATAAGCTTTGTGTCTTAAGAGTATTGTACCTCTGCTTTTACATTTACAAATGGATTACAGTCAAACATGTGCTAAAGACCACCTCCGAATAGCAATCACCTGGCTGTAAAGGCCACAATTGTGTTGTCTCAATGGCACAATTACTATATAAATGACCCTGTGAATAAAGACCACCTGTGAACAAAGGCCAGATTTGTCACTTCCCATGGCTGGCCTTTATTCACAGGTTTGACTGTATTGCTTTTCTTCATTATTAAACAGGAACAAATGATCAAAACAAATTTAAACATTAACTTATTTGAGTGTAGTATTACTTATTTACTTATTTATACTGTAATACAGCTGAAAATTTACTTAGTTGAGCTGCAAAAAGCAAACAGTCAACTTAGTACATTTTCAACTTTACAGTATTTTCACTACTCAATTTGAAAATGAATGAGTATTTTCACATTGATGTGAGTATTTTGTTCATTTCTTCATTATTAAATAGGGAACAAATGATCAAAACACATTTAAACATTAACTTACTTGAGTGTATTATTACTTATTTACTTATTTATAGTTTAATACAGCTGAATATTAATGAGCTGCAAAAAGCAAGTCACTTAGAACATTTTCAACTTTACAATATTTTCACTACTCAATTTGAAAATTAATGCGTATTTTCACATTGCTGTGAGCATTTTATCTCGTCAACACAGTGCGTATGTGCCGTGAAACACGGTGCCGTGAAACATTTTTGATATCCAGTCAATACAATTTTTGCATTTTACAGCCATTTGAAGGTGTTGACGGGATAAATAGAATAGTAGGTTAGTGCCGTGAATGGGAAAAATATCTGGCGCGGCACGGAAACGGGATGTGCTCAGCAGAGCCTCGCCCATCCCGTTTCCTGAGCCTTGCCAGATATTTTTTCCCATTCACGGCACTAACCTACTATTCTCTATTTTTACTCCCATTGTTGATAAGCAATGCGTATTCAGTTAAAATCAGTGCATAAAATACGCCAATACGCACCTTTATCTGGAGCTCTGCAGTAGAAACGTGACACATGCAAGAAACGTTGACATCTTGGCAATATTGACACTGGCGGTTGCATATTGGTGCGATTGACTTGTCTGTCGTGACGACGCATTCTACGCGTATAAATGTCACCGGTCACTCCGTGCCGGCGTAAAATGTTTCATGACGAATTGCTGACGATTTCCGTTCAGCTACATGCAGACGATATTGCATAAACACATTTATTACTAATTCTTTAGTGAGAGTCCGTTGTCTCACGGCCGTCACGTTTGATGCAAAAAGTATAATAATATCAATTTAACACGTCCCGTAATGGTAAATAAATGCTTGCCCGACAAAAGGTGATATCCAGTATTCTCGCGACTTTTCCAAGTTTATATCCCCGATAAATTCCACAAAAAGGCCATTCATTCCTTATAATTCCAGCATTTGAAATAAATTCATCAAGAAAATGTGTTTATTTTGACAGACGGCAGCCATTTGTTTATATTACATTGACAGCACTGACAGCGCACCTGTAGAAAATAGTTTGGCGTGGGATTTACTGGGATACATATTTTGGACAGAGACTTGCTACGGGCCAATCAAATGTTGGGGAATTGTGTAAATATTTTTGTGCTGGAATTATTGCATGTATATACCTTGATCCGTTACGGGGGTTCCGGCGGCCCGACTTGTGAAAGTGTCGTGAATAATTGAATACCTTTATTGCGGCTGTGACTGGAGAAATGGAGCGTTTCGATTTGTGACAAGTGTAACTACTGATCAACTATCACACTCCTGTAGCCTGAGTATGATCTAGTCTGCTTGTCAGAGGCGCGCTGTATGTTTCATCGACCGAATGGCGAACGTTGCAGATCCTGATCAGACAGTGCGTATGCACAGGCTGATCTGGATCTACACTGATCGCAAAACCAATTTCTCCAGGCAGAGCCACATATTCCTTCCTAACAGTATGTTGTGGGCTCGTTGTTCGACATATGGTGCGTCCTTCTTGCAATTAATATGGATTCACACAACTAAATAGGGGAATTTTTCACTGCATTGTAACAACGGTGTTTTATAGAAACTCATGTAATAGTTATAGTTCACATATTGAATTTTTAAATAAAAAAAATTCGAGCGAGGGCTAGCATCGTATCCGTGCACTAAATTAGTTAGACAGTGTCGTCTCGTTGAATCTGGTTGTTAACAGCGCGTAGGGGGATTTAAGGCTGCCGAAATTTCCGGCCCTCTCAATTTCCCCGATGCGCTGTTAACTAACCATATTCAACTCGAATTCATTAACTAACTTATACATAACATACTTATTGTTTACCCAGCCCAGTCGCGAAGCTCAGCCCCTAAACGTGATTTCGAATCGCTATAATAGTATGGAATTTGCGGTGTGACAGCGCGTGTGTCGGCGGAAATATGTTGTGCGTCACAACAAGGCGTAACATCAGTTCTAAATATAGCGCTCAACATTTAATGATTGATTTAATATAATAATATTATATTGGCGAAAGAGTCGCAATATGCGATTAATTGAGACGAAATGCTGTTCTTTCATTGGTCGAGACACTCCGGTACGCATTTGGGTGTGGGGTAAACTCTGGGTGTGGGGTAAATCGCAAAATAAACGTCGTACAGAATGCAGCCCAAGAAAATTGTTGCTGATCGGTTGCTGAATATTGGTTGCTATGGTTACCATAATGTTTCGTTTAATTTCTGAAATGTACGTATAAATATAATGCCGAGTGAAATATACGTGTATCCTATTAATAAAAACATATTACCACAAGTAATCACTATTTTTTTCCACAGAGAATTTACGGTTACCATGGAAATGTCCAAAATTACGGCATTCGGACGCGGTTTATGCAATTTTAACACGCGGATTCGGTTTCTACGATGAATTTCACCTAAAGATAGATGCATTTTATAAAATTCTTCTCTGGGTAGTGTTTACTCGAAAAATAAGCGCCGTACAGAAGAAGCCTGTCCAATATGATAAATGGGCATAACCAGTAGCTGATTTCATCAAAATTGCAAAGTATACTTATCTAGCAAAGTATACTTTGAGGGAATAATCATTTATTTTTCCCGAAATGCATTATTGCATATGGAACTAACCGTTGCATATATTTGATGATTAAACGTATGCAGAATGGCTGTGATAATGTAATAAATTCAGTATAATAAAAATTAATACATTTATCCTTAAATTGACAATTTCTCCCTCAAAGTATACTTTGCTAGACAAGTATACTTTGCCATCTAGGTGAAATAGGCTACAGATTAATTTCTCAAGTAGCAAGACAGTCATCTGTGATATAAAAATGCTAGATTGGTTTGTAAATGGTATGTTTCCTATCAAGTATTTAATTATTGATATCAATAATCAGTCCAACTATAGCGCATAATTGCATCAAATGCCACCGTGACTGGAAAATCGAGGCTCAACGAATCTGTGACCATCATAATACTGCCATATGATTCTGATAATGATCTACACGGGTTGTTCTTTAGCAATGACACGTGTTTCACGGGCTGAATGTCGATCAGTGTAGCCCAAGATCAGTCCGCGCCAATGACGATGTCATTGGTGCAGACTGATCTGATGCTACACTGCTCGCAAAGTCCATAAGACGCTTTTCTCCACAGTCACAGTCAAGTGTGTGTTGCGCGATAGGGAGTTGGTTAACACACCACTTACAGCAGAAGCAATGAAACTAAATCACCGCAGTGACGCATATGCTTAACTGGAGATGTACGCAAACATGGTCATCTTTCACGTAATAAATGATGATTTTTTCTAGTTTATTTCTACGTTTGTCTAGTTTATTACTACGTTTTGTTAGTTTATTACTACGGACATTACCAACCACACCAACCATATGTTAAGTATCAAAGAATCGCGACGTTATTGCAGGATACAAGGAACACTTGGAGATGGCTTGGATAACAAAAGGTAGTACATACACCGAAATAAAAACTTATGCTTTAAAGGCCATACACAATACATTGGTTCTCAGATACGGAGTTTGCGGAAAGTGGTGCGAGAGGGCGGACTTTTTTCTAGATTTATTTATACGATATCCCCGTCTCGGATTTCTTTTTGAAGTCGCCGGATGCATTTTGCATGTCAACGGGGGATCGTAACTGGTTATTTATAGAAATAGGTCGAACTAGTATATTGTATGGCCTAATTGCTTTAAAAAAAGGCGAATATCGCAATATTTGTTGTGTTAAGGAGCCATTATAGTGTTCTCGACTAATGTTGATCCAGATCACCCTATATATCTGCGCAATCTGATCCGGAACTGCGTTATTGGACAGATATATATGTTCACACTTATTAATTGTACTGCAATCAGTGAAGACCCGGATCAGATTGCACACATGTAGCCTATTTCACCAACATTGCAAAGTATACTTATGTAGCAAAGTATACTTTGAGGGAGTAATCATTTATTTTTCCCGAAATGCATTATGTCATATAGATCTAACGACTGCATATATGTGTTGATTAAAAGTATGCAGCATTATTTCCTGAATTTATTCCATTATCACAGCCAAAATGATTTTGGCTGTGATAATGTAATAAATTCAGTATAATAAAAAATAATAAATTTATCATTAAATTGAAAATTTCTCACTCAAAGTGTACTTTGCTAGATAAGTATACTTTGCAATTTTGATGAAATCGGCTACTGATCTGGGCCTACCATGTTAGCAGACATGTTTGCAAGTTACTCAATAAGAAATAAACGGTAAAATAAACAAAAGGACCGGATCTCTCTAAATATATTTACAAAGAGAAATAACTAGCTACGATCCCTCATTTAACAAGTGGTTCACATTCATGTTTAATAAAGCTCTTGTAACCTCTTCAGATGTGAACATCAGTAGAGTTAAACTATTTTGCACGGTAGTATTTTTGATAGATCATTTGGCGAATTTACACATATGTTTTTATTTGTCCATGTCGATAAAATTCTTTGACGCGCAGGAATTTTCTGACACGGCGATATCTGAGAATCAAAGTACTTTTTTATGACCTAACATCATACGAACGTGCAAGCATATATTACACTCAATGTGGCTAAGATGTTGTCATAGTCAATATATGTTTTCGCGTTATGGGCTGCTCATAACCTACATGCATAGCAACCAAACACAGCATGTTATTTAATCAAATGCCAAGGACATTCTGTTTTATTCCTCTATATACATGTACTATAATACACTGTCATATGCATGGGCATAATTCGGGTTTGCATGTCCGATATTACACAAGCACAATTTGTGAAACATGTCGATGTTTAGCTATGAAATGATAATACTATTCCATATATATAGGTGGGTAAGAATTGACATAAATATGGCTGAACCCAAACATTTAGTACAACAAGCAAGTTTTTGTTCTAGAACCTTTAAATGGGTATCCTACATGTGTACAACGAAAGCGCACAAATTCGCACCTGTGGAACCCCGAATTTTTGGATTTACATTTATTGAGCATAGGCTATACTCAAAAAATGTAAATCCAATAACACGTTTTTGTCAATGTTTTATGGGTAGGATGAAATAGAATAAAACTAGTAAACTAATACAATTTGTGCACCCATTTATATAAATGATTCTAGAATGTGATTAGTTTAGTGTTAAGCTATTATGAGACCGCTGAAACGTAAACATCGTATTTAAAAAAGAAAACATACATTAAACATATTTCAATATACAAATTTTGTAACCATCGAATGCATAAAAACTAGCGCGTTTAAATAAATTTAAAGTAAATTTGACTTCTTAAGAGTGGCTGGAGAAGTGTAGATCCGACGCAGCCTCAATCCGAAATGTCTGTCTGTAACGCAGGGCAATAATTACAGATGTAATTAGGTATAAATTATTTCCTAAGTAAACAAAATAGTTATTATTATATGATTCAAGTTGTACAATAATAATAGTAATAAAAATACCAAAAGACTATATGTTTTAATTCACTTTAATCCCTGATTACTAATGATAATTATTATAGATAACAGACGATGAAATTAAACGGGAGTAATTACGTTAATATCATGAAAATAGAAGATGTCGTTGACATGGTATTGAAATCATGCTAATAAATACGTTTTAAGTGATTTATTTTCCATGTACGTGTTGTTTGAAGAGAAAAGTGTTCCATTAACATGGAGTATTATAACTTGAGACATCTACATGTACGTGATTGGCCAGATGCTGGGCACGTGATTTTAAATAAAAAATGATATTCATCTGAAACCAGATGGCCGCGGCCCGCATGTCGAGCCAGCCGAGGCATTTGATGGTCTCAGAGTGTATTTATTTGAAGTTTGAATTATTGTGGAGATATAAGGTATGTAAAAGCTTTAACGCAAATTTTAAAGTAATTTGACCTTGATCTTGGGCATGTGGGCCGCATGGGTGGGCAATAGAATGAAAATATGGATGATAATAAAGAATGATTTGAAGTAAATCGGAGTAAGTGTTGTGGAGATATAAGGTATGTAAAAACTTTAACACAAATTTCAAAGTCATTTGACATTGACCTTGGGCATGTGGACCACATGGGCAGGCTATGGAATGAAAATGTGGATGATGAAAAGGAAGTATTGCAAGTTGGAAGTAAATTGGAGTAACAATTGTGGAGATATAAGGTATGTAAACACTTTACTTTAACGCAGATTTCGGACGGACGCACGGACGGACGCACGGACAGCCGGACGTCATTGTGATCACTATGTCTCGCTTTCTGCAAACGGGCTCGACAAAAAATCATATCGAATAAATGTAGTTATATTGACATACTGTCTGTTCTACGCTTTGCTGCCGCGCACTTTTGGCTATTTAGCGCAATGAAACTAATAAATATCTAAATGTAAGTACGTTTTCATCAATAACAAAATATGTCACTCCCCCACCCCTCCAACCCCACCCCCCCCCCCACCCCCAAATATAATGTTTGTGATGAAATTCCTTCTTATGTTGAATTTATTGCGAGAGAAAAAAAATATTATATTTATGGGAATTTACTATGGGGATTAAATTTAATGATAAATGTATTATGTTTAATAGGCAAAAGTTCGTTGGCAGCAAAATGTGGATGAGACAGCAGGGGCGGAGCTTTTGATCATAAACGTGCACGATATCGAACTGATTTGCGACCTAGGACACATTTCAACCAATCACATTTCGTGTTTAAAAACACCAGCGTTCTTACCAACCAAGATGGCGACTGGACGATTTCAAAACATTTCGGAACTGCAATTGCAGTTTATGAGAAATATGAGAAATTTACATAAAACATTGAAGTATTGTCTTTTTTCAGTCAATCCGTGTCTGCGATTGGTCAGATGCTGGTCACGTGATCTTCGATATAAATTAGAGGATTTTTTTTTCCAAGTTTATATCCCCGATACATTCCACAAAAAGGCCATTCATTCCTTATAATTCCAGCATTTGAAATAAATCAAGAAAATGTGTTTATTTTCCGTTTTCTTCCGGCCTTCAACCAGTATTCCCGCGACTTTTCCAAGGTTATACCCCGATAAATTCCACAAAAATGCCATTCATTCCTTTAATAATTATGTACATGTAGCATGAAGGAACTTGTGATAGTTTAATGATTTGATTGGTTATAAATGTATAACTTCCTGCGCCCGCTGGCGCAGGAGGAATTGACAGAAAAAGAACCTTAGTGCGTTTTTGCTGTAAGGCGTTACAGACATACATCTCTGGTTAGATCTGCTCAGGATCTGCACTGATCGCCAATCCACCAATGAAACAGATTTTACGCTTTAGAAAAAAAAATAATTATAAAGTGCTGCCAAACCAAGTTTTGGAGGAGAAAAAAGGAAAATAAAAAATATTCAGCAGACGACACAAATTAATTCAGCACTGTAAGGGTTAATATCTTCCCCGCCGGAATGAAATGGGGATTATACCAGTAAGTAGATAGCAAAAACTTTCCAAGTGTTGCTATTGACGGGGAAATTACATTATTAATACAGTATGTTCACAAGTCTATCCACACATGTTATACCATCCTCGACAATTGGACACATATCTAATTCCGAGAGTCGAGGCATTATATTTCAGAATGTGTCTAATTCCACGTAGGTTGTCTGAGAGAGAAATCATAGGGATACACGACCGCCTGCGCTAAACTTGCCAATAATTGTCAATGTCTTATTTCAAAATACTTTCATATTGAGTTTGCTGTCAAGCGGCTTGATTGACTGAGCATGAGCTCAGGCTCAGTCAATCAAATTGCTTGACCGCGAGTTGAGATTGCCAATAGAGGTTCATATACGTTGACATATTGGTCAGATTTTGCTCAGGCTTAGTCAAACTGCTTCGTTGGAGGTTGAGATTGTCAGTACAGATAAGCTTTGTGTCTTAAGAGTATTGTACCCCTGCGTTTACATTTACAAACGGATTATTGCTTTTCTTCATTATTAAATAGGAAAAAATGATCAAAACAAATTTAAACATTAACTTATTTGAGTGTAGTACATGTATTACTTATTTACTTATTTATACTGTAATACAGCTGAACATTTACTTAGTTGAGCTGCAAAAAGCAAACAGTCAACTTAGTACATTTTCAACTTTACGGTATTTTCACTATTCAATTTGAAAATGAAAGTATTTTCACATTAATGTGAGTATTTTGTTCATTTCTTCATTATTAAATAGGGAACAAATGATCAAAACACATTTAAACATTAACTTACTTGAGTGTATTATTGCTTATTTACTTATTTATAGTTTAATACAGCTGAATATTAATGAGCTGCAAAAAGCAAGTCACTTAGAACATTTTCAACTTTACAATATTTTCACTACTCAATTTGAAAATTAATGCGTATTTTCACATTGCTGTGAGCATTTTATCTCGTCAACACAGTGCGTATGTGCCGTGAAACACGGTGCCGTGAAACATTTTTGATATCCAGTCAATACAATTTTTGCATTTTACAGCCATTTGAAGGTGTTGACGGGATAAATAGAATAGTAGGTTAGTGCCTTGAATGGGAAAAATATCTGGCGCTGCACGGAAACGGGATGTGCTCGGCAGAGCCTCGCCCATCCCGTTTCCTGAGCCTTGCCAGATATTTTTTCCCATTCACGGCACTAACCTACTATTCTCTAGTTGTACTCCCACTGTTGATAAGCAATGCGTATTCAGTTAAAATCAGTGCATAAAATACGCCAATACGCACCTTTATCTGGAGCTCTGCAGTAGAAACGTGACACATGCAAGAAACGTTGACATCT
Organism: Conchocele bisecta; assembly: GCA_029237695.1. NCBI lineage: Eukaryota > Metazoa > Mollusca > Bivalvia > Lucinida > Thyasiridae > Conchocele > Conchocele bisecta. The sequence continues at coordinate 100,921,484 of CM055268.1, read as the reverse complement.
TGGCAATATTGACACTGGCGGTTGCATATTGGTGCGATTGACTTGTCTGTCGTGACGACGCATTCTACGCGTATAAATGATATTTCATAAACACATTTTTGTCTTGGTTTTGCGCCGGTTACTAGACGAAAACTGCGTTTATGCGGTAGCTGTTAGTGGAACGAAAAGTAATCGCTTTGACATAGCGTATCGTCATATCTACCGTTTCAGAAGTATAGTATTAACATATTTCCTGAAATATACGATAATAATATAATAGTTAATTCTTTAGTGAGAGTCCGTTGTCTCGCGGCCGTCACGTTTGACGCAAAAAGCATAATAATATCAATTAACACGTCCCGTAATGGTAAATAAATGTTTGCCCGACAAAAGGTGATATCTAAAGAATGGACCAAACATTGTCTCCCTATATTACAACCTGGGATGTGGGAGCCCATGTTTAATGCATTTATATACATTGGTCCGTTACGGGGATTCCGGCGGCCCGACTTGTGAAAGTGTCGTGAATAATTGAATACCTTTATTGCGGCTGTGACTGGAGAAATGGGGCGTTTCGATTTGTGACAAGTGTAGCTACTGATCAACTATCACACTCCTGTAGCCTGAGTATGATCTAGTCTGCTTGTCAGAGGCGCGCTGTATGTTTCATCGACCGAATGGCAAACGTTGCAGATCCTGATCAGACAGTGCGTATGCACAGGCTGATCTGGATCTACACTGATCGCAAAACCAATTTCTCCAGGCAGAGCCACATATTCCTTCCTGACAGTATGTTGTGGGCTCGTTGTTCGACATATGGTGCGTCCTTCTTGCTATTAATATGGATTCACACAACTAAATAGGGGAATTTGTCATTGCATTGTAATAACGGTGTTTTATAGAAACTCATGTAATAGTTATAGTTCACATATTGAATTGTTAATTAAAAAAAATTCGAGCGAGGGTTAGCATCGTATCCGTGCACTAAATTAGTTAGACAGTGTCGTCTCGTTGAATCTGGTTGTTAACAGCGCGTAGGGGGATTTAAGGCTGTCGAAATGTCCGGCCCTCTCAATTTCCCCGATGCGCTGTTAACTAACCATATTCAACTCGAATTCATTAACTAACTTATACATAACATACTTATTGTTCACCCAGCCCAGTCGCGGAGCTCAGCCCCTAAACGTGATTTCAAATCGCTATAATAGTATGGAATTTGCGATGTGACAGCGCGTGTGTTGGCGGAAATATGCTGTGCGTCACAACAACGCTTAACATCAGTTCTAAATATAGCTCTGAACATTTAATGATTGATTTAATATAATAATATTGTATTGGCGAAAGCGTCGCAATATGCGATTAATTGAGACGAAATGCTATTCTTTCATTGGTCGAGACACTCGGGTACGCCTCGGAATTCCTACGCGTTTCCTAGCCTTGCCTGATAAGCTTGATATCAAAATACACTAGCCTGGTATTCTCTATACACGTATATTACGTGTTAGAAGCATGCGGGTGTTCATTGATGGAATGGCGTACAGTGCAGATCCTGATCAGACCTTTCGAATGCACAGGCTGATCTGGATCTACACTGGTCGCATAACCCATATGCCCCATTTCTCCAGTCACAGCCACATAATAATAATAATTACAATTGTGTGTTAAAGATTATTTAAGGTGAAATGATCACATGTGTATAGAGCCGGTTTGTGTAATCCCCCGGTTTTTGTAAACCCCATTAACAAAAACCGGAGTAACAAAAACCGTTGACGTACACGCCGGTTTTTGTAAACCCCCGGTTTTTGTAACCCCAAATATTAATATTGCGATACATGAAATATGATTGCTTCAAACTTTAAATAAAGTATGTTTGGGCCCGGTCCGACGTTCCGAGTTCGATACTCAAGCCTTTGGGCGGTGGCCGAGTGCAAATTTAACTCGTTTTAACAATTTTTTTCTACACTAAAGCCGAGTGACAGAATATGTAACAGACTTTCAAGTTTTGTACTAAAGCTTTTCATCCGAGTAAGATAACATATGATAGCACCGTTTTTTGTAATCCCCCGGTTTTTGTGTAACGCCGCATATATTAATATTGCGATATACGAAATATGCTTGGTAACTGCATACCTGAAAATAAGGTATGTACATGCTGATCCTACGTTCTAAGTTCGATACTCAAGCAGTAGTACATGAGGATTAAAATCATAATACCACCTCCCTCTGGGAGCCATCACTCTACGCGCGGTGGCTCCCATCAGGAGGTTGTATCATTTGTAATCCTTATATTCTACTCGGGTTTCCTCCACTGTTCGCATGGTATGGATGAGAACTTATTATATTAATGAGGTCATCGTGACGACTCGTGTGGGATGGTGATGCGAGAAGTCACCACCTCTGACAACGTGTTAGAGATAAGTCATCCATAGGTTATACTCAGTATATATTATCATCACACAATGGTTCAAGTTAAGAATAATTGTGCGTGGTTGAAGACAGGTAGTCACGAGAGATGTCATCGTACCGGTATTTACGAGTCCGTTTCGCCCATGTCGGCATTGCGGGGTAGGGACCAGATCCGAGTCACTGCTATGTCCACCATGCGGTGGCAATCGCGCTACGCATCGACTGGTTAGCAAGGAAAAGTACGTGCTCGCAAGTATTATCGTTTAGTATTAATTCAAATCAGAAAGTCGGTTAGAAAGATCGAACCGATACCGATATGTTCTCAATGTTAAACGGCGTTCCTATCCGACCATTGCTTGTCTATATCGGGGACACCCAAACAAAAATAAAAAGACTGGTCATGTCTAAACTGGACCACCTTTTTAATATTTGTATCTATCAGCAGACGACAATGTTTCAATTACACGTGTTATGAACATGTGTGTAGTTACAGCCGAGCGTATTTTCCCTTATAATCGAGGTTACGTGTGTATACAATATAGTTTACACGATTGTATTAAACTCGGCGCTAACCACTTACGACTAAGTATCGAGACATGCTATATATGTCACAAGGGCGCCGCCAGGCACATAATTTGTTTACGCTAATCAGTAAAATGAGTCGACTGAGCGGGGCATGCCCCCCCCCCCCCCGAAAATTTTTGAAACAGTGATTGAATTTCCTGTATTATAATCACCATTGTCTTCAATATTTTTCAATATTTTGCATCCAGATGAATAGTACATTTAAGCAAAATATAGAGCTTGGCACCGATCTAAGTTTAAGTTCAACACCCAGTGAACATACATCCACCGTAGTTTGTGCAGTGTGGCGGCTGTAGAAATTCTCCACGTGCTTCCTATCAATGCATGCTGTTATTATTTTCCGATCCCTGTTGGTAGTTGAGCATTACTGCCATCACATTCTGTGACACAGATGAACGAACGGAATCAAATATAGGAATAAATCCTAAGGGGGGGGGGGGCAATGAGCGGGACTAACATAACAACTATAGAAAACTACGGCACGGGTACAGCGATGGTCACAGAGCCTTCAACATGGCAAAACAAAATGCAGCGGTGTACGGTCCCCAAGAATTTCAATAACTACAAAAAAAACAAGAAAATAACACAAAATGCAACAGAGGCACCACAAAACAGATCCCTCAAAAATGAATCAACAGTTCTGTCGATGACCAGCCCAGCAGTACGCTGCAAAATGGAGGGGTCGTAGTGTCGGTGAACAAATTTTCTATTATAATTCGTTTGAATTGATCAGAAAATAAACAACTACCCTTAATTTTACGAAGTTTGTAGATCACGTCACCATAAAATTTTGGGTGGGTAATTCCAGACCGCAAAAGTGTTTTCATATTGCAATTATAGTTAAGGACAATGTCACTGTTACGGTTGTAAAACTTAGAGAATGTTTTACGAAGCTTGTGGAAACGGTAATCTTATTGCATGAGCTTAGAAGTGATTACCATATTCCGATCATTGAAGTCTTCAACATTGCTAGAAGCTCTAGCGCAACGCATAGGCTGGGAGATGTATACCCCATAAGATGTAGCACGGGGTACATCTCCATCCAAATGTGGATAATCAACAATGCTAAAGTTAAAGTCGTCCCTCTTGTCGTAAATTTTGGTCGTTATAGACCCATTGGTGACAGAGAGACGAAGATCGAGACCCTGTTCGCGACGTATTTGTTTGGTAGTTTTGCTCAGCAGTTTTCAAGGATCACTTTGCGTTATCTAGTTTGTTTATATAGCGACCAGTATCAAAGTGGTGCTAAAATATTGGCGTTGTGTATACATTACACTATTATTATGTGTATGATTAATCATTGTGGAATGCAAGCGATATGCGTCTGTCACCTGTTGCGTCAAAATCTCTCAATACCGTTTCTGGTTGTACGCACCGTTCTCTGTGGACATGCATAAGTGCCAGGCCAGTGAGTCTGTCATCGGACATGGTGTTTCGCAGATACGTCTTTAGACGGCGCATGCAGCTGAATGACCGTTCAGCCGATGCTGTTGAAACTGGCATTGTCAGAAGAACTTTTAAAATCTTGTACAGATTTGGGTATAAGTCAACAGCGCAATCAAGGACATCGCATATATCTGTCGCCCGGATACACATGGTGTCAATGCCAGTTTTCCACAGTTCCAACTCGCGGTCTAAAACGGTTTCGTCAGCTGCAATAAATCTGCTGTATGCACCCTTGATCTCATTCCACACATCAGGCGACAAATCCGCCAGCTTGTCAGGGAGGAGATATTGGGCTTTCAGTCGTGGCAAAGGATTAGCCAGCCTCTCTGTCAACTCCACTATGAGGTGGTCCATGAACGGTGTGAACAGATTGAGCTTACAGTACTCTTTATCTGAGTTAGCTGGCACACTGGTGCTGGTAGTTTGTCTCGCAGCAACACGCGGCCGCTGAACAGAAATACTGTTGTCAGTGGCTAGGGTTGTGGCAGAGTCCCAAATCTCATGAAAGTAACTCGTTTCGTTTCGCTTTTTATTGAGCAGTTCGATGACAGTGGATGCGTACAAGCACGCCCTGACTAGATCATATGATGGCGTCTGCATGGTGTTTGCCAATGGGGTTAAATAATCAAGCGGTCCAATTACACAGAACAGAGCTATGACGAACTCAAAGGAATGGATTGCCCTGTCGTATGACATGGCGTCACTGCGAGTCTTCGTGTCACTATCACCTTGAAGTTCGACCAAAGTGTCAGATATCGTAGAAAAGTTATTCAAGAATGCAGATAAGCTTTCTGCGTGCTGCGACCATCGAGTGGGACACAGTCGCTTGAGTCTGTTCCCGTTCTGGTTTCGACTTAAGAATACCTGGAGGCGCTTTGGAGATGCTGTAATGAAGTACAGAATGTCCCCAACAACGTCAAACATGTGACTGACAAACAGGACTTTGCAACAACGACAAATCGCCAGATTGAGCCGGTGGTTTTTGCAATGGACATACACTGCATCATTGTTTATATTTCTGATGCGGGTTTGTACCCCTTTGACCTTTCCTGACATATTACCAGCTCCATCATAGCCCTGAGCCACTACGTTCTGGATGTTAAGGCGAAGCTTTTCCAACTGCGCGGTAATGATATTTGTCAAGGTTCCGCCCGTTGTATCTCTTGTCGATACAAACGATATAACTTCCTCCCTGACCATGTGTTTTCCCTCCTCGATGGGAACATACCGCAGGCAGAGAGCTACCTGCTCTGAATTTGAAACATCTGCAGATTCATCAGCTAAAATTGAAAAAAGTGAGCATTCATGCAGTCCTGTAATATGGCGTCTGATATCTGTTTGCCACAGAGTTGTATTAGCTCATTCTGTATAGAATGACTCAAATATCTCGCTCTGGCATCGGACATTTCAAGATGTTTCTTCAGCGAAAGATCTTTTTCTGCCATAGTATGAATAATGGCATTGAAATTGGATCTCTCGTCCACTTTCACACGTAGTGGTATATTTTGTCTTCCACAAAGAAGAATCACCCTGATGATGGAACATAATGCAGATCGATTTCTTTCCAGTTTGTCTTTATATGCTGTTGATAGTCGTACAGCAATTGAATTGTCTGCCTGCATGCTGACAGCGCTGAAACATGCAGCTTTTATAACTGCTGATTTGTGATCTTCAGACTGTAAGTGCAAATCAACAATTCGATTGCCACTGCTCCAGTCTGTTAAAGGTTTAGATGTGAGAACGTTGGATTTATTCCCAAATGCTACACAGACCGTACACAGTGCACCATTCAATGTAAGGCAGTATTGGATCGTGGGGTACCTTTCCCCACTGAATAAGAAATGTGGAGCCCGCCTCACATGTTTTCCACACTGTCGTAACGGAGGTTCCCACCCTTGTTCAGGCTTGAATTTGTACGTAACTATATATCGTCTGTCTGTGTCCGTTTTCGCGCTGGTTCTATCAAGAAACTTCTAAATATCCACTTGTCCTATTTTTTGAATTTCTGGTGGTTCAGTTGCAATGCTGGATGGGTCAGACTGACTAGTTTCCGACTCTGAGACAGTGGAAGACATGACGGGGTCCTCCGTGGAACTCTGTGGGGTGCACACAGTGACAGGTAGAACTACCTTATTCAGTTATTGTCATCACTTTGTGATTGTGTTGTTGATTATTTTGATGAACAGGGTGCAAAATATGAATCCAACGTGGAACATTGTGGCGTTTTCTTACGTTTGCTCATTTTGGAATTTTATTTTAGTGAAATTGCCGATAGGTTACTGGCTACAGTGTGTGAACTGTTACTTTACGCACAGATGTAAAACACTGATGATGTGCCAATTTTTTAATACCGGCAGCGTTGTTATAAGTGTAACATCCAATCGCATAACGTAAAACATCTAGGCACTCGGCCAATATGTTAATACCAGCGTTGTTAAAGTGTAACATCCAATCGCAAAGCGTAACCCACCTAGGCACTCGGCCAATATGTGTTGACGTCATGTGTAAAAAAATGACGTATTACTATTAGAGGCTAAATGGAAACACCATTCTTGTTCTGGTATTATATTACGCTTAAATTAAACTTCATGACGGTCGATTTAATTAAATTTATTATTTAATATTTTCTTCTTTTTTTTCTTTTTTAATTGAAAAAAAAACCCATACCTCCTGAAATATTTTTTACGCACTAGCGTAATTTGCGTAATGGGAGCGGCGCCCTTGTATGAGGGAGGCGACTGCGATACATGGTAGCACGATTACTTCCTGTTGCACACAGTTAGCGGTTATAGACAAGTATGGTGTTCGGTGGGTGACGTAACCACGGTGGTGTACTCGAAAAGTTTTATGCTTCATTAGGTGGGGCCGACGGGACTGATGGACTGTATGGTGGTGGGATTTCCCCAATCGTCAGACACGCGAATAAGCATATCACGTTCCGAGGCGGGCGAGGAGATTCTTTCTCTCGTCGGCCCTCCCCTCCATGACGAGTTTTGTTAAGTCTTCGTCCGCAAGAATTTGTGGCCGGGCTTTGGACCGGATCGTGCCCTTTAACTCCTGGTACCTGGCCATCTCTGCGACGACCAGTTTGAACTCGCTATCTGATATATCGTTGTCGGCTATCGCTTTCGACACGATAACGTCGATTCAGTTTTTCTTAGACCTCGCGAGAACCGCTATTCGATCGTGCTTTCGACTCTTTGCCTCTAGTTTTCGACCCACGAGTCTGCTTGTCATGCAAAGCATTCCCGCCCCGCCGCTATCCCACTCAATGCCACCGCGACCGACGCGGCGACGATCCCATCCCCGACTTCGCTAACGTGGTGCTCACCACCTCGTTACATTGACTGCTCGCCTATATTTTGTTCGCATGACCCGTCCGCGTCTCTCCCTCATGCTGGAGAATCTGTTGTATCTCAATAATCCTGGTCATCCTAAAAGATGCCGGGTCAGCCGTCCCGGAAGGTAAGTGTGGATACAGTTGTTTGTCATTCGGCATAAGTCAAGTTCTATTGACAGTGTCACTACAGTAGCTGAACTCGATTGGTCAGCAACTTTTGTTACAAAGTTAATAACACTACCGGCGGAAACGTTAATTGGAGTGTCACTATCGAATATATTCAAGTAAACGATTCCAGCTGCGAGAGGCCTATAGGAGATAATGTTTCCGATTCCCTGAGCCTTCCAAAGGTTGTGACAAACTCACTTCGAGTCATGTCTGAACCTAGATAATTAGCTAATGATATCACATCAATGTAGCGACGTGTATTGTATAACTATTTCTGACATACATCCAAATATGGACTGGCATATGTTTTGCAGCACCAGCATTGTCATCGGTATGTCTGTGTTATCACAACGCACATCAACATTCGATTGGTGAGTCATTAATTGTCTCCGATAGGTGTTTAATGTGCCATACCACTCTGGTGTCGGCCTCATAATGAGAACAGCTCAATGAAAACACGGATTGTTTTGAAACAATGCCGCCATCACCACTCTTCTCCAAGACAACCCAGCAGTGCTTTCTTGTAGTTCGAGTAATTATTTAATTGTGTTTGTATGTTTCCTCTGAACCAGTAATAACATATTCAATACTAGAGTCAGGCACACCACGGTCCGTACATTCTACATAATTGATGGTCGGTTCGTCTGGTCTGTATACGTGTCGCATACGAAATCCACTCGGTTTGCTATCAATATACTTGACAATATAAGTTTTGCAATCCCTCCGTATGCTGCAGGAATGATACACAAACTCCGTACCACAAACATGGCATCAAATACTGCACAAGGTTCGGTTGGTGGATGCGGAGACTCTAATCTACATTTTTGTTCGTGCATCAAAAGAGAGCCCGGGGACGGCCCACAACCCTCGCCGGGCCAGGCTCTTGATTTATATATACCCACTAAAATCGATATACCAACTCAGGTGCATAATGAGGCTGGGCAAAAACACATGTCAGTGGCTTATGTTGAGCTCTACGGAGCTCTGTGACCAGCGTTGTTTGTGGGGGTATTGTAAAGTACATCTGGCCCGTCTACGGAAAGGATCACGTACAATGCCTTGTCGCGTTTGTGGAAAGGGGCTGACAAATCAAACATCACTCTGCGTCAGTTGCGGGCATAGGAGCGAAAAGATGAAGCTATTGCACCGTGAGAGCAGAGAGCCTTCAAAAAAGAATTTGCCAGACTGGCAGCCATTAACATTTCTATTTAAAGACTTCAGTTACAATTGGTATACCCAATCAACATGGCCAGTATGGACGACTTTAAAGACGAGACTCTTGCAATAATGCCAGACCCCGCCCCACAAAGCTAGGCATACCGATCGGCAACACGGCGAATATGGACGAATACATATATCAACTGCTCGCAGAAATGCAGGCACCCGAGCCACTCCATGCGGTTGTCCAGAAGATCATGGATGAGCCCATCCCGGAAGCGGCGAAGAGGCGATTGTTGAAGCCTTTGCTTCCAGTCGCTCCAGACCTTCCCCGAAACATCGGACAATCACCCAGAGGAACCGCAAGGTTATTGCCGAGGAGTTTGACCCAGTCCTCCCTCAAAAACGCTTCGAGCAACCCAGGACTACCAGAAAGAGATTCTAGAGTTGTTTGATGGTGCAAGGAGGACGGATGTGCCAGGCTTCAGGCGGGTTGGCAGATGGATATTCCTGAAGGGCATTCAGCTCCAAATGCCTTCTTGGAGGGTGTTCGCCCCCCAGATTCGCCAGAAACCCGGAGAAGAGATCCTAGCTTTCAAAGGGGTCAAGTTCCAGCTCCGCAAAGACAAACCCGATGGTACTTAGGAGCTCACAGACCCCGTGCTCCGCCATAAACATGAAGCTGTTCTGAAGGCTCATGATATCAAAGAGACACTAGACAAGGCATTCCCTAGTATCCTGGAGACGCTCGGAAAGTGGACGCAAAGAAGCTAGGGGTAGGTGGTAGACAGAGTGCAGACGCTTTCACTGGACATTGCCCGATACCAACCTCTGAGGGTGGCTCCTACATCCGACTACCATCGGCATTGAGGCACAAGAAGGCGGTCGTAAATGTGCGGAACAAGGATGACCACTGCCTGAGATGATCACTGATCTGCGCTGTTTCCAGTTGCTCATGGAAATCATGCCACACAGTATCCCACTCAGGATGGCCTCGATTTCGCAGGGATCAACGCCCCCACACCCATCTCTCAGATCGAGAAGGTCGAAAAACAGGATAACCTGGCGATCAACGTATGCGGCTGGGATAAGAAGGTCATAGTCCACAGCCTAAGTAAGCAGCATGAAGATATCCCACGGATGAACTTGCTGTTTATTGAGAAGACCGACAAGTTGCATTACACGTGGATCAAGGACATTAACCTCTCTACGACTTCTCTACGACCAGAGCAAGCACATGGAGCGTAAGCACGTCTGCGAGCGCTGCCTCCACGGCTATTCAAGTGAAGACTTGCTGGAGGCACACAAACCAGAGTGCCGCGGGATTGGACAGACGGCGGTGAGGGTTAATATGCCAGAAGAGGGGAAGAACAAGCTGAGCTTTCAGAACCACCACAAGCAGATCCCAGCCCCCTTCATCACCTACGCTGACTTCGAGGCCCTCACCATACCACAAAGATCAACGGCCCAGAGGTCGACCCCACAAAAAGCAATACACAAAGGACTCAGCATCACGAGGCCTGCAGCTACTGCTATGTGGCCGTGCGCTGCGATGGCCACACAGAGTCGCCAGTGGAATACAGAGGGCATAACGTAGCAGAGCACTTCCTTATTAAAATTAATGTGGTGCTGGCCAGCCCACAGTCCATGCGGATGACCCGAGAGGACTTAGCCGAGCAGTCGTCGATGATGTATAGCGTGGGCTCGTCCTGACAGAGTTCGCAGAAGGCCCGCATATAATCCGGGAGGCGCTCACGGGGGTCTACAATGTACACCTCGGGGTCGGCCCATATCCAGGGGCGCCGTTGGTATGTTTGGTTGTGCCGCACCGTAGGTCATAGATGATGGCCGAATGGGGGTGGGTTAGTTAATGTCTGTCTGTCAGGATCAGTAGAGTGCTGAGACGAACCTGCTATATTCGATGATCAGCTGCACGTCTTGAAGTATATACAGATAGACGTTCAAAGCGCCATTGCCGTCCACCTCTTTGGCGACCTGGATCATCACTCCCTCGCAGGCGTTCTCCACCCTGCGACCACTACCGTGGAGCTGGTCGTCGTCGCTTGTTCGCAGGTCGAGCAAGAGCGCGTATTTTGGAGTAAAGGTACTCCGCCGCAGAGACATTAACGAGTGGCAACAACAGGTTCACGCTTTGTGCAGCCGGAATTCCGCTTCTTGGCCTCATCCCATAGTTGGTAGAGTCGCATTCCCTGGCTGTACAACTGCTTGAGAACGCCCTCAATTGTCACCACGACTTTGGTAATATTTGGATTATAAAACTTCTCTGTGTCTCGCGCCCTTAATGCGATATCGGCCTCCTGGAATAACATCAATATTTATTTCATCGATCGCGCGGGGACATTGATGTTCATGTTCCACAGAGTAGCGCTCTTATCGAGCTTCATTTGCCGCTGTCGAAGGACCCGTTCATGCAGGATAGCTAGACGCCCGGTGTACTGATTGCGAGGTCAGGCAGGGTTACCATGTTGAACTCCAAACCTATGTTGTCGATGGCATAGGTTGATGCCATGTCAGTGGCTATGATAACCCGGCCATAGTCGTTGAAGCTCGTATTCTAGGAGGTCGTCCAACACGATTTGGTAGAAGGGCATACACGATTCCAGCAGTTCGAAGTCAAGCGGAATGTAGAAGCGGTTGCCATAGGTCTCCGCTATGGCCGGGTCAGCCGCCGCGTGATCTCTCTTATATATCGCCAGCAACTATCCGGAGCTTCATCACGTCCCGATGTTTAGATGTGTCGACGACGTGATAGTTGGCATTCGCGCGCTCTCGCTCGGTCTTCCAGAGGTCGCAGTAGCAGTAATACACGTCGGAGTCGTCTTCTTGACATAACGTCGTCTTCTTGGCGACCACGCGCACCAGGTTTTCGACGATAGTTCGATCGGCGTCTGTCGACGTCAGAGAGATCTTGAAGGTGAGACGAGCGGTCCCTGACACAATAACGTCGTTGGCCCCTATGTTGGGGAAGCGGACCAGGAGCTGTTGGTTCTGGTCAATCGTCGAGGGGTTGTTCGAAATGACCACGCTCTGTCTGACGCCTTATGCCCGAGGGGCTCCCGCAGCCAGCGGTACGGATTGATTCTGCGCCCGTATTGCATTGAAGCCATGCTGTATTGAACCGACAGGTACTAATCTTCAATTAGAGGATGGACGAGTACGATTTCACGTCAGGCGACCGTGTAGACACCGTAGATGTAGACGAAACCACCTGCCTCCGGTGGGAGGAGCCCTCTTAGAAGTGGGCGGCGCTAATTCCGTCAACGTTTCTCTTAGTCAGGAACTCCGCGAATCGACTGTAAATGACCAATACAACAAATTAGCAGAAAAATGTATGGTCCCATCTGTTGGCCGCGACTACTCGACAATCCTCACAATAAAATGAAAACCAAATGAAATAAACCAAAAGTTCATAAGCAACGCAAGCTCCACAAAACACCTAGCTACCACAATACATAAAGTTATGTATGTATTTTGAAATATACGACCTTCTGTAACCCAATTTAAAGTATTTTCTTTCAGATAATTACAACAAGGGGCGATAATCTCGAGTATCGAACTCGGAACGCCCGGCCGACGGTGGTTGTACTTTATTTCATGCCTACACACTCATACACCAATCATATATTACATATCGGGATATTAATATTTGGGGTTACACTAATAGTTGGGTTACACTAGTGGGTTCTACAAGGATGACCAATAGGGGACTCTACCGTCCTCCCGATTGTTATTCTCCCCTAGTGTTACCCGCCTCAAACATCATGTTGCATTGGCGACTACAATTGTGAAATCGGCATGTGAACGGTGATATCGACATGTGAATGTGCGCGATATCGAGCTCCAAACCTCCGATATAATATCCCTGCATCTGCAACAGGGGAGGGTGAACAATAGGGGGTTCTACAAGGCCCAAGCATACCTTATTTAAAGCATGTATCGCAATAATAATAATAATAATAATAGAACCTGTGGGGTTACAAACACCGTCGCATACGACAACGGTTTTTGACCCCCAGTTTTTGTAAACCCTATGCCGTGAAAACGTCTATTACATTTTCTGTTACGCGGCTATAGGTTAGAAGACACCAAATGGTGCGAAACCGCCCAGGGTGTATGAAAAAGTAGTCCGGTATAAAAAAATAGTGCGGGTGTTTTGAGGTCACAGACACCGTTTGCTTGCAAATCTTGATCCATTACTACCCAGTTTCACTTGAGGAACATTTTGGGGTGCCTTCAACACCAGTTTTCAGCATATTTGTAGCATTTAAAAGAAAACACTGACCCTGTTGGTCACTTGATGTAAACGGAGTTTCCGTGGCCAAAAAATGTACACAATATTGGAGGATATGACAAGGTTGGATTTTTCTTTCTTAGGAGTAAGTGAACCTATTGTTTAGTTCATGCAGAACCAGTACAGACTGGCTGCAGGTCATGTACAAGTGGGTCCCACAGCATCCATACGAATAGTGAAAGTAGGAGAGACTGGCCTTATTCGATGGCATTCGGTTAAATTATATAGTAAAACTATTTGGTGGTGTCTAACCTATAGTATGGAAATTTTTTGTAAAATCGACAAAGTTAAAATGCCCAAAAACATGAGTATCAAACTGGGAACGGCGGGTCAGGCCAAAACACACTTTATTTGAAGTTTAAAGCCGGCGCGTCCGTCAACGGTTTTTGTAACCCCCGTTTTTTGTAAACCCTATGCATTTTCTGTCACGAGGTTGTATTGTATACAAAGGTTATAAAACCGACAGAGCTAAAATTGCATTCGGCCACCGCTCAAAGGCTTGAGTATCGAACTCGGAACGGCTGGTCAGGCCCAAACATACTTTATTTAAGGTTTGAAGCAATCATATTTCATGTATCGCAATATTAATATTCGCGGTTACAATAACCGGGGGTTTACAAAAACCGACGTGTACGTCAACGGTTTTTGTAACCCCCGGTTTTTGTTAACCCAGTGCCGTGAAAAGTCAATTACTTTTTCTGTCACTCGGCTATAGAGTAGAAAAGGTTGGAAAAAACGATAGAGTTAAATTTGCGCTCGGTCACCGCCCAAAGACTTGAGATTCGAACTCGGAACGTCGGGTCAGGCCCAAACACACTTTTTTAAAGCTTGAAGCAATCATATTTCATGTATCGCAATATTAACATTTGGGGTTACAAAAACAAACATACTTTACAAAAACCGGCGCGTACGTCAACGATTTGAGTAACCCCCGGTTTTTGTTAACCCTATATGCAGTGAAAAGTCTATTACATTTTCTGTCACTCAGCTATAGTGTATACAAAACTGGAAAAAAAAATAATATTACGCTCGGTCACAACCATAAAGGCTTGAGTATCGAACTCGGAACGTCGGGCCGGGCCCAAACATACTTTATTTAAAGTTTGAAGCAATCACATTTCATGTATCGCAATATTAATATTTGGGGTTACAAAAACCGGGGGTTTACAAAAACCGGCGTGTACGTCAACGGTTTGTGTTACCCCCGGTTTTTGTTAACCCTATGCAGTAAAAAGTCTATTACATCTTCTGTCACTCGGCTATAGTGTATAATAAATTGGAACAAATTTGCGCTCGGTAACCGCCCAAAGACTTGAGTATCGCACTTGGAACGTCGGACCAGGCCGTAACATACTTTATTTAAGGTTTGAAGCAATCTTACTTCATGTATCGCAATATTAATATTTGGGGTTACAAAAACCGGGGGTTACATTTTCTGTTTCTCGGCGATAGAGTAGAAAAGGATGGAAAAAACGAGAGTTAAATTTGCTCTCGGTAACCGCCCAAAGGCTTGAGTATCGCACTTGGAACGTCGGGCCAGGCCGTAACATACTTTATTTAAGGTTTGAAGCAATCATACTTCATGTATCGCAATATTAATATTTGGGGTTACAAAAACCGGCTCGTACGTCAACGGTTTATGTTAGCCCCGGTTTTTGTTAACCCCATGCCGTGAAAAGTCTATTACATTTTCTGTTTCTCGGCGATAGAGTAGAAAAGGTTGGAAAAAACGAGAGTTAAATTTGCGCTCGGCCACCGCTCAACGGCTTGAGTATCGAACTCGGAACGTCGGGCCAGGCACAAACATACTTTATTTCAGGTTTGAAGCAATCATACTTAATGTATCGCAATATTAATAGTTGGGGTTACAAAAACCGGGGGTTTACAAAAACCGGCGTGTACGTCAACGGTTTTTGTTACCCCCGGTTTTTGTTAACGGGGTTTACAAAAACCGGGAGTTTACAAAAACCGGCACTACACATGTGCATTCAAGCCTGAAGGACATAAGCAAGTCTGCAGGTGATTTTATTTTTATTTAGCTTATGTTGAAGGGTAGTAATTGGCTCGAAGACCTTCCAAACTCGGGCATTTGAGCCCAAAACATTGACAGGCTAATGGCAGTAGCGTCGGTCCGTTTGTTTCCGAATTTACTAATATCTGCAATACAGTCGACATTTGTGCATTAAATGAAGGAGTGTGCCGGTTACTTTAACCTAGCTAGTTCTTTCTCATATCGCACTATGCCGGTATGTCAGGCAGGGAGAAGGGCTGAGTGTGAGCGCATGTGATATATGGAGCCGTAACAGTGGTATCCTACATGATGATCATATTTGCAGGTTGGTCAGGGCATACAAAGATCAAGCAGAGAAGGATCCATATTATATGAGAGTGGGTTATGCAAGATTTCGCGGCTGTCGTTGTATTCGAAATGCTATTATTCGAATTCAGTCGCGGCGTTTATCTGTTGTTATTTAGTTAGATGACAATTCGTTACACTCAGTCTGAAGAAGAGAGAAACAGAGAAGGTAATGCACGACGGTATGCATATTTGACCGTATATTAGTGAGATGCAATGAGTGACGTGTATCCGAGTGGCAGTTGTTTAGCCTTCTGAGATAAATCTTACAGCTTATCGTTTCGTGGAATTGATAAGGAAAGTGTCACGTACCATACCGCCGGTCATGGTCCGAAATATTAAATTTTATTTCATACGATGCAGATTACAGTTAATGATGTTTCTAATGCACTCTATACATATCACGCAATCTGATTGGTTGATGGTCATACATTACAGGTATATCATTGTTGATGAACGGTCGCAAATTATTTCAATATGTATTCCTACGCCAGTAGTAAAGGTGTACATTAGAAATAGGTTAACCGCATTGTAATTTTGAAATTTGCGGCGTATATCAGAAAAGGATAGGTCGAAATCATGTTTAATGACTCCGCTAGCGCGTCGACATTTAACAGATTTTCCGACCTATCATTTTCTGATATACGCCGCAAATTTCAAAATTACAATACAGTTAATAAGTGTACATGTACAGTTAACCCTAGTTTAATCGACAGTAACGCGGGCGGCCAATTCTGGCCTAAAGTGCATTACTCCGTGAGATTTATGGTGGGTAACCCAGAAAAAACCACATCGCACCGGCAAGTACATACGAGGTGATTTTACACGGGTTTGTGTTCACATTCGATAGAGTTGTGTGCTTTCTTGTTCCAAACTTGTCTATGATTGGACCTTCCATAATATACACGGATATATAAGTCCAAAAAGGCCGAATTTAGAAGTGTTATATGTGATATATGTTGGTGCAAGGCGGACATATTGTATAAGTGTGTGCCGAAATGGGACACTGCTTATGTCCAATGCGGTCCTGTAATTGCGTGCACTGGAGGCGGGAAGAAGAGAGGGGGTAATTGGGTAGAAACTGGCACCGGTGATGCAGAGCAAAACGGGTCCCAGGTAGAACCACTGGATACCCCTGGCGGCACTCGACAAGAGATTGGTGCCATATAGTCGGTAAAAACACGTGATATTTTCGTCCACAGAGTTGCCATATCCGGACAGTTCCAATGCAGGCCGAGGCCAGAAGCAGGCCAGGGCAGGCAGAACATTCGGTTGAGCCTGACCTAACTTACTGATTTGGTTAGACTTGTTATATATGGCTTACTTAAGAAATTACGATAACTTAGGTGCCTAGAAATCCTGGCCTAGCATGGCAGAGACTTGAACACCTCGGCTCCCAGTGGTGTCCACGTACCCCCATGTGTTAACACGTCGTCTGTTCCACTGGTGCGAACTGGCCGAAGTACGACTACACATCAGATAATAATAATAATAATATGTAGATGGTATATATATCTCACCCATGCGCATATTCAATCCAGAACCGGGTAATGGCCGCGGGATACACCCAGATAGGTCAATCCATCCGGCTTGTCCGCTATATCGGCAGTCAAGCAGAGCCACAAACCAGTCCGAGTCCCAGAAGGGCTATGCGCATTTGTTGTCTTCTATAAGTGGCAATCGGGTGCTGTAAGCAGTCAACTGCCCTACCGTCAGGCCAGGCAGATCCACAAGATGCCACAATTTACCACCCAGAACAGCACAATAAGAACAAAAATGCCCAACAACTCGTCTAAATTAGCTCAATTCCAGCCGCAAAATCTCCCACCACAAGCCCACCCAGTCCCGACCTACCTACGCAAATCCAGGGGCCTATTTCATCAACATTGCAAAGTATACTTTACTAGCAAAGTATATTTTGAGGGAGTAATCATTTATTTTTCCTAAATGCATATTTCATATAGAACTAACAAATGCATATATTTCATGATTAAAAGTATGCAGAATTATTATACTGAATTTATTACATTATCACAACCATTAAATGGCTGTGATAATGTAATAAATTCAGTATAATAAAAATTAATAAATTTTAAAAAAAATTGAAAATTTCTCCCTCAAAGTATACTTTGCTACTAAAGTATACTTTGCAATGTTGGTGAAATAGGCTACTGAAGTAGCAATCCAGTGAATAAGAATGAACACAATGGAAATATAAGTAACATTGAGAAAATTTCCGGCCGGTAAAAACACACGACCTGCTCAGTCCAAGGTCGCCATTCGATGAGGTGTTGAGGTGATCATTATCAGTAGCCTATTTCATCAACATTGCAAAGTATACTTTAGTAGCAAAGTATACTTTGAGGGAGAAATTTTCAATTTTATGATAAATTTATTATTTTTTATTATACTGAATTTATTACATTATCACAGCCAATTTGGCTGTGATAATGTAATAAATTCAGTATACTAATTCTGCATACTTTTAATCATGAAATATATGCATTTGTTAGTTCTATATGAAATAATGCATTTCAGGAAAAATAAATGATTTCTCCCTCAAAGTATACTTTGCTAGTAAAGTATACTTTGCAATGTTGATGAAATAGGCAGTATTTATGTAGATAATTGCTCAGGAAATATATAGAGGATATTCATATTTTTGCAACTAATATGACATATATGTTGATTGAATGGTGTGCAATGTCATGTCACACCACGAGATGAACATACATGTCATATTCGTTGCAAAAATATGAATATTCTATTTATTATATACCGCTCCATGGAAATTAGCAGTTTTTTAGACTGCATACAGTAATGAATGTGTATTTGCAGTCGGGCACTGCAGGTGCGCGTTATGAATATAGATAGCGGAAGTAGTCGTTCAACAGGAAGTTGTTTATTTCATCGATGACAACATATGGCTTTTATTTACATCGTATAACTATGTATTTCATGGGTAGGTATATAATAAATAATTGCATTTCAAATTAGTGCACACCCTGATAAAAATCAGACACCACCAGTGAATTTGTTTTTCACAAGTGTTTACAATTTCTCTTTATCTGCGGTTCGGAACCGTCCAACAGACGACGCAGGAGCGGATCTGGATCGGGGTGTCCGGGGTTGCACCTCACCCCTCCCCCCCCCCCCGTTCAGCCACGGAGTTTACAGTTTACCACCAGTTGGAGTCTGAAATTAAATGCCGTAAAACACAGAAAAGTGCATTTCGAAGAGCTCAAAAATAGGACAACCCTCTAGTTGCGAACGGTAACTCTTGCAATTACTCTAGCTACGGACGGTACGGGAGTAAATTGGAAGAGTTACCTTCGCAACTAGACAACTCCCCCCCCCCCCCCCCCCGCCCGTTCCCCAAAATGCTGGATCCGCCCCTGTGACGTACTTGAATGATTATGAGGTGCATCATTAGACAGCAAGATCTAGAACAGAAACGTTCATGTTCCGAAGATCCTAGTGCTAGAAGAAATACGGTTCCGTAAAACATTTTTGATATCCTGTCAATACGACCTATTCATTGCGTATGAATATCTGTGGTGACTGGGTTTTTCTTTTGAATTGTAAAGCTATTTGTAGGTGTTGACGGGATACTAGAATAGTAGGTTAGTGCCGTTAATGGGAACATATCCGGCGCGGCACGGAAACGGGATGTGCTCGGCAGAGCCTCGCCCATCACGTTTCCTAAGCCTTGTCAGATATTTTTTCCCATTCACGGCTCTAACCTAATATTCTAGATAACCCTCCCTCGCTCTATAGCTTACACTATCAGGCAGTAGTTTACACGAATACAACGCTGAATTACACCACTCCGTTCTATAGAGCGGCAGACGTTTACACAACTCCCGTGTTTACCATATATGGAGAAATGACGCCAGTAACGTCGCAAGTTGCAATAACGTGTTTTTTTCAACTAATCAACTTATGTTCTTGGACACACCCTCTGAATCGCGATGCAGTCGCCTTCCATATGTCCATCTTCCGGAAAGTAATGTGTGGCCATAGTGTACGCTTGATTTGTTTTGTTTTTGTGTTGTTTTTTATATATAAAATAACATGAATTAAGCGAAATGTAAGAAATTGTTCATTTAATAAGGTGAACTGTGTATCTTTCAATAATGCCCTCGTGATTGGTTCTTATCGCTAAACAAACGAGTGAGCGTAGCGCATTATTTCACAATAAGCAACTCACCTTGTTAAATAACTGGTACGTGTATTTATTATTCATCACGTCAACACAGTGCGTATGTGCCGTGAAACACGGTGCCGTGAAACATTTTTGATATCCAGTCAATACTATTTTTGCATTGTACAGCCATTTGTAGGTGTTGGCGGGATAAATAGAATAGTAGATTAGTGACGTGAATAGGAAAAAATATCTGGCGCGGCATGATATTTTTTCCCATTCACGGCACTAACCTCCTATTCTCTATTTACTTGAAAGACAATCATAGTGTGTTACTCGTATATTGTAGCTTCAATACTGTACGTTTACATACTTCTTTGTAATACATTTGTATATTGAGGGTCACATAGTAGATTTGTAAGGTATATAGAGAATAATAGGTTAGTGCCGTGAATGGGAAAAAATATCTGGCAAGGCTCAGGAAACGGGTTGGGCGAGGCTCTGCCGAGCACATCCCGTTTCCGTGCCGCGCCAGATATTTTTTCCCATTCACGGCACTAACCTACTATTCTATTTATCCCGTTAACACCTAAAAATGGCTTTAAAATGCAAAAATAGTATTGACTGGATATCAAAAATGTTTCACGGCACCGTGTTTCACGGACCATACGCACTGTGTTGACGGGATAAATACGAGTATACCTTACTTGACTACTATGTGACCATCGATGTATATATAAAGTATAAACTATTATTATAAATTGAGAAATGTCCATGTATGTGATTGGCTAGATGCTGGGCACGTGATTTTTAATAAAAAGTGATATTGACCTGCGAAAGCATATCGAATAGCTATATTGACACAAGGGCGGAGCTTCCGCTCATCAACATGCAACATCACCTCACAAAAAGGCAATAATTGTATATTATTCATGTTTCAGGTAATGCCAGACGCCGGATACTTCTCGTGACGTCGACGGTTATAATCACGTGTGGGTACGTACTACTGTTTCAATCGTCAATTCCTCCCTATTTGGTGAACATTTCAATGGTTAAAATAATAGAGCCTACTCCATTGTCGTCTGCTAACTTGTCGTCTGCTGATGTGTCGTCTGCTGATGTGCCGTCTGCTAACTTGTCGTCTGCTGATGTGTCGTCTGCTGATGTGCCGTCTGCTAACGTGTCGTCTGCTGGTGTGCAGTCTGCTGATGTGTCGTCTGTTAATGTGCCATCTAAGAATTCATCGTCTAAGAATTCATCGATATCGTCTGCTGGACGTTTCTCCTGTATGTCGTACGACGGGCGTCTGGGGAATCTGATGTTCCAGTATGCGTCAGTGTACGGCTTATCCAATCAGCGTGGTCGAGACAAACAACAGAATGCAGCCATAATTCTCCAGCAAAATGACGTCATTCGCGAGAACTTTCAGGTACCGTCTTCGGTGGTTGGGAATCTAACACTATGTAACACATTCGTTACATTGCACGAAATGAAGAGCTGCACCTTCGATCCTCGGCTCACACATCTGGCCAACGGTGTAAACTACCGATTCAGACAATACTTGCAGTCGTGGAAATACTTCATTCACGTAGCAGACAATGTGAGGCGAGAGCTCACATTCCGGCCATCAGTTAAAGACAAAGCAGTAACAATTGTCGAGGACGCCAGGAGAACAAATTCAAACGGACCAATCACGACTACCGTTGTAGGTATACATATAAGGAGAGGCGATATACTAGAAGTTTACTTCACAACACAGGGATTTAATGCTGCCAGTGACGAATATATTCATCACGCGGTGGACTACTTTCTTGGTAAATTCAACGCGTCGTGTTTGTTGTGTGCTGCACAGACATGGACTATTCTAAGAGGATATTAAACTATCGAAACATTACAGCAACGTTTCCATCGTTTTCGCCTGCTCAAGATCTCGCGATACTCTCGTCTTGTGATCACGTGATAATGACGGTCGGATCATTTGGTTGGTGGTCGGGATTTTTATCCGGTGGAACTGTCGTGTATTATAAACATCCTTTCAAGAAAGGTTCTCACGTTTGGAAGCAATTCACGCACGAAGACTACTATATGCCGGAGTGGGTAGGGTTGGAATAGGCACCGGCGGATTTGATGTCTATGGTGGCATATGCTGGTTGGAATAGATGCCCATATCAGAGCTCCAGATAAGCTTTGTGTCTAAAGCGTACTATACCCCTTGATTTAAAAATCATTGCGTATTTTACTTTTACAAATGAATTATTGATTTTCTTCATTAATAGGAACAAATGATAAACAAATATAACATATTTAAACATTCACTTATTTGAGTTGCAAATAAGTTTGCTTTTTGCACCTCAAGTAAGTGAATTCTCAACTTTATGACAGTATTTTCACTACTCAATTTGAAAATCAATGCGTATTTTCACATTTCTGTGCGTATATTGTACTTCCACTTTTGATAATCAATGCGTATTCAGCTAAAATAATTGTGTAAAATACGCCAATACGCACCTTATCTGGTGCTCTGCCATATGGGTCTTTCTTTAATGATACATTATTTTGAAATGTGACAATGTAATGGGGTCATTTCCATGAAATGCTACAGTTTTCATTGTTTATTTGTCAACTAGAAGCATTTGAGAAAATGATCTAGAAATGCCTATTTCAAAAATGGAGGGTACCATTTTTTTACCAAACAATTAAAAAGTGCCGCCAATAGTGTATATTGTTATGTCGGATGTAAGGTCTTGTGATTTTGTTTTGCTACATTGTTTGAACCAATGTTTTTGTTTGTCATCTGATCACATGAAACAAAACTCGAGTTGGTTCCATTATTTTTCTATAAGCCATATGACCGCCATATAAATTTATATTTAGAGGTCAAAGCTATTATGTGTGATATTTTTGCAGCCAAAACACATTATTTTAGGCAAGAAATATTGGCAGAATGAGTTAAATACATCTTGAGATACCAGCCATTTTGGTTTTCAAAATTGTCGCCATTTTAAACTTGGAAATCCAGTATGTATTGTACATTCTTGAATGTCGTGGTAACATTTTGTATTTTCCTTCTAGTTTCTTTGAACACAGTCTGCTGAAATTATTGCTAACTAGTACTGTGCTACCAGTAATATCCATTTTCAAAATGGCCGCCGAAACTAAATGTGTTATGTACATCGCCACATCAAATAGTTCTTACACTTTCTAGTACATTTGTATGTCTGTGTCTTTAGTTATAGTATTTCAAATGATAATGTGATTGGCACGTGTGTTTGCTTGAAAACACATATATATACCACACACAACAAAACTGGAGTTGGTTCCATCAGTTGGTTTTGAAAGATGACCGCCATTGAATTTACTTTATATTTCACGTCAACGTCATTACATGTTGTGTTTTTTTTCTTCAGAAAAAAAAACAAATTACTGTGGATAAGAAACATTGGCATAATCATTTCAGTAAATTTTAAACTTGACAATCTAATATTGATTTACATGTTTAATGCAGTGGTGATATGTTGTATGTTTCTTCTGCTTAAACCGGTAATAAAATTAACACAAACTGTTGAGGTTATTGCTAACAAGTACAGTGGTACCAGCCATTCTCATTTCAAAGATTTACATGTATTACATAATATTGTTGTGGCTTTTAGTTATGTTCCGTCAAATGACATCTTGGCCAGCATAAAATAACAAGATAAAGAATATGGCAATTCATCCATGTTGTCCAATAAAGTATATATCAATGTCTTGTATATTGCATTGCAAAGTTAAATAATCATATTCCCTCTTGTTTTCATGATAAAGCGTCTGTATTTGCCATCTGTACAATGTAGGATCTGACATTGCGCTGGCAGACTGCAACTGGTCTCAATAGTTTGTTGTCTTTATGGAGTCCAACTTGGGCGCCACTGTTTAGCCATTTTAATTGTAAAGTTACCTTGTTCTTTTCATAGCATTTTCCTCACTGGATCTTATCTATGTGGTGTCTATTAGAAGCATGATCTGATCTTGTCACAAATAGAAACAGTTTTTGGCAATACCAGCTCACACGTGGTCAGTAAACTGGATTTAAGCCGCCGTCCTATCAATAACTGTGATGGTGACCATTCCATCCAGTTATGGCAGTTTCGATATTCCAATATACCCAAATATAGGTATGTACATGCACACTTTGTGTTTAATAAAATGTGTTTCGCAATGACTATTGTTCGCTCAGCTAACCCACAGGACATGAGCACATGACATTAAGGAAATCACATTGTTTTGCAAAATCAGCAAATTCCTGGGACACACATGTGTACTTGGTACACCATACCTACTGTAAATCCTTTTCACTCCCCTATGTCCATTTTGGATTTCATGATGTGTGACTCCTTTTGATTCCATGTGGAAATGTTTTAGCAAGCAACAGCTTGCCATGTGCGGTACATAGTGTGATATGAGAGTCTCTTTGGCATTCGAGTTTCTATCTTCAATTGAAAAACTTCTTACCATTTTACCAGAATATAATATATTGCGCTAGCCGGAGACATTTCTGCATGCCTAGATTGTAATTGTGCACATCTGCCAACATCTTGGACTCGAGTGCAGTCACAATTATATAATTTCAGCTTACCTCTGTAATCCCATACCGCGGTCTGCAATTGATTTATCCCTTTAGAATCGTATGTGATGCAGAATCAATAGTGCAATCGCATTCGCGACATGTACGTTCGCGAATAATGCATGTACCTATGAATTAATGCCCTTAATGAAGTTAAGATATATGTTTGTTGTGGGATAGCGTATCAGTAACTAGTATGTTTTTGCGAGAAACGTGTTTCATTGACAGGTCATAATGCTTCAGCTGCCGTAAAATATCCTATGCTCTGGGAGGAGAATAGAGTATATCATCATAATGTAGATGAGAGGCAAGTGATCTTATTCTACTTGAACAGTTGTTCCGAACACATAACGAAACCGTTTCGGGCCAATTAACGTGCCTTATAATGCAAGTTCAATCAGAGCATATCTGCTTTCTACGAGAGTCAGTGGTATGGAAGAATTAGCCCCTGGTTTGCATTCGTGGCACATTCTGATGCAGAGCTAGATGCGTAGGTCTAGTGTGTATCTGGTTTTGTCAAGTCATAATATGACAACTGTCAACAGGCCATTTGGACCATTAACTCAAAGATTAATTTTATATTGATTTGAAAGCTCTTAAGACCATAATGGTAATCGTAAATAACGATAATGTAGGTATAGAGTTTGTGTATTCAACCTATCCAACAGTGTTCTGGCAGTTTACACACGTCTTCTACATGTATTGAACATGTGCATATAGTGCATTAATGGCGAAAATTCATGTATTCACACAAATACTGCCTGTTCGACAGTTCTTCAATACTTTTCTGCATACATATAGTTTATGTAAGCAACTCAGTTGACAACATGTTGAGCGTGATTGTGCCAGCACTGCCAATTAGAAAAACCAATAAGGTGGAGAGTCTGATGCAGATGGTGATGGAACTGATCAAAAGCGCATACACACATCGGCCATTTTGAAATCTAACATGTTTATCATAAACGGTGACTTGAAATTTACTTTAGTCATATATAATTCCCTTCCATATATGAGCATAGTCTGGAAAAAATCATTCTATATATATTCGTGCATGATTATATAAGAATTATACGATTTTAACGGCAGCCATATTGTAAATTAAAATAAAATAGGATCAATTCATGTTTTCATTGATGATACAAAGAACTTAGCAACACAGTCAACACAACTTAATTATAAATACACTTTTCTAAAGACAGTACGTAGTGAAGACACAAGAAATAATATTTACATAGCGACCATATTGAAAATATAATGTCCGCCATACCAGTTATCAGAAACAGTGAAACCAGTTTTATTAAGTGAAGTATGTAGATGGCATAGCCGAAAAAAACAACATTCTTTCTGAATTAGAATTGCAAATATGAATACTACAATATAATTATAGTATACCATTTCAGGGTGGCCATTTTTAAATCTAAGATGGCCGCCATGGGGTTGTTAAAAATTATAATAACACTGGTTTTGTTGCGTGTGATCAAAACAGTATTATCGCCACAAAAATAATAAACATTACACCTGTATTAGAAGTGTATATATAATGAACATAGCATTTCATGGCGGCCATTTCGAAATCATAGATGGCGGCCAAAGGAATTGTCGAAAAAAAATGTAACCAGCCCCAGTTTTGTTATACGTGCTCTAAAGATGACAAACAAGAATCCGCCACGGAAGTAGTGTCGCTCTTGCCGAGGTATTTGACCGTAACATCATCATGGGCATTTGCTAAAGTAAGCATCACAACAAAGAATTGCATGCTTTAACCCTTTCAACCCTAAGCAACTGGAATGGACTGTGATATACTAATGTTCCGACCAATCCAATGGTCACAAAATGATTTTCAGATTCGTCCATTTATGAAAAGGGTGTGTTTTTGTTGTAAGAAATATTAAAATTACTTTCAAAAAGTGCAGATCCTGATGAGACGGCTCGTTACGAGCCGGCTCTTCTGGATTTGCACTTTTTGCACAAACCGCTATAGCGGGATTTCGGGTTCAAAGGGTTAAGCACGAACAATTTCAAGGTTATGTTAATTGCAGTATGAGTGTGTTCCAATTGCTCACAAGTGTCGAAATATTGAAGCAATCTGTCAAGTAATATTAAAGTTATATCATGATGAAAAGACGTGTACAAACATTATGAAATTAAGAAATGGCCAAATGTTTCCACAACCATGTGGAGGTCAAAAGGTCATGGTCATACTAATGGGAGAACTAGAAAATGTGGTCTGTCGACGCACTTAGGGCCCATATAGGTGATTTGAAAATAAACAGACAGACGGACAGACGTACGGTCAGTAGCGAGGGTATTTGTATTAATGTGGAAGCATATATCGTTGCTCAAGTAAGGTATGTGTGCAATATGAAGATATTAACTGAAGGCAAACAGAAATTATAGGTGATTTGAGAAACTCTCAACGAGTTTAAGAGTAAACTAAACAAATACTGGCTATGGTATCCTTGTTGTAAGTCCAAGGCCAGTTTCTATCAATAAGCAACCTGGAAGTCATTTACATTAATACATTACTACTGTCTGTTTCGCGAAAACTGCCCAAATGTTACGGCTATATTAACAATGCAAAAACAATATTGTTTCCATAATATTAAATTAAATAAAAATTTAAGAATGAGCCTTCTTTTTATTTCGTGAAATTTGGTCAAATATTGATTTTATTACGAAAAATTGATTTGTCTATGGGAATTTAACATGGTGGAAAATCGGTCAACTATTTCTGAAATTAGAAAAATGTGCCTATGTTAAATCCCCATATGTGAAGATGTCTATGTGGATTTAACATGGGGAATTTTTTTTAATAAAATCAATATTGGACCCAATTTCACAAAATAAAAGGAAGGCTCATTCTTAATTTTTTATAAAATTTAGCATTAACCAAAAAAATATTGTTTTTGCTTTGTTTATATAGTCGTAAAATTAGGACAGCTTTCGTGAAACAGAAAGTAATCAAACTTTAACAACAAAAAATTGTATGTGCCACCAGCACATATCTGTAGCCCATTTCATCAACATTGCAAAGTATAATTTAGTCGGAAAGTATACTTTGAGGGAGAAATTTTCAATTTTATGATAAATTTATTAATTTTTATTATACTGAATTTATTACATTATCACAGCCAATTTTGGCTGTGATAATGTAATAAATTCAGTTTTATAATTCTGCATAGCTTTAATTATCAAATATATGCAATCGTTAGTTCTGCATGAAATAATGCATTTCGGAAAAATCAATGATTGCTCCCTCAAAGTATACTTTGCTAGGAAAGTATACTTTGCAATTTTGATGAAATCGACTACAGGTCTCTACAACCTGTATGAACTGATACATAGCTAGAAAATGTGGTCTGTCGACCCTCTAAGGGCCCCTATTTGAGGAACTCTAACTTACAAAAACTTACAAAAAAATAAACGGACAGATGGACGGACGTACAATCAGTAGCGAGGGTAATTGTATGAATTTTGAAGGATGTGCCGTTACTAAGTAATGCATGTGTGCAATATGAAGATATCACCTGAAGGCAAACAGAAATAATACGTGATTTAGGAAACTATTACAAAACTTTCAAAAGCATATATACAGAGAGACGGACGGACGTACGATCAGTAGCGAGGGTAATTGTATTAATGTGGAAGGATGTATCGTTACTAAGTAATGCATGTGTGCAATCTGAAGATATTAGCTGAAGGTAAACAGAAATTATAGGTGATTTGATTACACAAACTTTCAAAAAAATAAACGTAGGTACGGGCGGACGGGACGGACGGGCGGACAGATAACGCGAAACCTATATTTATCGACGGGGCCCTAATGAGTGTGATACACATTCTCACATATATCAAGTGTTCAAATATTGAAGCAATCCATCAATTTATATTATGATGAAGAAACCTGTACACATTATTTGACGTAAAAACATGGCTAAATGTTTCTGCGACAATGTGAAGGTCAAAAGGGCAAATGCCATGTTATTTGCAGCATAAGTGTTGCAAATGCTTACATGTATATAGTGCTTAAAAATTGAAGCAATCCATCAAGTAATATTAAAGTTATATGATGATGAAGAAACGTGTACACACTTTTTGACGTAATAGATGACAAACTGATTCCATAATCATGCGACGGTAAAGAACGGTCAAGGTCATGTTAATGACGGGCATCAGAGCTCCAGATAAGCTGCGTATTTGCGTAAATACCCAATTAAAATTGAAATCAGAAATAGTGAGTATCAAAAAGCAATGGAAAAATTGTGGTATCTTTATCATGCTGCAGAAAACAATAAACAGACCACAAATATAGCATATTTTTCTTATTTCCCATGAAAACAAATGGCTAATGTAGTACTAATAAATATATACGGATCAAATAACACACATTTCTTCACAATAGTACAAAATTTAAGTAAATAGTAGTGAAACTGTATTCATTGGAGGACTTTTCAATAATGTTATTGATTTTAATATGGATAAATTAAACGGCAGATTAGATACGAATAAAAGATGCTCGATAAAAATTAATGATATTATAAATGAAAATGAACTTCACGACATACAAATACGAAACGGGTTACTTGGCATTCAAATCATAGACCACCTATCTTTGGCCGATTAGATTATTTTCTAATCACAGATAATATATTCAATGCAGTAACACACTGCCATAATATGGCAGTGTGTTACTGCATTGAATATATTATCTGTTATATTATATTATAATACCTGGATTTATGTCTGATCATTCCGCTATCACTGCAAATCTAAATGTATCTAGTACTACAAGAGGGCCGGAATACTTTAAACTAAATAACAGTATACTATTATAAACAGAATTTAAAGAAAAAACAAGAGTGCCGAAGGTCACAATATACGCCCGTCGAGGCAAGGACAGTCAACAAATGGAGATAACTAGTATTGACGTGGTAAACATGTAAACCAAAATGGTTACGATCCGTCAAGTAGAACTTCTTCGTCTTGCCGTGATAAACATGTATACCGAATTTGGTTATGATCGGTCAAGTAAAACTTGAGTTATTGCGTGGACAAGGATACAGAGTGCGAAAATTAAAAATGGCCGCCAAGGGGAGATAAGTAGCGGAAATCAAAATCAATAGGCTTCTTCGTCTTGACGTGACAAACATGTATACCGAATTTGGGTATGATCGGTGAAGAAGAACTTGAGTTATTGCGTGGACAAGGATACAGAGTGCGAAAATAAAAAATGGCTGCCAAGGGGAGATAAGAAACGGAAATTTTTCAAAATCAATATTCTTCTTTGTCTTGTCATGATAAACATGTATACCAAATTTGGTTTCGATCGGTGAAGTAAAACTTGAGTTATTGCGTGGACAATGATACAGAGTGCGAAAATTAAAAATGACCGCCAAGGGGAGATATGTTATGGGAAATTTCTGAAAATCAATAGGCTTCTTCGGCTTGCCGTGATAAACATGAAAACCGAATTTAGTTACGAGCGGTGAAGTAGAACTTGAGTTATTGCGTGGACAAGGATACAGAGTGCGAAAAGTAACAAGAGCTGTAGAAGAACAGCATAGCTCGACTACAAGGGTTGTCGATGTACAAGGTGGCTGCGGCCTGCATAAAAACCTTAACCAAGGTTGACTAAAAACCTTAACCAAGGGAAATTAAGTAAGTAAGTCAAGGTTAAATGTAGGTCAATGTCAGACATAGGTCAGGGGTTATTGATGTACATCACTAGGAGATGAAGTTTTCCAAGTATGGTTGCTGTAGGCCCAGGAGTATTACATATACAAGCTTGACTAAAAACCTTAACCAAGGGGAAATAACTAAGTAATCCAATGATAAAAGTAGGTCAATGTCAAATATAGGTCAGGGATTATTGATGTACATCACTAGGAGATGAAGTTGTCCAAGTATGGTTGGTGTAGGGCCAGGAGTATTCCATCTACAAGCTTGACTAAAAACCTTAACCAAAGAGAAGTAACTAAGTATGAGAAAAGGTTGTCCAAGTATGGTGTCTGTATGCACAATAGTATTGCATGTACAAGCTTGACAAAAAAACCTTAACCAAGGTTGACTAAAAACCTTAACCAAGGGGAATTAACTAAGTAATTCAAGAGGAAATGTAGGTCAAGGTCAAGTATAGATCAGGGGTTATTGATGTACATCACTAGGAGATTAAGTTGTCCAAGTATGGTGGGTGTAGGGCCAGTAGTATTCCATATACAAGCTTGACTCAAAACCTTAACCAAGGGGAAGTAAGTAAGTAATTCAAGAGGAAATGTAGGTCAAGGTCAAATATAGATCAGGGTTTATTGATGTACATCACTATGAGAAAAGGTTGTCCAAGTATGGTGTCTGTATGCACAATAGTACTGTATGTACAAGCTTGAGTAAAAACCTTAACCAAGGTTGACTAAAAACCTTAACCAAGGGGAATTAACTAAGTAATTCAAGGCTAAATGTAGGTCAAGGTAAAATATAGGTCAGGGGTTGTTGATGTACATCACTAGGAGATGAAGTTGTCCAAGTATGGTTGGTGTAGGGCCAGGATTATTCCATCTACAAGCTTGACTAAAAACCTTAACCAAGGGGAATTAACTAAGTAATTCAAGATGAAATGTAGCTCAAGGTCAAATATAGATCAGGGGTTATTGATGTACATCACTAGGAGATTAAGTTGTCCAAGTATGGTGGGTGTAGGGCCAGTAGTATTCCATATACAAGCTTGACTCAAAACCTTAACCAAGGGGAAGTAAGTAAGTAATGCAAGAGGAAATGTAGGTCAATGTCAAATATAGATCAGGGTTTATTGATGTACATCACTATGAGAAAAGGTTGTCCAAGTATGGTGTCTGTATGCACAATAGTATTCCATGTACAAGCTTGACTAAAAACCTTAACCAAGGTTGACTAAAAACCTTAACCAAGGGGAATTAACTAAGTAATTCAAGAGGAAATGTAGATCAAGGTCAAATATAGATCAGGGGTTATTGATGTACATCACTAGGAGATTAAGTTGTCCAAGTATGGTGGGTGTAGGGCCAGTAGTATTCCATATACAAGCTTGACTAAAAACCTTAACCAAGGGGAAGTAAGTAAGTAATTCAAGAGGAAATGTAGGTCAAGGTCAAATATAGATCAGGAGTTATTGATGTACATCCATATGAGAAAAGGTTGTCCAAGTATGGTGTCTGTATGCACAATAGTATTCCATGTACAAGCTTGAGTAAAAACCTTAACCAAGGTTGACTAAAAACCTTAACCAATGGGAATTAACTAAGTAATTCAAGAGGAAGTGTAGGTCAAGGTCAAATATAGATCAGGGGTTATTGATGTACATCACTAGGAGATGAAGTTGTCCGAGTATGGTGGGTGTAGGGCCAGTAGTATTGCATATACAAGCTTGACTAAAAACCTTAACCAAGGCGTGACGGTGACGCCGAGGCCGACGCCGACGCCCGCCGACGCCGACGCCGACGCCGACGCCGACGCCGGGGTGACAACATAA
Source organism: Conchocele bisecta (assembly GCA_029237695.1). Classification (NCBI taxonomy): domain Eukaryota; kingdom Metazoa; phylum Mollusca; class Bivalvia; order Lucinida; family Thyasiridae; genus Conchocele; species Conchocele bisecta. The sequence goes on along the minus strand of CM055268.1, from coordinate 100,889,486 downwards.
GCTCTAACTATTCTTCGAATAGTCGAGCTAAAAATGGCCGCCAAGGGGAGATAAGTCATGGGAAATCTCTGAAATCAATAGGCTTATTCGGCTTGCCGTGATAAACATGTATACCAAATTTGGTTACAATCCGTCAAGTAGTAATCTAGTTTTTGCGTGGACAAGCTGTGCCTGCCCGCCCGCCGCCCGCCCGCCCGTACAAGATGAATACATAATACGTTCCGTTTTTTCAAACGGGCGTATAATAAAAGCATCGATTCAGGAAACTGTAAATAACAATATAGGTTGTAATCCAAATACATTGTGGGAATTAATAAAGGGAACTACGTGTATACGAAATGAAGCAATATAATACAAGTAAACAAAAGAAATGTGAAAGGGAAAATGAAAAGGAAATTGAGCTAGAAAGTATACCGTTAGAAAACAAATTAGCGGACAACCCAACCAATCGATACACCGTTGACAGACTAAATATTTAAAACAGTAAGTTGAACAAAATATTTGAAGAAAACACAAAAGGAACCCTCTTAAGATCAAAAGCTTAAAAAACTAGAAATGTGGCCTATCGGCACACGAATGCCCCCGCTGGCAGCCAAAGAAAACGAGGCATATTTGATTATAAGCCATTTACCCGAGCGTTAAGGTTTCGAACGCACCAAGTCTGTGACCTTGACCCTGGGCTTAGCGGGGGCGGGACGAATGTGGAGCAATGTGTGTGTGAAATGTGAAGCAGATCCGAGCAAGGAAACAGAAATGACAAGCCATTTACCCGAGCTTTAAGGTTTGAAACGCATCAAGTCTGTGACCTTGACCCGTGCTTAGCGGGGGCAGGACAAATGTGGATTTGTCACAGGGCGGTAGAGGACTATTGGAGCAATGCATATGTGAAATGTGAAGCAGATCTAAGGAAGGAAACAGAAATTATAAGCCATTTACCCGAGCGTTAAGGTTTCGAACGCACCAAGTCTGTGATCTTGACCCTGGGCTTAGCGGGGGTGAGACGAATGTGGATTTGGCACAGGGCAGTAGAGGAGCATATGAGCAATGCGTTTGTGAAATGTGAAGCAGATCCGAGCAAGGAAACAGATATTACAAGCCATTTACCCGAGCGTTAAGGTTTCAAACGCACCAAGTCTGTTACCTTGACCCTGGGCTTAGCGGTGGAGGGACGAATGTGGATTTGTCACAGAGCAGTAGAGGACCATTGGAGCAACGCATATGTGAAATGTGAAGCAGATCTAAGCAAGGAAACAGAAATTATAAGCCATTTACCCAGCGTTAAGGTTTCAAAAGCACCAAGTCTGTGACCTTGACCCTGGGTTTAGCGGGGGCGGGACAAATGTGGATTTTTCACAGGGTGGTAGAGGAACATTGGAGCAATGCGTGTGAGAAATGTGACGCAGATCCGAGCGAGGACACAGAAATTACAACCCATTTACCTGAGCGTTAAGGTTTGGAACGCACGAAGTCTGTGACCTTGATCCTGGGCTTAGCGGGAGCGGGACGAATGTGGATTTGTCACAGGGCGGTAGAGGACCATTGGAGCAATGCGTGTTTGAAATGTGAAGCAGATCCGAGCAAGGAAACAGAAATTATAAGCCATTTACCCAGCGTTAAGGTTTCGAACGCACCAAGACTGTGACCTTGACCCTGGGCTTAGCGGGGGCGGGACGAATGTGGATTTATCACAGGCCGGTGGAGGACCATTGGAGCAATGCGTGTGTGAAATGTGAAGCAGATCCGAGCAAGGAACCAGAAATTATAAGCCATTTACCCAGCGTTAAGGTTTCGAACGCACCAAGTCTGTGACCTTGACCCTCGGCTTAGCGGGGGCGGGACGAATGTGGATTTGTCACAGGGCGGTAGAGGACCATTGGAGCAATGCGTGTGTGAAATGTGAAGCAGATCCGAGCAAGGAACCAGAAATTATAAGCCATTTACCCAGCGTTAAGGTTTCGAACGCACCAAGTCTGTGACCTTGACCCTGGGCTTAGCGGGGGCAGGACGAATGTGGATTTGTCACAGGGCGGTAGAGGACCATTGGAGCAATACGTGTGTGAAATGTGAAGCAGATCCATTTACCCAGCGTTAAGGTTTCGGGACGTACGTACGTACGTACGTACGTACGGACACCGGTAACACTATATGCCCCCCTCACCATTCGGTGGCGGGGGCATAAAAATATTTTTCAAACTTAGAAAAAAAGAGATCTGAAGAAAAAACAATAAAACATTCAACAATAAATGGCACATAACAAAATGATCACACTACAATTATCAATCATGTGAAACAATATTGATTGCATATGTATGTCGAAAATAAAAATATAGAACATGATATAATAGTTTATTTAATCACATTGAATAAAAACTAAATGAAGATGAAAAACAGTCGTGTGAGGGTCTCATAAATGCATTTGAATGCGAAGCAGCAATAAAAGAAATGAAACATATATGACTCACGGAAAAGCCCTGGATTAGATGGTCTAACCGCTGAATTTCATAAACTATATTAGAATGACATATTACATACATTCGATTAACTATTCGTATGCAAATGGATCTTTAACTGAATTGCGAAAACGAGGAATAATTACTTTATTGCCAAAAAAAGAAGATAAAAGCACACTTTCCACAGACAATTGGAGACGAATATCACTCCTAAATGTTGACTACATGTTAACTAAACATGTTACCGACACATGGATAGGTGCAAATGATAGGGACACTAACCCTGAACTATTTCAAAATGTATCGGTGTAGTGCAGAATAGCTGACATACATTCAGATATGCCGAAAAACATTGTGAGTTTTGGGTGCTGTTCGTAATGTTTTGAAATCGATATGACCGACATTTGCTAAGTAAGCACACATACAGGATAGGTGCAAACTTTCTGGACACTAACTCTGAACTAATTTCAAAATTTATTTTCTCGGGGTAGTTAGAGCTTATGTTGTCACCCCGGCGTCGGCGTCGGCGTCGGCGTCGGCGTCGGCGTCGGCGTCGGCGTCGGCGTCGGCGTCGGCGTCGGCGTCGGCGTCATCTCCTAGTGATATACATCAATAACCCCTGATCTATATTTGACCTTCACCTACATTTCCTCTTCAATTACTTACTTGATTCCCTTTGGTTAAGGTTTTTAGTCAAGCTTGTATATGCAATACTACTGGCCCTACACCCACCATACTCGGACAACTTCATCTCCTAGTGATGTACATCAATAACCCCTGATCTATATTTGACCGTGACCTACACTTCCTCTTGAATTACTTAGTTAATTCCCATTGGTTAAGGTTTTTATTCAACCTTGGTTAAGGTTTTTAGTCAAGCTTGTACATGGAATACTATTGTGCATACAGACACCATACTTGGACAACCTTTTCTCATAGGGATGTACATCAATAACCCCTGATCTATATTTGACCTTGACCTACATTTCCTCTTGAATTACTTACTTACTTCCCCTTGGTTAAGGTTTTTAGTCAAGCTTGTATATGGAATACTACTGGCCCTACACCCACCCACCTACTTGGACAACTTCATCTCCTAGTGATGTACATCAATAACCGCTGATCTATATTTGACGTTCATCTACATTTCCTCTTCAATTACTTACTTAATTCCCCTTCGTTAAGGTTTTTAGTCAACCTTAGTTAAGGTTTTTAGTCAAGCTTGTCATGGAATATATTGTGCATACAGGACACCATACTTGGACTTTTAACCTTTTCTCATAGGGATGTACATCAATAACCCCTGATCTATATTTGACCTTGACCTACATTTCCTCTTGAATTACTTACTTAATTCCCCTTGGTTAAGGTTTTTAGTCAAGCTTGTATATGGAATACTACTGGCCCTACACCCACCATACTTGGACAACTTCATCGATTTACATAGCGCAGAATATTCTGTAAATCGGTATGACCGACATTTGCAAAGCAGCCAAACATGTTACAGACACATGAATGGGTGGAAATGTTCTGAACATAAACCGCGAACTAATATAAAAATGTTTTTTCTCGGGGTTGTGCAGAACATTTGACAAAAAATCAGATATTCGGAAAAAGATGGCTCTTTTGTTGGTGTTTTTCGTAAAGTAAATTGATATGGCCGGAACTTGCGAAGTAACCAACGATGTTACAGGCACATGGATAGGTGCAAATGGGCTGGAAATTAACCCTGAACTAATTTCAAAATGTATTTTCTCGGGGTAGCCCAGAATACTTGACATAAATTCAGATATACCGAAACATATGGCTATTATTTTGGTGTTTTTTTTTCGAAATAAAAATCGATATGACCGGCATTTGCGAACTTATCAAACATGTTACAGGCACATCGATAGGTGGAGAAACGTTCTGGACATTAACCTTGAACTAATTTCAAAATGTATCTCCTCGGGGTAATGCAGAACATTTGACATAAATTCAAATATACGGAAAAACATGGCTATGTTGTGTTGTTGTTTTTTACGTAATGAAAATCGATGTGACAGACATTTTCGAAGTAACCAAACATGTTATAGACACATGAATATGTGCAAATAGTCTTGACACTAACCCTTAACTAATTTCAAAATGTATTTTCTCGGGATACAGTGACCGACAATTTCTAAGTAATTACACGTGTTACATGCACATGGGTAGGACCAAAGTGTCTGAACACTAACTCTGAACTAATTGTAATATGTGTTTTCTCGGGGTAGCGCAGAATATTTGACATAAATTCAGATATACCGAAAACCATGGCTATTATGTTGGTTTTTTTAGTAATGAAAATCGATATGATCGACATTTACGAAGTAACCAAACATGTTACAGACACATGGATAGTGCAAATTATGGGGACACTAACCCTGAACTAATTTCAAAATGTATTTTCACGGTGTAGTGCAAAATATTTGACATAAATTCAGATATACAGAAAAACATTGTAATTTTGTTGTGTTTTTCGTAATGTATTGACATCGATAGGACCGACATTTGCGAAGTAACCACAACTGTTGCAGACACATGGATAGGTGCAAACGTTCTGGACACTAACCCTGAACTAATTTCAAAATGTATTTGCTCAGGGTAGCCCAGAATATTTGACATAAATTCAGATATACTGAAAAATATGAATTGTCTTTTTTTTTGTTGGTGTTTTTCGTATTGTAAAGCGATACGACCGACATTTGCGAAGTAACCAAACATGTTACAGACACATGGATATGTGCAAATTTTCTGGACACTAACCCTGAACTAATTTCAAAATGTATTTTCTCGGTGTAGTGCAGAACGTTTAACATACATTTAGATATACCGAAAGATAGGTCAATGTTTGCAGTTTTCCGTAATGTAAATCGATATGACCGACATTTACGAAGTAACCACACACGTTACAGGCACATGGATAGGTGCAAAGCTTCTGAACACTACCCTGAAATAATTTCAAAATGTGTTTTCTCGGGGTAGCCCAGAATATTTGACATAAATTCAGATATATCGAAAAATATGGCTATAATGTTGGTGTTTTTCGTAATGAAAATCGATATGACCGACATTTGCGAAGTAACCAAACATGTTACAGGAACATGGATAACAATTTTGGACACTAACCCTAAACTAATTTCAAAATGTATTTCCTCGGGGTAGCGCAGAATATTTGACATAAATTCAGATATACCTAAAAATAGGGCTATTTATTTGTCGGTGTTTTCCGTAAAATAAATCGATATTACCGACATTTGCGAAGTAACCAAACCTGCTACAGGCAAATGGATAGGTGGAAATTTTCTGGACACTCTCAGGGTAGCGCAGAATATTTGACGTACATTTAGATAATATATCGAAAAATATGGGTATGGTTTTGGTGATTTTCGTAAAGTAAATCGATATGACCGAAATTTGCGAAGTAACCAAATATGTTACAGGCACATGCATAGGTGCAAATGTTCTGGACACTAACCCTGAATTAATTTCAAAATGTATTTTCTCGGTGTAGCGCAGAATATTTAACATAAATTTAGATAACATACTGAAAAATATAGGTAATTTTTTGGTGATTTTCGTAATGTAAATCGGTATGGCCAACATTTGCAAAGACACCAAACATGATACAGGAACATGGATAGATGCAATGTTCTGGGCACTATCCCTGAACTAATCTCAGAATGCATTGTCTCGGGGTTTACGCAAACTGTCGCGACAAATGCATCCATTTTGGAAATAAACTGTTTTCATTGCAATTTTTTACCCAGAAACAGAACTGCAGAATCAATTTCGTCCTTTGATAAATTCGTCCGCAAAACCAACTCTAAACAGTGGACGAGTTTGATCGGCGAACGAAACGGTATACACATAACAGTGGGCTGACATCACTGTGTCAATCATACTCCCGCAGGTAACTAAATCAACAATAGTTGTGTGTGAGATATGTTCACCCTGGGTATATAAACGGATTCACCATGTCCGCTGATGTATTAATTGATATGTTGTAGAGTGAATCTCGCTAATTGTAAACCAGAGCTCCAGATAAGCTGCGAATTAAAATTAAAATTGCCAAAAACCCAATTGAAATCAGTAGTGAGTATCAAAAAGAAATACAAAATCGTGGTACCTTTATCATACTGCAGAAAACAATAAACCTACCACAAATATAGCATGTTTTTCTTATTTTTCCATGAAAACGTATCTTGGTATTTCATTAGAATTGTCTCCAAGGAGACAATTCTAATGAAATGCCAAGACATGTTTCATTTAGAAGCAAACTATTCAAGAATTGCTGTATGCTGATGTGTAAACAGCAGTGTGATTTTATTTGACCCACTTAAAATTTGTCAGAAATGATGGAGTGACAATACTCAATTACTAATTCCTTATCTGGAGCACTGGTAAACCAATACGACAATTGGTCTTCTAGACTTCCCGCTGATGCAATAAGCCGTGATGTATCAGGATAGCGGTCCGAATTGGCGTTTCCATTATGAATTCAAGGACAGTGTACATATTGTCACATATTCCCGGTTCTTGGAGTGGAACAAGCCAATGAAACATTTTACCAGTGTGAATATACGATTTATGGTGGCCATCTTGTTTATCAAATTAGTAAATTCCATGCCAGTTTATAATAATAAATGATCTACCATGTTACAAAACAGATAAAAACTATTAATAAATACATAAATGTGTTAGTCTACGTTGTACTTCCACGACTTATGGCGTGTTCCACGAATTGGCGTCATTGTGGTGGCCATTTTGAATGTTCGTTTACTAATTTCAAATTTATATCTACTAAAATCATATTACAGCAAACATGCAAATGTAGGTGTTTCCAGCCTTCAGTAACATGTTTGTAAAGATACTGTGACTCATATATGCCTAAAACATGATGAAGCAGGGGACCGTTTCACTAAACTTCGTACGACTAAAATGTTCGTAAGTGCAAATTTAGAATCTTCTACAAATTTCAATTAATGGATTTACATTTATTGAGCATAGGCTGCACATGCAGCCTATGCTCAATAAATGTATATCCAATAATTGTTTACAAGAAAACATTGTTAATGTGAAATTTACAGATGTAATGAATCATAATTCTGAACTTACGAACATTTTAGTCGTACGAAGTTTAGTGAAACGGCCCCCAGATTAGGAAAAATAGTTTATTTGCAAATTTGAATAATATTTCTGAACCCATGCGCACTGTACCTATAGGTTGCCTGGTAAAAGTCGTGGATTAGTAAACCCAGTTTTTTATAATACAATGTATTCAGAGTTAAAGGTACATGCCCACTCAGTAGGCACAAAATGTTCTTAGCTTGGTTTCTGCTAGAGTTCATTAAATAGCAAATGGAGATAAATCTGGCCAAGGGAACTAACTAAACGCAACTGCATGGCAAATCCACCGGCACTCGGCGCCCTTCGGTATTCTTCGGTGTTGCTATATGTGCATATGCAAAGCAAATGGCGTTATGTTACTCCCAACGGAAGTAATCATTGTAATTGTATACAGTATTTCCGCTCAGAATATCGTTGGTCAAATCTATGGAACGCCAAATCTACATAAACTCAAATATATATTGCTAGCAACAAATATTTGGAGCTAGCAATAAATATTTGGAGAGCTCTCGAAATCAATTAATGATATCTCGAAATCAATTAATGATATCTCGAAATCAATTAATGATATCTCGAAATCATTTGAAGAGCTCTCGAAATCATTTGGAGCGAGCAATATAACATTTGATTTGGAGAGCTCTCTAAATCATTTTGAGCTATCTCTAAATCATTTGGAGAGCTCTCGAAATCATTTGGAGAGCTCTCGAAATCAATTAATGATATCTCGAAATCATTTAGAGAGCTCTCGAAATCATTTGTAGTGAGCATTATATAACTTGATTTCGAGAGCTCTCCAAATCAAAGCTATATAATGCTCGCTACAAATGATTTCGAGAGCTCTCTAAATGATTTCGAGATATCATTAATTGATTTCGAGAGCTCTCCAAATGATTTCGAGATATCATTAATTGATTTCGAGAGCTCTCCAAATGATTTCGAGAGCTCTCCAAATATTTATTGCTAGCTCCAAATAATTGTTGCTAGCAATATATATTTGAGTTTATGTAGATTTGGCGTTCCATACAAATCGGCTCTGTAACAAAACGGACCCAGTCAGAAACGCTCCTGGTTTCACAAAACACACACAGTTAGACTAACATGCCATGTTCCTATACTGTTGTTTATCTTTTTGTTATTAAAGGTACATGCCCACTCAGTAGGCACAAAATATTCTTTATATCAGACATATCATATGAGACATTTTCTGGCAAAATAAACATCCATTCACCATTAGACTACCCCACGTATTTATTGACATTATTATACATTTTATATCAGACGTAAATTTCCACACTTATATCAAGGGCGATAACCGTATTTCCTTAACATGTTAACGGACATTACTATTTAATATCTATATTTATTTGTTCATGTGCAATGAACTTACTTCAGTTATAATATGTCGAAAATATCATTTAATTAGTATAAAGAATTAAAAATGAGCATCCCTCATGTGCATATGAAAATAGCCTGATACCACCGCGAGTCACTATCAGAACAGAACAGAACAGAACATATCTTTATTTTTCAAGATCTCAGACCGCAATCTGTTTGTTTCACGAAAGCTGCCCAAATTTTGCGGCCATATAAACAATTCAAAAACAATATTTTTTTCGATAATATTAAATTAAAGGAAAATTTAAGAATGAGCCTTCTTTTTATTTCGTGAAATTTGGTCAAATATTGATTTTATTGCGAAAATTGTTTTTCCCCATGCTAAATCCCCATAGACATCTTCACAGAGTGAAGATGTCTATGGGGATTTAACATGGGGAAATTATTTAGAATTTCAGTAATCCTGGACCGATTTTCAAAATTTAACTTTTGTTTTCTTAGTTAGATCATTTCCAAGCTATCTAGCTAGGTTTCGGAGCCAATTTCCAAAAGAAATCGTTTGTTTGCTCCTCCCACACTCCTCTACCTCTTTTTCCCCCATGTTAAATTCCCATAGACAAATCAATTTTTCGTAATAAAATCAATATTTGACCAATTTTCACGAAATAAAAAGAAGGCTCATTCTTAAATTTTCCTCGTAAGTTTTATAACTGGTGGTATAGTAACACAATTATACACTTATTTAATTCCTATAAAGAACATTCTGTGCCTACTGAGTGGGCATGAACCTTTAATCTGATTTTTTTTTTCTGTTACGGGATTTGGCCATATATATGGAAGCATCATGGTGCCAATGTTAAAATATATTTATCTCATAATTAGGAGATACGAAGTCCTAATTAGGAGATAATATCTCCTAATTAGGACTTATTATCTTCTTATTGAGAGGTAGTAACTCCTAATTAGGAGATAGTATATACTCCTAATTAGGAGTTAGTATCTCCTAATCAGGAGATAAAACATGTTTTAGCATTGGCACAGATAGTAATTCCTAATTAGGAGATACTAACTCCTAATTAGGAGATAAATAGTCCTCATTAGGAGATAATAAATCCTAATTAGTAGATAGTAAGTCCTAATTTGGAGATACTAACTCCTAATTAGGACTTAGTATCTCATAATGAGGAGTTAGTAAATTAGGGGATAACAAATATTTTAGCATTGGCACCAGTAGCCTATTTCATCAAAATTGCAAAGTATACTTTTCTAGCAAAGTATACTTTGAGTGAGAAATTTTCAATTTTAGGATAAATTTATTAATTTTTATTGTACTGAATTTATTACATTATCACAGCCAATTTGGATGTCATAATGTAATAAATTCAGTACAATAATTCTGCATACTTGTAAACATCAAATATATGCAGTCGTTAGTTCTATATGAAATAATGCATTCCAGGAAAAATAAATGATTACTCCCTCAAAGTATACTTTGTTAGAAAAGTATACTTTGCAATGTTGGTGAAATGACTACAGGACGCTTCCATAAACATAGCTATGTATACCACTCTGAATATCTAACTGCATGGGCGTTACCAACATTTCTTGAAGAGGGGGTTCGAATTTCAGCTGTGGAGCAACCGAAATATGTAAGGGGTCCAGGGGTTGCCTATCTCCTGAGCAATTGGTGAATTAAAGAAGCTCATTCATGCACTGAAAATCGCTATCGCGGACCTCATTTGTATAAAGAAAAACCTGCTGGCTTCAAACAAAAGGGTTGGGGGTTCGTACGATCCCATCGATCACCCCCAGACGACGCCCGTGATCTACTCCTTGGAAATATTACCACCCCCCCCCCCCCCACCGCCCCATTAACAAATGCATAATTATATTATGCACACTGCACACCACGCACGTCAAGGCTTCATGCAGGGACCATAACAATAATAGTAAATATGAGACACGCCATGAGATTGTGTACCTAAGTCTAAGAACAAGATAGTTTCCGTAATGACGTCGAAAGTTAACGAAATTCGATTCCATATTTGCTACGAAAATTCCGTGATCTTTCGACGTCATTTACAGAAAATATAACAGTCTCTGTAAATTAATTAGACGGAGTGTCCGAGTCTTATTATATCTTTCATACATATTCTGAACCTGAAGGTAAGCCAAAAACAGGGGAGCTAATTCATGATGAGTAATTTTGACACAGTATTTCTGGAGTTATCGTACATAGGCAATAAGTAATACTATGATAATAGGCATGTCGTTGGCTAAATGGCTTTGTGATACATGTACATGTATACTATGGAACATCAAATCTACATAAACGCAAATAATTATTGCTAGCTCTAAATCATTACAGCTGACATCAAATATTTAGCGCGAGCTCCAACTCATTTGACGAGCTCTCTAAATCCTTTGGACCTAACTCTAAATATTTAATGATAGCTCTAATTATTTAGAGCTAGCAATAACTATTTGAGTTTATGTAGATCAAATAAGTATTGTATCAAATAATTATTGCTAGCTCTAAATATGTAAAGCTAGTATAAATAGTTAGAGCTAGCATTAAATATTTAGAGCTATATGTAGATTTGGCGTTCCTGGAACGTTCCTGGAACGCAAAATCTATATAGACTCAAATAATTGAAAAAAATAGTTGGAGCTAGCTCTACATATACAGGGATTCCGCTGGCGATCGCCACTTTCGCAATTGGCGATAAAAATAAACAATTGGCGATAAAAAATTACAATTTTCGAAAAATAATTGACACTTCAAAAAAAAAAAAATTGTTTTCTTTGAAGTGGCCATTTTTTAATTTTCCCCAGCGGAATCCCTGCGTATATAATGCTAGCTCTAGTTATTTAAAGCTAGCATTAATTATTTGTGTTTATGTAGATTTGGCGTTTCATAGTAAACACATGTACAAATTTAACAATTAACGTCATCCTAAATGACGCGAGTCATTAAAGCTTGAGTATGCGGTTTTCGTACTTTGCCTTTCCGTCTCTCAATAAAAACATGGTATGGCAGCATTTAGAATCATTTTCATTGGAACTTTGCATACGTTTATTCGTTTCTGATTCATACGCAAATCTAAAACTAAAGCAGACGACAAGTTGTGTTTCCCGCATTCTGGGGGTTAAATAAATACTGGTGACGTGAGCCACTGTTAACTCTTAGCATGCAGAAATAGAACCGAAAGTAATCATCTGCTGTTATTTTCTTTCTTCATATTTTGTCTTTTCTCTCACTAAAAAATGGCTTGGCAGCATTTAGCATCATTTCCATCGGAAAAGATTATAAATTGCCGTCAAAACATGTTTTAATAATAAAAATGAATAACAAAAAATAAACAGTAGACGACACAAGTAATGGCCAACAGTGTAGATCATGATCAGACTGCGCGGACGCGCAGGCTGATCTGGATGTACACTGGTCGCAAATTCCATAATCCCCATTTCTCCAGTCGCAGTCACATTTAATTTACAACTTCAAGAAAATGAGAAATAAGATAATAAGTCAGGTTTCAGGTAAAAGCTGGCTCCAACGCTGGCCGTGCAAAACTTGATTTGATATTAGCCTAGAAACAAAATTGCTACCCAGCTCCATTCAATTTAACCCCATCTCTTTAATGTAAGTTTTGCAATCGGTTAACCGTTATCTGGCGTGTTTAATATGTTAGCGATATAAAACTGTCAAAGCTGTATCAATAAATTATTTATATAAGAACATACACATGCATAAATTGATTAGTTCACCGTGTCAAGGTGTTTATCTGACAATTACATGTAAACTTGTAAACTGAAAGCTTCATTTCGTTATGTTGAATGTTAAACAACAACTAGAAAAAAACATAGCTTCCTTGGGAAAACGTTTTTCCTGTTCTATTATTTTTGGCAATTTAATAGTTCTATATCAAAGAATTATTAGATTAAAGGTATAAAATATACATTTTACTAAATTTTAAACATAACCTCACTATGTTTGTGTATGCACTTCGGTTGCTCACATTTTTTGAATGGGTCAAATTTTAGCCGTAGATAACTTATCGGAGGTGAATTACTGTAGCTAATATTAGTCCAGTATTCTTGCCCGTACGCAGAGGGGGTGCGACGGGCACGTACGCATCCCCTTAATCCACCGAGGTCCGTCTGTGGATGTGTTAAACACATTTGTTAGCAACTCCGGCCCTTTGCGCCGTCGATAACGCACCCCTTAATCCGCTGAGGTCCGTCTGTGGAAGTGTAAACAATTTTGTTTAGCAACTCCGGCCCTTCGCTCTGTCGATAACGCACCCCACCCCCACCCTTCATATACACATTCCAGCGTACGGGCATGGGCTCTTCATATCCGCTGTAGTTACACACTTATCCTCTATATTTCTCCTGTTTCAGTATGAAATCTCCAACATTCGACTGGAAAACCGACCGCTGAGACACACAGGTTGAGGTAACTGACCTAAGTCTATAAATGCATTAAATATACATAAACATAACAGCAATTTAAAAGAAAATATAGAGGATATTCATATTTTTGCAACGAATATGACATATATGTTCATCGAGTGGTGTGGAATGTCCATATTTCACGAGTGCCTTGATGAACATATATGTCATATTCGTTGCAAAAAATATGAATATTCTATTTATTATATACCGCTCCATGGAAATTAGCAGTTTTTTAGACGGTATACGGTAATGAATGTGTATTTGCAGCCTATTTGTAGTCCGGCACAGCAGGTGCGCGTTATGAATATAGATAGCGGAAGTAGTCGTATTTTCACCGGAAGATGTTTATTTCATCGATGAGAACATATGACTTTTATTTACATCGTATAACTATGTATTTCCTGGGTAGGTATATAATAAATTGTTTTATTTACTCTATGATAAGAGAATGTAATCTCATAGAGTAACAAAAAACTAGAGAAAGTGAACAGGGGCTCACGTATACCACCGGACGGACGGACGACGGACGGAATATTGAATTGAATTGAATTGTTCTTTTAGGTCAAATGTAACCTCTCTACAACAACTAGTCATGGGAAGACACAAATCTGTGTACGGAAGTTAAACATAGAGGCAATTGTACATTCGGGATGTAAATTATCGGCTTTTACACAGAGGTGGCTGTTGTAGAGAGGTTGCTGTTCGGGGAGGTTTGACTGTATACGTAATGTATGTATATACTTATATCCTTATTTCACCCTGTGCTGAGACGTACATAGTTCCTTTAAAATACAATAGCATCGCGATCTGCAAAGGTACCAAGCGCTATAAGCCCGTTCTTTTCGGATCGTGTCCGTATTTATGAGAACTGACTCATCCTGTATATACATGGTTGGGTATATAGTATCCTTATTCATTTCCCACTGTCCAACCACGCTATAAGCCCGTTCTTTTCGGATCGTGTCAGTATTTATGAGAACTGACTCAGACTGTACATACGTGGTTGGGTATATAGTATCCTTATTCATTTCCCACTGTCCACCCACGCAATATACAACCGCTCTCTTTCACACTATAGTCTGTTTCACGAAAGCTGCCCAAATTTTACGGCCATATAAACAATTCAAAAACAATATTATTTTCGATAATATTAAATTAAAGGAAAATTTAAGAATGAACCTTTTTCTTATTTCGTGAAATTTTGTCAAATATTGATTTTATTGCGAAAAAACAATTTCCCCATTTTAAATCCCCATAGACATCTTCACAGAGTGACGATGTCTATGGGGATTTAACATGGGGAAAAATTTTAGAATTTCAGAAATACTGGACTCCTTTTTGACTCCTCCCACAACTCCTCTACCCCTTTTTTTCCCCCATGTTAAATTCCCATAGAGAAATCAATTTTTCGTAATAAAACCAATATTTGACCAAATTTAACAAAATAAAGAGAAGGCTCATTCTTAAACTTTCCTTTAATTTAATTTTTCGAAAAATATATTGTTTTTGAATTGTTTATATGGCCGTAAAATTTAGGCAGCTTTCGTGAAACAGACTATAGGCATATACGATGACTCGTTTCTGTTTTGATTAATGGCACATTGCTATACAGTCAAACCTGTGTATAAAGGCCAGCCATGGGAAGTGTAAAATCTGGCATTTGTTCGCAGGTGGTCTTTATTCACATGGTCATTTATATAGTAAGTGTGTCATTGGGACAACAAAATTGTGGCCTTTACAGCCAGGTGATTGCCATTCGGATGTGGTCTTTAGCACAGGTTCGACTGTATACTGTCAGGGATTCCGCTGGCGATCGCCACTTTCGCAATTGGCGATAACAAATTACAATTTTCGAAAAAAAAAATCCTTTTTTTTTCTTCAAAAATTGTAATTTTTTATCGCCAATTGTTTATTTTGATCCTATTGGTTATTCCTTTATGTTGTTTTTTTTTTTTTTTTTTTTTTTTTGAAGTGGCGATTTTTTTATTCCCCCCCAGCGGAATCCCTGTACTGCTATATATATGTCAGGATTGTTTACCTCAGTATGTACATAGAGGATCTTACATGAGTGATGATTTTAAAAATAATATTAAAAGAGTTTACTGATTTCATAAGAAACGAGGCTATGCCGTGTTTCTTATGAACTTAGTTAACGAGTTTAATAAATACCAGATTAAATCATCACAAATGTTAGATTCTACTTTTAGCATAAGTACATTATCATACATTAAAGCAGTACTGGTCAACGAACACGTTTTCTGTAACGAGCTAATTTTGCATATTTATTACACTAGTGTAATAGGAGTTTTATTACACTCTGAGCGCCCATCATTATCGTGGGAACGAATTGCTATATCGAGGGAACGAATTGTTAAATTGAGGGAACGAATTGTTAAATTGAGGGAACGAATTGTTATTTCGCGGGAACGAATTAATAAAAAAGAGAATTCTACGTCCCCTGCGGGGCTTCGTATATTTTACAATGTTTAAAGGAGAAGTAATATGAAAACTGATTGGGGGACTTGTCCAAATATTAAATCCGTTCAAGAATGTTTGAATAAGAGTACGTTTTCTTCTTTTTTTCTAAAGTTTGCTGGCTAAAATTTAAATTTATGCTAATATCTTCCTCAATCCTGCAAAGGGTTGAGGAAGTTTTTAACATAAATTTACCTTCGTTTTTGTGTTCAATGCCTTCGTTTTTACGGGATACGTGGGTAGGACTTCAAGTTGGTCAGCTGGGTGGGTATGCACCTTTAAGCATCCACCAGGACGCTTAAAGGTGCGTGCCCACTCAGTAGGCACAAAATGTTACTTACATCGGAGACATCATCTGGCACATTTTCTGGCAAAATAAACATTCATTCACCATTATTCCACGTATTGATTGGCATTATTATACATTTTATATTAGCCGTAAATTTACACACTGATATCAGGGGCGATAACCGTGTTTCCTTAAAATGTTAACGGACGATTTATTCTCTGTATTTATTTGTTGATGTGCAATGACCATACTTTATAATCTGTCGAAAATATTATTTGTTCAGGAGACGCATTTAATTAGTATAAAATAATTAAAAAATATCATGCCTCATTTGCATATGTAAATAGCCTGATACCACCGCGCGTCACTATCTTTTCATTTCGCCTAATTCAAAAACGTACAAACAAAATTACGTTACTTAGGCCGCAATCCGAATCTGACGCTACGATGGCAACTGAAACACGTTTAACCCTTAGAATGCTTGAAACGAAAATGTTCCTCTGCTGTTGTTTTATGTTTTGTCTTCATTGTCAATAAGAACATGTTGTCATCATTTTAGAATCATTTCCATTGGAAATGATTCTATGTGATGTCAAACCATGTTATTTATATAAAGAAAAGCAGCAGACGATACAATTTAATTCAACATTGTTGGGGTTGAAGGGCACTTACGAACATTTTAGTCGTACGACGTTTAGTGAAACGGGCCCACGAATGATAAAATGCATGATTTACAGTGAACTCTCTCTCTAAACCGGACACCCTGGGGACAACCCAGGGTGTCCGGTTTATAGAGTTTTCACTGTACATATGCATCATTTTTAGACATGGGCCCATACATATATAGTCCGGAGTTGTTTCTGGTTCCACAAACGAACGATTGCCTATCGTTTACACATCGTTTGACATCGTTTTCATAGTTATAAAACGATGTGCTCGTGGGTTTAAACGAGTCGCTTTTAAATTTAAACCAAAGAAAACATCAATTGTTAATTAAAGCAAGGAAAACGATGATGTCAAAATGATGCAGTGAATGAAACGACGGCGGTTGAAATGGTTGAAATTCGGGTATTTAAACAAAAATATTTCACGTTTAAAAAGAAACAATATTTAAACGCATACCGTTTTATAAAACGATCGTTTTCACTGCATTTTCCATTCGTTTTCTTCGTATTCTTTGGGAACCTTCAACAAATATTCGCTGTACATGGTTTGCGCATTAGCCATTCCGTGAAAAATGGCATCAAGAAATGGAAGAGGCGGGGAATCCCGAGTGTATGAAAATTGTTACTGAAGCCGGGGTCATTCAAAGGCCATAGATGTACAGTAGCGCTTTGATGCAGGTGAACTATACGTACTATACCAATAATATACGTATACTATACCAATACGATATGTTTTCTATACGATATGCATATAAGATAAACGTAGGGTATGTTTGTACCGTACATACCAACCAATATCGTATAGCTATACCATTCAAATCGTACGTTTATACGATTTGTATACATGTGTATAATATCTGGTACGTTTGTATCGTACAAACATACCAGATTTGTGTACGGTGTAAATTTACCAGAATACCGTAAATGTATACGATATATTTTAACGGTGTTGCCGTGTACTATTTGCCCTAATATTTGGTCCGCCCTAATATTTGGTTCTCTTTGGAGTCGAGAATTTCTTTAAAATGATAGGTGTTTACAGTAGAATTAAAAGCCACACTTCGGGTATGGTATATTCATACCATATCCGTCACGTACGGATATATCGTATATACGAACGTATATCGTATATTTGTATAATATTCGTATAGTACGTTTGTACTATACGATGATACGGTACAAACATACCAATATTATATGATCATACGATATGCTCATTAAATATACCAATACTATACGATTACGATATGTATACGATATTAGTATATACAAATAGGTAAGGAGAAGAAAAGCTCTACTGTATATATTTCACACCCAACTGAAACCGAATAGCCCTCCATTCTCGTATGTTTCTGACAGACTTTTCGGAATTTTAACTTAGTAAATATTTCAAACATATTTGCGTAATTTTATGCGCGTTTACATTAAGAAGTAGTCTTTCGGTAAATGGCTTCAATTCTCTATACTAGTATTGTAGACAAAATCTCTGATGTGATTCAGCTGATTTTCATACTTTTTCCAGGATGTAAGTGTGAATCATGAGATACCAATATATACATTGGACTTCGATTGAGTATAGACTACAAAATAACTTCACCGGGCTTAAAATGCTTATAGCCGTACAAATTGAAATATGTGTGGTGCAATCAATTTAAGGAATATATGTACAATGTCTATCAGCTTTGTGAGTGCTTGAAACCAAAAGAAATAAATGAATCCTTCAAAACTGAAACATAGCCATCGTCGGTTTTGTTGTAATTTATTGGAGAGTGTTTTACATAAAATATGACAATACAGCCGGCAAGGGGAAATAAGAGCTATATTGTCCAAGGTGTATGATCACGTGGTACTAACAACAACAACAAGTACCGATTCAAAGTACGTATTCTTTTATAGTGTCCTTATTACGTAACGGATTTTGATGAAATATGGCGCATCAAACGCGTCTTGTTAAGTTGCATTTGGTGGTCTCTGTATTTTCTCACAAACTTGTGTCGTTGTTGCGAAGAATCGATTTCAGTGTCTCCGACACGGAAATCGATTCTTCGCAAAAACGACATAAGTCTGTGCCAAACTCCATATACCACCAAATGCAGCTCATCAAGACGCATTTGCTGCGCCATATTTCATCAAAATATGTTGGGTATTAAGGAAAATATCAAATAATACTTACTTTGGAGTGGGCGACATTGTTGTTGTTGTAACCACGTGATCATGCACCTTGTTTTGTGTCCACTTTCGATCTCCATTCTGTGGGTGACTGGTGTAAGATGAAACATCCCATATTTGGGCTACAATATTATTCAACAGTGACCGTGAAAGTGGATTTTCCCACGTTATAGGTATGCCGGTATCGTGTAAAACACAGTTTGTTTTTACTGACACACTTGCTTATCTTATGATATAAGAACACAATTTATCCCGTCAACACAGTGCGCATGTGCCGTGAAACACGGTGCCGTGAAACATATTTGATATCCTGTCAATACGACCTAATCACTGCGTATGAATATGTGCGGTTTTCATACTAGTCGATTCTCCGATTTTGAGGATGCGGCTGGGGTTATCTTGTTTGCATTTTAAAGCTGTGTGTATGTGTTGACGGGATCAAGAGAATAGCAGGTTAGTGCCGTGAATGGGAAAATATATCTGCCGAGGCTTAGGAAACGGCCCATCCCGTTTCCTAAGCCTCGCCATATTTTTTTCACCATTCACGGCACAAACCTACTTTTTCTATGCATTGGATTACTGGTGTAAAATACAACATCCCCGTCAATTGGTGTTCCAACTGTATTCAACAGTGACCCAGAATGTGGTGAATTTCACCTTATATGCAGGCCGGTGTTTTTGCCCGACACCGACCTACCTATACCATGGGATTTTCCACTTTCTGGGTCACTGTTGAATACTATAAGAGCCAAAATATTGAATTTTGCAGTTTACATCAGTGACCCAATAAAGGTAGTTTATCAAGGATAAGCGTGTTTGGATCGCCACTGAATGCGTTGATTACTTTTGGAATGTCCCTCTTTCTCCAATGATGGGACACCGCGGGCTAAAGATAGTAACAGTTCTGACACAGCATATGCAAGAGGCAGCAGCCGACATGTTGTGAAGTTTTATTTAAACTTTTACTGCTTTAAATAATGGTGATTCTCTCGTACAACCACAACACAAACATGGAAAAAGCATATATGGAAATAACTAAATGCCATGTCAGGCCAAAACGGTCCAGCTCCGAAACGGCACCAGTTCGAAACGGTCCCGTTTGGGTAAAAAAAAGAGTCGCCCACGTTGTTAAAAATGGCCGCATTCTATACAGCTACTCATTGGAAACATGAACATAACCACAAGAAAATAATATAATACGGTAAATATGACACGAAATATATATGTGACTATGACTGGAGAAATGTGGCTTATGGGTTTTACGACCAGTGTAGATCCTGATCAGCCTGTGCATCCGCACAGTCTGATCAAGATATACACTGTTCGCCATTCCAATAATGAAACACCTGTCATGCTTCTAGAAAGGAATATAGATCGTTATCAGAGTGTACTATTTGGTCAGGACTTATATTGGCAAATCCATTAAGCCCTATTTCTCCAGTCACAGTCACATATGAGACAAGCCATGCGATGTTGTACCTTCGGACATCTGTGTAATTTCATGAAATATGTTTACAACATTTACAATATATTCCGTAAATGGCGCCACAAGTTGACAAATTCTTCAGAGTACATGCGGAATAGAATTTCACATGTACTCTGAAAATTTTGTCAACGTCTGACTTTATTTATGACTTTATATACATAAGAGTGGGATACATTTGATATTTTACATTATAGATATATTCTATATACCATACATGCATATGTTAAGAAGTTCGCGTGGTTTTGGCCTATTTGAATGAAGCAAACACGGTTATCGCCCCTGATATCAGTGTGGACATTTACGTCTGACATAAAATGTATAATAATTCCAATCAATACGTGGGGTAATGGTGAATGAATGTTTATTTTGCCAGAAAATGTCTCAGATGATGTCTCTGATGTAAAGAACAGTTTGTGCCTACTGAGTGGGCATGTACCTTTAATTGTGCGTATGTATACACTGACTTGTATTCTAGTATCTTTGTCTTTCTCGTTCATTGTATAATCTAACGTCCTTTTCCATATGCAATTGTATTTAAATGTAACAGTATTACCCAATAAATATTGGTTAACCCTTTCAATCCTAAATAACTGGAATGAACGGTGATGTGTTAAAGGGTTGGTGTGTGTTTTTTTTTCTAAGAACAAATTGAAAATTACGGCTCGTTGCGAGCCGGCTGATCTGTACCTACACGATTTGCAAACACTGCTAAAGAGGGACACAGTGTTGAAAGGGTTAAAGTATAAGCTATTACTTCATTTAAATTTACTATCAGACGTTACGAGTGTCATTGTACAAACTCAATTTAAATTCGCTGTAACGAGGCGAAAGGTGAGTTTAATAATTATGTTATGGGTATACCCTATACTAATACGCGGTTTGTAGTGTGATTTATTACGCTGCATAGTCGGAAGCACGTATAGTGAGTAAACAATTAGGCATTTATTTATTGCGTAAAAGTGTACCTGTTAACAGTCGACCAATAATAGGCCCAGTCTAGAAATCCGAACCGTATACTTTGACCTAATCATATGCTTATGTTTCTAGCTTAACACTAAACTGTGTTACTTGATACTTGAAATTCAACCAGTATAGTCGCAGATCAGCCTGCACGTCCGTGCAGGCTGCTCTGCGTCTATACTGGTTGCACAAGCGATGGTGTAGATTTTTTACGAGCCGGTTTATTTGACCTTTCCCCCCACACGCAGCTGAGTAAGACGGTTGCGCACGCAGAATGAATTCCCACCGGGCGGTGTAGGTATATATATCTCCCCAACAGCTGAGAACTTCATTTACTTGTATTTTACTGTATTAGCAGTACAGGATGGACGGAATATTCAAAATTAAAGACAAACTTTGCAATGTCAGCCTGGAAGATGGTGTCCTTGTTTTGGAATATAACACAGGTCGCAAACGAAAGACAGAACAAACAAGATGTAAGTGAATAAAATTTATTTTTAAATTGTTTTGATATCATTAAGAGGATGAGCAAAAACAAAAACGTGAAGAAAAAAACATCAATTATTTAATGTCAGTGAAAAAAATGTCATTTAATGTCAGTAAGTATCATTGCACTTTTTGTTTGCAAACGTTTAATTAAAAACTAATGATGCATTTTATTCGTCTGCGAAAAGACGTCGGATAAAATAAATACTGCACTATCCGTCGCAACGATTGTTGGTTATAATTTTAATTATCTTCAAACGCAAATATAAAATATCAAGTTTTGCATTGTGTGGATTTCAAATTACAATGTATACAATACAAACTTTATTAAATGCTTTCAAACATTACTGACATAAATTAAAAAAGCCATGTGAATGTGTAGCTGTGCACTTTTCATGAAATTGAGGGTTGAATTTATCATTCTTAACAATAATTAAACCTATATTTTAGTTAGGAAATATCCAGAACAGAATTGGTGCAGGTTATGGGAAAATAGGTCCCACGACATGGAAGTAGCAGAGAATATCAAAATGTGTGTTAGTTGATTAGTTTATATAGGAACATCCAATGGTCGTGGCCCACCTCGATCGCTTTGACATTAAAGATGGCAATAGGCGGGCAATAGAATCAATAGAGACGCTTACATGACTGGTGACTTGATATGATATTTATTAAACGAGTTTACTTTTTTCATAAGAAACTCGGCATAGCCGAGTTTCTTATGAAATCAGTCAACGAGTTTAATAAATCTCATATTAAATCATCACAAATGTTAGATTATATTTATTGCATAAGCACATCATCATAATTTCAAGTTGTGCTGATTACCTAACATTTTTTTCTGTAGCGGGCTCATTTATATTTATATCACTAGCGTATTATGATTTGTATTGCCCTGAGTTATTAAACTGTGAAAACACATTGTATGCAATAAAACTTTGAATTCGACGGAATCCACGTTACAATTAATTACTAATAGACATGTCCGATGGCTGTATATTCATGAAAAAGTGTTTTATGTACGTTTTATTTCCAATATAGTTTCACCCCTTGGGAATCCGAATCTATTTTTAATTCGCGCAGTGGATGTGTCTCCATCGACCAGCACGCGACTAGTTTGCATAACGGAAGTAAACACAAATTTGCTGATGTCTAAAATGTCGCGCGTAATTTAAAATAGAACAAAATATTGCGGCGCATCGGAATATATTTTTATTTTCACTATTATTGTAACTTGTTCCAATAATTCTGAAATTTCAGACTTCATTTTGACGAGTGAAATTCTGTCGGCGGAGCTTCTCGGAAGCTGCCTACGTATACATCACGTGGTTAGCCGAGTGGACAAACGACTGAGGACGGAAACCACCGATCTACACGGAGATGACGAGCTATGCCGAACTCTTAAAGAAAAGATTGATACGATAATACAAGGTACATACAATATCAAATTATTTAGATTAAGCATATCTACGGAGCCCCGCAGGGGACATGGATTTATTTTATTAATTCGTTCCCACGAAATAACAATTCGTTCCCACGAATTAACAATTCGTTCCCTCAATTTAAGAATTCGTTACCACGAATTAACAATTCGTTCCCACGATATAACAATTCGTTCCCTAGAATTGACAATTCGTTCCCACGAAATGACAATTCGTTCCCTCAATTTAACAATTCATTCCCTCGAATTAACTATTCGTTCCCACGAACGAATTGTTATTTCGTGGGAACGAATTGTTAAATTGAGGAAACGAAGTATTAATTCGTGGGAACGAATTGCTAATTCGTGGGACCGAATTGTTATTTCGTGGGAACGAATTAATGCAAAAAAATAATAATTCTACGTCCCCTGCGGGGCTCCATAAATTATCCCTGTCCACCGTGTAGACTATAAAGACAACATTTTCAAACACTGTGGATTCAGATGAGCTGGCTCGTAACGAGCCGTCTCATCAGGACCTGCAGTGTTTGTCATTAGTCTTAAGTTGTTCAAACACGAACCTTTTCTATTAATGGAATAATAAGAAAATAACATGGAAGAGACCTTGTTATCTATTTATGGGTGATTGTGGTAAACTATCCACTATTTATGGGTGATTGTGGTAAACTATCCACTATTTATGGGTGATTGTGGTAAACTATCCACTATTTATGGGTGATTGTGGTAAACTATCCACTATTTATGGTTGATTGTGGTAAACTATCCACTATTTCTGTTTCAATTGTTGGCGATGATCCTTTTTAGTGTAAACGTGGTGTCCCATGTCCTATTCAGATCTCGTATATATTTCACAGGTAACAGAAAAAAATACCCGATTATCTAATTTCCAATATAAAGTACAGTTATACTTAAAGGTACATGCCCACTCAGTAGGTACAAAGTATTATTTATTGGAATTAAATACATGTAAGTGTATAATTGTGTCACTATTCCACCAGTTCTAAATATTACGAGCACCCGTTATACAGATATAATCATTTAGTAATATTTATTTTACTGATAGTGATATCAGGCTATTTTCATATGCAAATGAGGCATGATATGTTTTAATTAATTTATTTATACAAATTAAATGCGTCATCTGAAAAAATAGTATTATCGACAGATTATAAAGTTTGATCATTGCACATCAAAAAATAAATACAGAGAATAAATAGTAATGTCCGTTATCATTTTAAGAAAACACGGTTATCGCCCCTGATATAGTGTGGAAATTTACGTCTAATATAAAATGTATAATAATGCCAATCAATACGTGGGGAAATGGTGCATGAATGTTTATTTTGCCAGAAAATGTCTCACTGGTCTCTGATATAAAGTACAGTTTGTGCCTACTGAGTG
This sequence comes from Conchocele bisecta, assembly GCA_029237695.1. Lineage (NCBI taxonomy): Eukaryota > Metazoa > Mollusca > Bivalvia > Lucinida > Thyasiridae > Conchocele > Conchocele bisecta. The sequence continues at coordinate 100,864,720 of CM055268.1, read as the reverse complement.
GGCATGTACCTTTAAGTATACACTTATACTTGAAACGATACTAACATGCCATTTCATTTTCAGTCAACAGTCGTATACAGTGAAACCTCTCTAAGCCGGACACCCTGGGAGGGCCCCAGGGTGTCCGGCTTAGACAGGATTCTCTGTAAATCAGGCATTTGATCATTCTGAGCCATATATGCGTGCTATACGATCACGAACAGACATTTTCACCGGTGACAAATGATCAAGAAACTCATCAAAAACAAGATCTCTTGTGTTTTCTTGGTGTCCTCGGTTTAGCGAGGTTCCACTGTATGTATATGTTCCATAGATGTTCTGCGCATGACTTTAGCAATCGTTCTCGCCATTGTTACAGGACTCAACAGACCCAAGCGTTTGCTAGTCTTCATCAATCCGAAAAGTGGACACAAAAAAGGAGTCAAGATATTCCTTTCGAAAGTAGAGCCATTGTTCCGGCTGTGTGGGATATATACAGAGAGCATAGGTATGTATATAGAGCATATCAAGATAGTGTCGTTTGATATCAAGTTTATCAGGCTTGGCTAGAAAACGCGTAGGAATTCCTAGGCTTGCCGAGGAATTCCTACCGTTTCAGATCCGAGCCTGATTAACTTGATATCAATAGACACTAGGCTGGTATTATATTTATCAGGTAACGTTTTATGCTAACCAATGGTCCAATATATATGGGTTTTCGTTGGAAAAAAAATGCGAAATTGTTTACGTTGCGTCACATTCGGTAACGTCATGTGACGCCATTTTTCGACCAAACATTAGTCTTCGATTCGCTGTAACCAGTAGCCGATTTCATCATAATTGCAAAGTATACTTATCTAACAAAGTATACTTTAAGGGAGTAATCATTTATGTTTTCCGAAATGCATTATTTCATATAGAATTAACGACTGCATGTATTTGATGATTAAAAGTATGCCGAATTATTATACTGAATGTATTACATTATCACAGCCAAAATGGCTGTGATAATGTAATAAATTCAGTATAATAAAGATTAATAAATTTATCCTTAAATTGAAAATTTCTCACGCAAAGCATACTTTGCTAGATAAGTTTACTTTGCAATTTTGGTGAAATATTCTACTGGATATTAGTATTATGTTAGCAGTCAGTACGTATTTGGCCAATGCAAAGATCGTTACCTGATAAATGTTTATCTTCGCTACAATGTGATACAAACACATATCCGTATATGTGATTATCTAATAACTACAGCAAGTCTGAATTACGGGACTAATACGTTGGCGACACTAATAGGTTGGTACAATCTACGGCGACACTGGTAGTGTGTATGTGTGCTTTGACGTCAATAGGATGTGTTGGTTCATTTCAAAAGAAAACATTTTTGAATAAATTATTTTTGAACACAAACATTTTGAAGACTTTTCGTACAACAAACATGATATGATAATTACACGAATATAGTACGTTTAAACCAATACTATTCGTAGTTACTGTCTGTCACACGTTTTTCTGCCGACGAACTTCTGGTTATCAAACACATTAAATATAAAACATATTTAAATGGAAATAGTTTTTCATCAATACCAAAAAAGTCACCCTCCCCAAAAAAAAAGTTGACGAAATTCCATCAAATATGGATGTTATTGCGAAATAAAAATATTTTGTTTTCTTAGTTACATCATTTCCATAGCTAGGTTTTGGAGTCAATTTTCAACAAAAAATTCGGCCCTAAATTTCTCTCTTTACCTCCTTTTCACCCCATGTTAAATTCCCATTGGGTTCTTACCTTTAGATATTTATGAGATGTAATGTGCTTAACCCTTTCAACCCTAAGCAACTGGAATGGACTGTGATATGCTAATGTTCCGACCAATCCAATGGTCACAAAATGATTTTCAGATTCGTCCATTTATGAAAAGGGGGTGTTTTTGTTCTAAGAAATATTAAAATTACTTTCAAAAAGTGCAGATCCTGATGAGACGGCTCGTTACGAGCCGGCTCATCTGGATCTGCACTTTTTGCATAAACCGATATAGCGGGATTTCGGGTTCAAAGGGTTAATACACAAAGGTTCGTCGGCAGCAAAACGTGAAACAGACAGTATGCTTATATTGTTTCCAGGTTAATCAGTTTATAATGTATATGTGGCTGTGCCTGGAGAAATGGGGCTAATTGGGCTTGCGACCAGTGTATATCCGGATCAGCCTGTGCATTAACCATTCCACCAATGTAACACCCGTCATGCTTCTAACAAGCAAAGTAAATCAGTAGCCTATTTCATCAACATTGCAAAGTATACTTTACTAGCAAAGTATACTTTGAGGGAGTAATCATTTATTTTTCCTGAAATGCATTATTTCATATAGAACTAACAAATGCATATAATTCATGATTAAAAGTATGCAGAATTATTATACTGAATTTATTACATTATCACAGCCAATTTGGCTGTGATAATGTAATAACTTCAGTATAATAAAAATTAATAAATTTATCATAAAACTGAAAATTTCTCGCTCAAAGTATACTTTGCTACTAAAGTATACTTTGCAATGTTGATGAAATACATGTAGACTACTGGCTACATAAGATTGATATTGGAACAGTGGATACACTTACCATTGTTACATTGTTCTCCAGTCACATCCCCATACACGGATATCACTGACAATATTCCACGTTTATTACATGCTACTCAGTGATTTACCGCGATGATCCTGGAGGGATTTATTTCCTTGACGGAAATATTTCCCCCTAGACGTTCACGAGACGTGACGCCATATAGACGTCATTACCGGCGAAGAAACAACTCACACGCTAACAATGTTATAAGCTGTTCAAAGAGCAATTATTTCGAAGAGCATGTAATATACAATTTATTCCACTACCATTTTGAAATACCGGATTTATTTCCCTCTCCGCACTCGTTTCTTTATCGGATTTCCAGATGTCTCTTGGGAAATAAATCCGGTATTTCAAAATGGTAGTTGAATAAACTCTATTTATTATTGACAGTGACAGAATGCCCCGGAGAACCAGTTCAGACCTTAGCAGCCTGTGACCTTAGATTATTGCACGGGTAAGAAACTCGATAATTGAACTTATCATATACGTACTTTAGTTTCCATATTGACGTCTCCAGATTTCATATTGGTCAGTGCCGGAACTACGTTTCACTTCGTAAAGTAGTTCCTTCTAAATCATCACTAATTTGTTTACTTCATTTATATTGAGTATATATTTCGAGGCGCATATCAATTGTGTGTGATGTACGTATATAATCAAAAATGTTTATTTGATTTGTCAGTGGATATATGCCACTCGTTCCGCCGCGCAGCGATATTGCGCGACTTTAGGAGCGCAATATCGCTGCGCGGCGGAACGAGTGGCATATATCCACACGCTGCGGAACTCGTGTATATATCCACATATAAATCAAATAATATGAATACGTTCATAAGGCGAGGTGCGTACTTATAAAGACGTGATATATCTCTTGCAAAATGTATAACACGTAATATGTTTTAAATATAATCTTCGAAAGTCTAACAAATATCGTTGTGCAATTTTAATGCTAGATTACATGTTATAGCTATCCCTCATCCAGTGGAGAAGTGCACGTGCAATCTGGCTATTGTTTATACTGTCGGCCAACGCAACCGTCATTTCCTTCATTTTAACTCTTACACTTGAAACAAACACAAACGTCATTTCTTCCATTTTTGCTCAATTTAAGTTTACGTGTTCGTTTTATCCGCAGTATTGTATCAGTGGGCGGCGATGGAATGTACTCGGAATGCGTGAACGGCTTGTTGTTACGTCTCCAACGCGACGCCGGGGTTGACGTCAATGACGTTGACGCGTCAATTACGGCGTCGAAAATCCCCATCGGCATTATACCAGCAGGTAGGGAGATATTTTGTGCTAACTACCGTTTCGATTTTTGTTTGGAATTGTTTTTATTATATTTTTCTGGTGGGTTTGGGGTGTGGGTGGGGGTCTCGATGCTTTGTTTATTTTCTTCTGTAGAGCCATACTATTTAATGGCTAATAAATAAAATCTAATGTGTACTATTTTAATCAGATTATTCTGCTAAAATAGTATGTTTTGTCTAACTTTGTTATATGGGGCATGTTAAGTAATAAACTAAATTGTGCCATTTTGCTCACAGTCATATTGCATATTTGGCGGCCATCTTAAAATTAGGCATATTTGTTTAATTACACACAACATAAAAGTCGTGAAAAAACATATGCGTTTGTGACTTGAGAAATTGGGCTTATGAGCTTTGCGGCCAGTGTAGATCCTGGTCAGCCAGTGCATACACACAGTCTAATCAGTTCGTCATTCCTTCATGCTTCTAACAATCAATATAGATCGTTATTAGGCTACATGAGTGTGCTATTTGATCAGGAGCTAGACTGGTCACAAATCCCATAAGCCCCATGTATACAGGTACAGTCACATCTAGAAGAACGCCTATTGTTTTACATATTGAGCTGCTTGAAAAACTGTGGCGTATCTATATAATTTATCTATCCAAGATTGCTTACATCTCTCAGCATGACGTCATAAAACAAAATGGAGCCCAGATTTGAAAGAAATATGATATTATGTTGTTCTATAACCTCCATTTTGCGGATATAGTATATAGTATATAGCTGGACTTATAGACTGATACACTCTATCACAGTGGTTGCATTACACCATATTCATAAGTATTTCTAAATTCCAAAATGACCGACAGACTCAAAATGGCCGCCAAATTAAACAAACTGGCCACGTTTAGAAACTATATTCTCCATTTTCAGAATAGACTATACCAATACCCATTACTATCCGTGTACTTATTTGCAAAATGATCACACTAGAACATGGTACTGCTAAAATACAAGATGAATACCTGAATATAATCAAGTGTATCCAAAATGCATTGTGGTGCCAAATTAAAACAAAATGCCCCCGAAACATTCATGGTCGCCATACTTGTTCATGCATGGACGAACTTGACAATGCATCGTAGGCGGTTTCCTATTGAATACTTGTGTCTGGGACTGGGAAAATTGAGTTTATATATATTCAAACGTCACTTCTTCTAGCGCACTCATGACGCCTGCTAATTATCAAAGATATAAATTAGAAGCATTACGGGTGTTTCATTGACTCGAAATGACGAACAGTGCAGGCACTGATCAGACTGCGCGAATGCGCAGGCTGATCTGTGGCTACACTGGTCGCATAGCACATACGTCACATTCTCCAATCACAGCCACAGTTATGTTAGCTGACCTGTAGCCTATTTCACCAACATTGCAAAGTATACTTTTCTAGCAAAGTATACTTTGAGGGAGAAATCATTTATTTTTCCCGAAATGCATTTTTTTTCATATAGAACTAACCACTGCATATTTTTGATGATTAAAACTATGCAGAATTATTATACTGAATGTATTACATTATCACAGCCAAAATGACTGTGATAATGTAATAAATTCAGTATAATAAAAAATAATAAATTTATCCTAAAATTGAAAATTTCTCCCTCAAAGTATACTTTGCTAGATAAGTACACTTTGCAATGTTGATGAAATAGGCTACATGAGCTACAATTCTGAAGACACAATAAGCACATTTTTGTTATGAGGCTTTTTTTTTCGGTCACTCACCTCTTAGAAATGCACCATCAGTTATTTTGACATGCTGGAAACGAGTTTTTCGATAAGACATTCCATAAAATATGCTATATTTGATAAAACATGCAAATCATCACGAATCCACGTTACATCGTATCTGGTACATATAATCGATAAAACGTGTGTCTGGCCATATGGTGTTGATGAAATATGTTTCTCAAACATGCGGTAATGTGTGTAAAATACAATTTCGCCAGGATTTGGTAAACTTGCCTTTACCAAGGTGCATGATCACGTAGTTACAACAACAACAGCAATGGCTGAAAGTTTTGAAAGCGCGCCCACTCCAAAGTAAGTATTATTGATATGTTCCTTAATAGACAGCTTATTTTGATGAAATATGGCGCAACAAACGCTTCTTCGTGGTGGTCCCGGGAGCTTGGCACATTCTTATGTCGTTTGAGACACGGAAATCGATTCTTCGCAAAAACGACAGAAGCTTTGGCCAAAGTACCGATACCACCAAATGCAGCTTAACAAGACGCGTTTGATGTGCCATATTGCATCAAAATCCGTTACAAAATCCGTTACAAAATAATAGAATGCGTACTTTGAATCGGAGGACTTCTGGAAGTTTCAGTACTTGCTGTTGTTGTTGTAACCACGTGATCACGTGTATTGTCTATCATAATTTTCCTGCAACAAATATACACATTTGTTCAGAACTTTTCTTTGAATGGCGTGTTATACCCAATGGTATAATGGTCATAACATTTCAACCAAAGAGTTGTGAATATATAGAATATATATTGAGTGTAACATGTTTAATATTCAAAGAAATGTGTTGAACAAATACGTATATTTCAATTTGTGGCAGGGAAATTATTGTATGTGATCATTTTATTTATTTCACCGCATACACGTGCGATTAAGTTTTAAAAGAACAATATCATCACATATAATTATACCTATATATATATGCGATGAATTTTAAAAGAAAAACAACAAAGCATATAATAATTTACCCTCCGCAAATTGAATTATAATATATTAATTTTAGTTCAGTTGAAAAGTCATGACTCCCATATGCGTTCTGGACATCAATATATTTATTTTTGGCAAAAAAATACGAATTTATATTCGTCAAAATCGTGGAGTTAAAATCATCATAACAACATTCGTATTCCGTAGGGGCAACGTGTACTTACATAGTTGTATATCTATCGCCAATTAACATGCTCGTGTCAGGTTGATTACGTTAGCAGATTTGCAGATGCGTTTACGAAAAATACTACGGAGCCCCGCAGGGGACATGGATTTTTTTCATTAATTCATTCCCGCGAAATAACAATTCGTTCGCTCAGTTTAACAATTCGTTCCCTTGAATTAACAATTCGTTCCCACGATATAACAATTCATTCCCACGAATTAACAATTCGTTCCCGAGGGAACGAATTGTTATTTCGTGGGAAAGAATTGTTAAATTAAGGGAACGAATTGTTATTTCGTGGGAACGAATTAATACAAAAAAAAGAATTCTACGTACCTGCGGGGCTCCGTAGAATACAGTCACTGCCATTCAGTATAATCATAGCTGGTGTGATTGAAACTTGGCGTGCATATGCACTTATAGAAAATATTTTGTTGATTGCAATTGTAGACATGAACACGTGAAAACAAGTACTTTACTGTATGGTTACAGGTATATCATTCATTTTTACTGATATTAATCACACATCATTTATAAGATAAACGTATAATATTTAAATATCATAACATCACATTGTCGTGATATACTGCTTTGGAGCCAGCGAGATCATATCGACTTACCCCTACCCAGTGTAAGTCGATATGATCTCCCTGGCTCCAAAGCAACATGTCTATTCTTATAGTAAATTCATTGTAGAATTCGAATCCGCGTGTTAAATAGTGAAAACTGCAGCCGAATATTATGGACCCCCGCAGTTTTATTAATTCGTTACCACAAAGTTTCAATTCGTTCCCACGAAATAACAGTTCGTTACCACGAAATAACAATTTGTTCTCTCAATTTAACAATTCGTTCCCACGAAATAACAATTCTTTCCCACGGAAACGAATTGTTAATTCGTGGGAACGAATTGTTACATCTTGGGAAGGAATTGTTAATTCTAGGGAACTTGCGAATTGTTAAATTGAGGGAACGAATTGTTATATGTGGGAACGAATTGTTAATTCGAGGGAACGAATTGCTAAAGAAAACGGAAATTAAACACATTTTCTTGATGAATGTATTTCAAATGCTGGAATTATAAGGAATGAATGGCCTTTTTGTAGAATTTATCGGGGATATAAACTTGGATTTTTTTTCGAAAATTGTAATTTGTTATCGCTTCGGCCAGTATTCCCGCGACTTTTCCAAGTTTATACCCCGATAAATTCCACAAAAAGGCCATTCATTCCTATATTGATCATATCATATGACAGTCATGTAGTACAGCGAAGATTTGTAAGGTACGCAACTGAAATATACGAAACCGAATATGTTTAGTATGTGAATACGATCTTTTCCTTTAAATATGCGGTTTTTAAGTACATGTATTTAAACGTCCGCCATTTCTGTCAACGCATCCTTTGGGGAGGGTGCCATTTTGTTATTGATGATAAAATACTTACATTTAAATAGTATTAGACTTAATAAGTTTAATAGCCAAAAGTTCGTCGGCAGAAACACATGGAACAAACAGACAGACAGTAAGAACAAACCGGACAGTAGTCCAATTTACGTACATGTATTACACTACAGGAATGAATGGCCTTTTTGTGGAATTTATCGGGGTATAAACTTGGAAAAGTCGCGGGAATACTGGACGAAGGCCGGAAGGCCTCGTCCAGTATTCCCGCGACTTTTCCAAGTTTATATCCCCGATAAATTCCACAAAAATGCCATTCATTCCTTATAATTCCAGCATTTGAAATAAATTCATCAAGAAAATGTGTTTGTTTTCCGTTTTCTTAAGAATTATATTAACTGCGCCTGACGGTTACGGAAAGTAGTTCGGCATGGAGTTTACTGGGATATACATTTTGGACGGAGACTTGCAACGGACCAATCAAATGTTAGGGAATTGTGTAAATATTTTTGTGCTGGAATTATTAATGCATAACAATTTTGATACACTGCGTTATTACACTGTGAACGCACATGTTATGTAATAAATGCTTCTATATTTTGCAGGATCTGGAAACTATCTGGCTAACTATATACATGGAACTCGCGACATAGAAACGGCGACTTTGAAGATTATTTTGGGTGAGTTTCGGGGTGTTTTGTGGGCAATCGGGCATAAAGTCGCCCAATATAGCACGCTGCAGAACTCGTGCATATATCCAAATACAAACCAAATAACCTAACAAAGAAATACTTCAAGGTGTATGATCTCGTGGTACTAACAACAACAACAAGTACTGAAACTTCCAGAATCCATCCGATTCAAAGTACGTATTCTTTTAAAGTGTCCTTATTACGTAACGGATTCTGATGAAATATGGCGCATCAAACGCGTCTTGTTAAGCTGCATTTGGTGGTACTTTGGCCCGAACGTCTGTCGTTTTTGCGAAGAATCGATTTCCGTGTCGGTAGATCGATTCTTCGCAAAAACGACATAAGTCTGTGCCGAACTCCCTGGACGACCAAATGTAGCTCATGAAGACGCGCTTGCTGCGCCATATTTCATCAACATCCGTTGCATATTAAGGAAAATATCAAATAATACTTACTTTGGAGTGGGAAATATTTCAACACTTTCAGCTACTGTTGTTGTTGTTGTTATAACCACGTGATCATGCACCTTGTACTTATAGGTTATTTGGTTTGTATTTGAATATGTGCACGAGTTCCGCAGCGTGCTATATTGAGCGACTTTATGAGCGCAATATCGTTGCGCGGCGAAACAAGTGGCCACATATGCCACATACAAATAAAATATTGTATTGCGACCAATGTAGATCCAGATCAGCCTGTGCATCCGCACAGTCTGATCAGGATTTACATTGTTCGTCATTTCATCAATGAAACACCCGTCATGCTTCTAACACAATATATGTCGTTGCCAGGCTACAGGAGTGTGCTATTTGATCAAGAACGTCACTGGTCACACATACCATAAGCCCCATTTCTCAAGTCACAGTCACACGTGGCTTATGGTGGAATTAATCATTAATTATCTCATGGGTGAATGATGAACGGTGTAGACATTGAACAGACTCATCCCTTTGAATGTTTCGGTGTTTTTGGTATTTTCTGTTCACATGTAACGCCGCAATTGAAAAAGATAATTGTGTAGGTGGCGCAATATAAATATTTTTTCTATTTTCTTTTCGGAATATCGGTATCTGGGTTACTTCGCCTGCAGACCTTGATAGTTTACATGCATAAGGTTAACATTTTCAACTATACATGCCAGAAAGTCAAGATGTGCAAACACTGTAGATCCAGATGAGCCGGTTTACAATATTTTTCATAAATACTGTCAAAAGTTGAAATTACGCAGTTGTCCGAAGATACAAAATCACATGGCGCGTCTCAAATGTGACTGTGAGTGGAGAAATGGGGCTTATGATATGTATGAGCAGTGTAGCCGCTGATCAAATAGCACAATGTTGTTACCATGATAATGATCCGCATTCCTTGTTACAAGCATGACGGGTGTTTCATGGATGAACTGGCGAACAGTGCAGATCCTGATCAGACTGTGCGGATGCACAGTCTGATCTGGATCTACACTGGTCGCAACACCCATATTTTCCCCCATTTGTCCAGTCGCAGCCACAAATAAACCGCGACCTATATTGTGTTAGAAGCACGATGCGTGTTTCATTAATGAAATGGCGAACAATGTAAATCCTGATCAGACAGTGCGGATGCACAGGCTGATCCGGATCTGCACTGGTCGAAAAACACATACATGTGAGCTCCATTTCTCCAGTCATTCCAACTCTGGAAACGAGACAATTATTGTCGGGGCGATAGCTCACATCACTCGTATTTGACTGATTTAGTTCATGATTGAAGGAGATACGTTTTAATTACCTTGTTAGAAAAGAAAGTGAGACCTTGTATGTTTTATCTATATGTGTTTTTTATGTCTATTCCAGAAATTGCGATTTCTATTTTGATTTATCCCTGTTTGCTGTATCTGACATGTTCAGGCATCGGGGATTTTCTTTCTGAGTATCGTGATAGCCAGGCATAGCCGTTTTTATCAGAATATCATCATGAATAAGTAACTTGTCTGAAAAACTAATCAGTGAGTTCGCACCAATAATATAAGTTACCAAACTGCCATAGCTGAGAGTGTACGCTTGTTTCAAACACAGGTTCTTGACGAGCGGTTCGTATTTCGGTGTTTTATATTTGCACGTCCCGACAAATCAAGACTTGCGAATAGAGCAATATAAATTACACAGTTATTTGAATAGATAGTTATTATTTTGGTGCCATGTGGGTATTTTGGTAGATTTGGGTGGATTTCGTTGGTTTTCGTTGGTTTTCGGTAATTTACATAGTTTTGTGAAGCTACTAATGGTCAATCATTACACACGACAGAAATCGTCAATTGTCTACACATTCACCGTTTCGAACTTTCGGACCACTTTTATACTGTCAAACTACCACGTCTAGTTATACGTGTAATTCGCTGGAGGTGACGTAAATCGTATGTTGGTAACAATGCACCCAAACCACAAGAGATACGGAATTAATCCATAACACACCGAAATATGAACCGTTATTCAAGAACCTGTATATACATATAGACTATAGAGTGTAACCAAATCGATGGTCTAGTAACATAAGGTCGTAACTGCTATGCTAAAGCATAGCACTTACGACCTTATGTTACTAGCCCATCGAAATGTCGAACACAAACATTACACTTTCAATATTCAAAAACGGGCATCAGTATCACTCATTAAATCCCCTCGCTGGCAGCCTTGATATAGAGAATAGTAGGTTAGTGCCGTGAATGGGAAAACATATCTGGCAAGGCTCAGGAAACGGGATGGGCGAGGCTCTGCCGAGCACATCCCGTTTCCGTGCCGCGCCAGATATTGTTTTCCCATTCACGGCACTAACCTACTATTCTATTTATCCCGTCAACACATACACATGGCTTTAAAATGCAAAAATATAATCACAGCAACCGCACATATTCATCCGCAGTGATTAGGTCGTATTGACAGGACATCAAAAATGTTTCACGGCACCCTGTTTCACGGCACATACGCACTGTGTTGACGGGATAAAATAAAATGAACATAAGTTCTCAGTGACCTTGACCTTGTGCGTTCAGACGTGGGTGTATGCGAAACAAAGAAGCATCCGTATCCCGTCAACACAGTGCGTATGTGCCGTGAAACACGGTGCCGTGAAACATTCTTGATATTTATCTTTATATTTTTGCATTTTACAGCCATTTGTAGGTGTTGACGGGATAAATAGAACAGTAGGTTAGTACCGTGAATGGGAAAAATATCTGGCGCGGCACGGAAACGGGATGTGCTCGGCAGCGCCTCGCCCATCCCGTTTCCTGAGCCTTGCCAGATACTTTTTCCCATTCACGGCAATAACCTACTATTCTCTATATAGACACACATTGTGGACAAATATTATTGAAAGTGGTTCATGAGTTATTAAGAAATGAAGCGGGCTACTAACACACGTACGAACGTGCATGGACTATAGTTATATGGGTACATAAGCATAATTACATTGCATTACATAAGCGCTATGTCGGAGTAGTAATTCCAAATTTGCGTATGAAGCGTTATTTGTTTATTTTCTACTTCGTGGAGAGCGACCTACGCATTTTGCTAATATACACTTTATTACATGAGTTTATCATAATATGTTTGTCTCGTATTGTAGAATATTCTCTCAATAACAATATAGCGAAGAATGAACGTCAACGCCCTGAAGATTATTTCTATATTTTAGTACGCGAAATGGAAACATTATAATTCCGGAAATGTATACCGTTGACTGTGTTGTAGCGATATAGTGCAACCTATTGCCTATACAGCGGAAAACGTAGTTATGACTGCATTGTTACGCCTTTCGTGGCGTCATAGGAGACAACCCTTTGACCAATGGTAAACGTTCTGTTACATATACTTAGAAAGGAAAAAATTCAGCACCAGTTTTGAAACGTTTGCCACTTTCGGAGGTTGTGGTATATTGTCTTTAAATGTGGTTGTGACTGGAGAAATGGGGCTTATGGGACTAGCGAACAATGTCGCTCCTGATCAAATAGCACACACTCCTGTAGCCTGATAACACTAGCGAACAATGTCGCTCCTGATCAAATAGCACACACTCCTGTAGCCTGATAACGATATATATTGCTTGTTCAAAGCTAAATAGAATTTCTGTCTGTAACGCGGGGCCCTGCGTTAACATTTGGGTTAGTCGGAAGCATGACGGGTATTTCATTGATGTAGTGGCGAACAGTGCAGATCCTGATCAGACTGTGCGGATGCACAGGCTGATCTGATCTGCACTGGTCGTAAACCCCATAAGCCCCATTTCACCAGTCACAGCCACATACCATTTAGATGGAGACGAAATTACCGTTATTTGCAACGGTTCCTTGAACTAAATACGCTCATGCACGTCAAAAGGGTAAACGTAAACAGCTATCCAGTACTGAGGGTTCATTAGGCCATACCGTATATTTTCTATGTTAACCGTCCACCCAGTTGACCAAAAACATACCAGTATCCAGTAAAAACAAATAAGGCCTTGAAAAAGACGAAGGTAAATTTATGTTCAAAACGTCCTCAACCCTTTGCATGAAGTTTTTAGTATAAATTTAAATTTCAGCCAGCAAACTTTAGAACATAGAAGAAAACATACTCGTATTGAACTTATTAAGTGGACATTCATTGACGGATTTAATACTTGGACAAATCCCGCAATCAGTGTTATATCATATTACTTCACCAGTAAATAGTGCAAAATAGCATGACATTGTGTTTATTGTTTCACAGAACCACTTTCAAAACATACCCACACGCTGACGCTTAACAGAAAGACATCGTTTTGGCCTTACCCTGTATCTATGAACCTGTCCTAGATAGAGAGTGCTTTTAGACGTAATTATCTCCGTTTTTGTACGCTGCTAATGGGTTTGCATATTTTTATTGCATTCCCATTCTACAACGTTAACATATGTGATACTAATTATCTTTCTATGTCAGGTAACCGTTGTTTTGGTGATAAATCGTTTCTGTTTAGAAATGCGTATCTATATGTGTCTGAATGTACGAAAGTAAACTCATCGCAGTTTTCATTTTTGTTCCACATGAAGGAAATATTATTGTAAACATCTGTACATGTGGTTGTGACTGGATAAATGGGGATTATGGGTTTCGCGACAAGTGTAGATCCAAATCGGGGGGCCTTTTCACTAAACTTCGTACGACGTTCATAAGTGCAAACTTATGTTAGTCTCTACATTTCACATTTACAATGGATTATTGGATTTACATTTATTGAGCATAGGCTGCATATGCAGCCTATGCTCAATAAATGTAAATCCATCAATTGAAATTTCCAGACGATCCTAAATTTGCACTTACGAACATTTTAGTTGATGGATATATGCTCAATAAATGTAAATCCAATAATTGTTTACAAGAAAACATTGTTAATGTGACATTTACAGACTATCGTAATTTTGCACTTACGAACATATTAGTCGTACAAAGTTTAGTGATACGGCCCCCAGATGCGTATATTTTGCATTTTCACGGGTATATCTATCTTTATGTGTCAGATAAAATTGTTTTGCGGCTTCATCTTTAGAGTTCTTTGTCCTTGATAATGCATATTATCGTATTTTGACATAAATACGATGCAGGGGGCAATCTTGGATGTGCATTAAACTGTGCCTGGAATCCAGGGAGCCGTTTCACTAAACTTTGTACGACTAAAATGTTCGTAAGTTCAACTTTATGATAGTCTGTAAATTTCACATTAACACTGTTTTCTTGTACAAAATTATTGGATTTACATTTATTGAGCATAGGCTGCATATGCAGCCTTTGCTCAATAAATGTAAATTCATGAATTTAAATTTACAGACGAAATGTGCACTTACGAACATTTTAGTCGTACGATAGTCGTATTTTTATTACATATAACCTGTCATTCTCAATCTGACATAATGGTACAGTTTCCTTCAGTTATGAAATCAGTCAAGTGGTTTAATAAATGTCGTATTAACTCGACAACAAATGTTAGATTTTCTTTACTGCACAAGGCACAGACAGCATCATCCATCGAAGTGCCACTGACCACCCAATACGTTTCCCGGAGCGGAATAATTTATATCTTGTTAATTACACTAACTTGTATTAGTAACTTGATGCGAAAATAGTCGATTTCATTGAATTCAATGCTCATTGAAACGTATTGCATGTATCCACGTTGGCTGCTCTTTGGAAGGTGAAGTCATGTGATAAACATAATCTCAAACTCGTTTCCATTTGATATAAGATTTATGAAACGAGCCACGCACCATTTATGCATACAATTGCGGACGAGTTTCATAAATCTCACATCAAATGGAAACGAGTTTGAGATTATGTTTATCACATGACTTTAGTTTTAATCCCTGCAATATTATTATTATAACTATGCCATATAATAGGTTCTTGTTCAAGGCTTCGTAAACACTTCATTTCAGCCAAACAGGGGCACATTCAAACAATTTCAGCAATGTTAACCAATCACTAGCGCTTCTAATGACGTTTCAAACGTGGTGACGTCAACGTCAAAACATCATTGCTTTGTCGCGCCATTACGGACGTCATTTTGGAACTTGTCCATGTTGTTCGTTTTTGCATAACGTTAGCGCATAATACGAATACGTAATTAGGGTGATGCGGCTAGCCAATCTAATTCGCTCCAGGTGTTATTACACGTGTGTCATATCACATTTATGAAATGCGTTACAGCAAATGATAACAAGGTATTCATGTGATAAACTGTAATAATTCCAGCACAAAAATATTTACACAATTCCCTAACATTTGATTGGTCCGTAGCAAGTCTCTGTCCAGAATTTATATCCCAGTAAACTCCCAAGCCGATCTACTTTCCGTAACCGTGCTGCGCAGTTAAAATAATTCTTAAGAAAACGGAAAATAAACACATTTTCTTGATGAATTTATTTCAAATGCTGGAATTATAAGGAATGAATGGCCTTTTTGTGGAATTTATCGGGGATATAAACTTGGAAAAGTCGCGGGAATACTGGACGAGGCCTTCCGGCCTCCGTCCAGTATTCCCGCGACTTTTTCAAGTTTATACCCCGATAAATTCCACAAAAAGGCCATTCATTCATATATTATTACAATGTGACAACCATTGTTTTATGTAATACACCATGATTAGTATACGTGTAAAAGCCTAGGCTGGTTATAGTATTCAATTGGCCAATATGTGTGTTTTGTGTTGCAATTTGAAAAGAACCGAACACATGTTTTATGTCTATTTTCCGAACCGGAAAGTTATACCGATCGTTAGATAAGACCGAATGATTGAGTAGCGCCGTATTATTCATCGGGCAAACTCGGCGAATTACGTGCCGCTCGGATATTTCCGGTTCCTAAATTAGCTATAGGTGTTATTCATCGTGTATATTTTCAGCGTATTACGTGTTCATTCGGTAATTTCCGCCTCACCAGGCCGATTAATTTCCTTTATATTTCAACAGTAGCCATATTTGTAGCGTACGTCATGACAAAACAGTGCTTATTGGGTATGCGACCAGTGTAACCTCAGATCAGGCTGCGCATCAGGGGATACACTGTTTGCTATCAATAATACGATCTGTATTACATGTTCTGACTGATCAGGAACTCCATTGGCCACAAAATCCACAAAACCATTTTGCCAGTCACATAATAATTTCCTTTCGCTTATTTTTCCTTAACCCTTAGACCGTTACTCACAACAATAGTCGTCTGCTGTTGCTTTTATATATTGCCTTATTTCTCAATAAAAACATGGTTTGACAGCACTTTAGAATCATTTCCATTTGGAAATGATTCTAAAGTGCTGTCAAAGCATGTTTTAAATTATTCTAAAGTGCTGTCGAAGCATGTTTTTGATGATAAAAATGTAAAATTGGAAAATAAACAGCAGACGACAAAAAAATAATAAGATAGCGGTCTAAGGGTTAATAATCTTAATAATTCAAAAGCCAGTCTGAGCAGACTGGGGTTGCACAGGCTGATCTGGATCTACATTAGTCACACAATCCATAAGCCTCATTTCTCCAGTCGTAGCCACATATATCTATAAAATAACAGATTGGAACCGGTGATGACTAATGTTTTTCTACAGGATATTTTTGCTTCATGATAGACAAATGTATTAATCACTTCCACTTGTTAACAACCGTAATAACGGATGGATGGATTTTGTGATAGATATAGCCCACAATAAATCAAATTAATGGTTTAAGCTGCCTTGTTTATTTTTATTTGTAATAAGCTTTCATTATCAAGATTCTCAGTCTCCGTGTGTTTTTATGTATAAGCTTTTGTTCACATATTTGATTTTTAAGGAATTAAATGCGAGGGAGCGCCAGCGACCGCAGCATTTAGTTCCTTAAAAATCAAATATGTGAACAATAACTGACTTATAGTTACGCCAAGTCTATAATGCAATTTTCCATCTGAATTCGATTTGGCGATATGCAACTTATTGGGGTTAAATCTTGCAATATGTGAAATAAGTGGAGCGCGATACTGGCCAGCGATTGGCTTAGAAAGTAGGGCGAACTATAAAATACAGTAGTAGTCACTTATAATATTTGTAAATCTAAAATATAAATAAAAAGTTACGATCATTAAGAGGAACGAAACACGAACTATTTATTATTTATTGTTATTTCCCAAGCCAGGCTCGATTTGTTGGACATGATCTAGCAAATAAAACAAACTGACGATGAAATTAATTTGACATTGATATTAATTGATGTTCATATACATTTGATCTCGAAATAAAGTTCACCTCAACATAAATTCACCTGTATCTTAAAAGTGACGGTGAACTAAATTTGACCTTGACTTGAAGTGACCGATGTCCTAGTATTTTAGACATGGATCTAAAATATATAATATATTTAAACTTCACCTTGATGTAAATTGACCTTGATAATAATAAACTTCACCTTGACAGGCGACCACATTATGAGCAACGTGG
Organism: Conchocele bisecta; assembly: GCA_029237695.1. NCBI lineage: Eukaryota > Metazoa > Mollusca > Bivalvia > Lucinida > Thyasiridae > Conchocele > Conchocele bisecta. Next base: position 100,846,845 of record CM055268.1, on the reverse strand, counting down.
CGAGTATCCACCAAGGACGACAACTCACGTGCTACGCGAGCCTCGTTCTGGAGTTTGGCCTAATTGGAGCGATGATGCATGACTGCGAAACATTCAAGTGGCTCGGCCCGCGGAGATATGACGGTAAGTGGCACACCCAATGCCGTGACTGTGGCTGTGACTGAGAAATGGGGCTTATGGGTTTTGTGACCAGTGTAGCTCCTGGTCACATAGCACACTACTGTAGCCTGGTAATGATCCAGGACTGGTGGTTCATTGATGTAATGGCGAACAGTGCAGATCCTGATCAGACTGTGCGGATGCACAGGCTGATCTGGATCTACACTGGTCGCACAACCCGTCAGCCACATTTTTCCAGTCACAACTACAACTATAGAATCAGTTCGTCAACTCCCATAAATTTCAATGCAAGACAAACATTGCTTAAAGGTACATTCCACTCAGTAGGAACAACATGTTCTTTATATGAATTAAATAAGTGTCTAATTGTGTCTCTATTCGGCCACCAGTTCTAAAAATTACGAGTAATTATTTTACTGATAGTGACTCGCGGTGGTATCAGGATATTTTCATATGCAAATGAGGCATAATATGTTTTAATTTTTTATACTAATTAAATGCGTCACCTGAAAAAATAATATTTTCGACAGATTATAAAGTATGATCATTGCACATCAAAACATAAATACAGAGAATAAATAGTAAACGCCCGTTAACAGTTTCAGGAAACACGGTTATCCCCCTTAATGTAAGTCTGGTATAACATGTATAATAATGCCAATCATTACGTGGGGTAATGGTGAATGAATGTTTATTTTGCCAGAAAATGTCATATCTGCAGAATATATAAACTCTCTGTCTCCCTATTGATGTGCCTACTGAGTGGGCATGTACCTTTAAAGGTACAAGACCACAGAGTAGACACTAATGTTCTTTATATCAGAGAAATCATAATTATGCGACATTTTCTGGCAGTTTGTGCCTACTGAGTGGGCAACTGGACATGCACCTTTAATTAATATAAATAAGAATATGACGGTAAGAGGTACATCATCATGTCGTAACTGTGGCTATGACTGGATATATGGCAGATTGCGCCGAAAGTTGACAAATCTTGCCACGGGCGTTCGGCGTGTTTCGGCTTTCATCGGTATAACTATATATGAACACCAAAGCAAATGGCGTTATTTTAATCTCAAGGGAAGTAATCATTGTAATGTTTTCAGTATTACCAGCGCCGTTAAATTATAGCAGTACCGACAAAATCCGAAACACGCCGAATGCGTGTGAATCTCACAGGGAACGTACGGAATTTGATAAATTGATATATTAACTTCCGTATGGGGTCATAAACATTAACTTGTGGTTAAACAGTTTAAGGACACTATTGACACTGACGACCACAATTTATTCAACTTGCATGTATCATGAATTGCAGTTTGTTCGCATCGGAGTGTTATTGTCGGATTCAATTTAAGGGGTAAACAAACCGATATCATATACGTACGCGTGTGACTGGGAAAAAAAACGGTGTGTGTTGCATTTGAGGTCTTGGAAAAGTCGCGGGAATACTGGACGAGGCCTTCCGGCCTTCGTCCAGTATTCCCGCGACTTTTCCAAGTTTATTCAATGAAGACCCTGGTCAGTCTTCGCGTCGAAACTGTTCGACATTCAGTCAGTAAAATCCAAGTGCTCCCAATGAAACAATATAAATTATTAAAGATTAACTTCCTTGAATGTGATATCAGATCAGATCATTTCTTCAGTTATAGACACATTTTATGAACTGTTTCGGCTATCAGTGCGAAATGTTGATACCGTGTACAGCGCCGTGCCAAACGTTAGTCAAATTGTTTTAGCAATTACCATAGACTAACCTTTACATTTAGCTTAATACTGGGTGACCACTAAACATATGTGTTGAAACATCACCACTATTTTACTCAATTCGGAAACACGACTTGGTATCATCGAGTTATCGTCACCTTTTCAATGACGTGAACATTGACGTCAATCGAAAATGTTTTCTTTTGTTCTTATTGTTTTATAAATGCACACATTGCGCATAACTGTACAGCAAATCGCGTCTGGTAAATGTAAAATAAATAAATGTAAAATAAATAATAAAAAACAACTGCCTGTAATCTATAACTTGCTTTAACAGAATCGGTTCCATAGGTCCCGTATACTGTTCCCTTACCACCTGCGCTAATCTAGCCAATATGTGTCCTTTTCTTATTTCAAAATGCTTGAATAATGTGCTGGAAGTCAAGCAGCTTGATTGACTGAGTCTGAGCTGTGCTACAGCTTCAGGCTCAATCAATTTCAAAATGCTTGAATAATGTGCTGGAAGTCAAGCAGCTTGATTGACTGAGTCTGAGCTGTGCTACAGCTCAGGCTCAATCAATCAAACTGCTTGATTGCCAGTGTTGAAATTTCCAATATATGTTCAGAAACGTTGACATTTTGGCAAGATTAACGTACTTATATTAGGCGGTTGCGTAGTAATACATATAGTCAATACCACAGTTGACTGAAAAGAAATCGTATATCAAAAACTATATTTTTTCCCATAATATTTCATTTGATAAAAATTTAAGAATATGCCTTCTTTTTATTTCGTGAAATTTGATCATGGGAGAAAAATCTGATTCTGAATCCTAGCTAGATAGCTTGGAAATGATCTAACTTAGAAAACAAAAGTTACATTTTGTAACTCGGTCGACTATTTCTGAAATTAGAAAAATTTCCCCATGTTAAATCCCCATAGACATCTTCACTGTGTCTATGGGGATTTAACATGTGCAAATCGTTTTTTTGAAATGAAATCAATATTGGACCAAATTACACGAAATAAAAAGTAGTCTCATTCCTAAATTTTGCTATAATTTAATATTAACGAAAAACAAATTGTTTTCGCATTGTTTATATAGCCGTAACATTTTGGCAGGTTTCGTGAAACAGACAGTAGTAACTAGGTAATCACGGTTTTTTTCTGGTACATGTGGTCAATGCGTAGTCAATGGAATTTTTGGAGAGTTGACTCACTTTTGAACGGTACTGTAATATGTATTACCGACAGAACATTCATATGAAACATGATTGACATGTAGCGGGAATCTGACATTTGAATCAGCAATGTAGGTAGATGACTCTCTCGTAAACAATTTAATGCACAAAAACTGCAACAATGTATAATAACTGTGACACATGCTATTAGTGGGTGGTGTATTAATCACAATCGCGGCCGGCTCATGGTAACATAAATTGTCGCTGTGACTGGATAAATAGGGCTTATGGAAATTGCGACCAGTGTAGTTCCTGGAGAAATAGCACGCCCTTGTGTCCTGATACCGATCTATATTGCTTGTTAGAAGCATGACGGGTGTTTCATTGACGGAATGGCGAACTGTGTAGATCCTGATCAGACTGTGCGGATGCACAGTCTGATCTGGATCTACACTGATCGCAAAGCCCAAATTTCCCCATTTGTCCAGTCACAGCAACAATTCATGTTTACACCAGGCATTTAAAACGCATTTGTAACGTGAGAAAATTATTTAACTTGCGGTTTTTGTCCAGCGAGTAATTACTACACCATCACTTACTACCGTTTAAGTGGTGATGTGCCACAACTATGCACACTTGATTACCATGAAATAGACACATTGTAGACTAAATATAGACTGAATAGCCCAGATAAGCCAAAATATAACCATTAATTTGAAGACCCTATACAACAGGCAAACGTACATCCGTAGTCACTGTCTTCATGTGGAATAAACCAACTGTTTATTTATTTAAGTGATAGAGTTCGATCAGATGAAATGAATGCTGAAAACCGCATGCAAAAATATAAAATAGGTCAAAAGTTGTAAAAGATTTAAATTTTTTATTTCTTTAATTAGCTCAAATATGCGCGTTCCACTATGACGTCATCAATGACATTTAATTTCTATAATTATTTAAATTAATTATAATGTATTTCTTTCTCATTAGTGCATTCCATGGACTTGATAATTTACAACAAAATAAAAGGAAAAATGTAAAAAAAAAAGTACTTTCGTTATCATTAAATCGTTTTTTATTGGAATTTTTATGGACTGGAAAATATGGCATAAATTTTCAATAAATGTACTGATATGAACTTTTGATCGGATTAAAATATCCGATGGGGTTTTCTACATGCGGTTAATATTGTCAGTATCTATCAGTTTGCAAAATAGTTTGAAGATTATTTGTTCTATTTATATCGAAGTGAACTCTAATACTAACGGTGTCAAGGTGCATGATCACGAGGTTACAACAACAACAACGTAACCCACTCCAAAGTAAGTATTATTTGATATTTTCCTTAATATGCAACGGGTTTTGATGAAATATGGCGCAGCAAACGCGTCTTCGAGACACATTGCTGCATTGTGTGGCCCATGGAGTTCGGCACAGATTTATGTCGTTTTTGCGATGAATTTATTTCCGTGTCGGTAGACACGGAAATCGATTCTTCGCAAAAACGACAGAAGTTTTGGCAAAAATACAGAGACCACCAAATGCAGCTTAACAAGACGCGTTTGATGCTCCATATTTCATCAAAATCCGTTACGTAATACGGGAAATATAAAAGAATACGTACTTTGAATCAGATGGATTCTGGAAGTTTCAGTACTTGTTGTTGTTGTTAGTACCACGTGATCATACACCTTGGGTGTACAGTCCAGCAATAAAATAAGAAATTGGTGACATATAAAACGAATAAAAATCAGTAACACTGATAGAGGATGCACTTCTCAAAAACGTTTAACCCCGAATGTGTGTTCGTGGTACAGAATAAATGCAACCAATACGCCATAGACGATGATATAAGCTTGGAATACATTCCGGTCGTAGTCATTTGTTTGTGGTTCGGTTGACTCCACTGAGTGTAATTGCACCAAGCAATGTCTTCTCTGCCCGTGGGGTGGTGGGGGTCGAGGGGAGGTGGGGGTTAAGTGCCTTGTACTGTAGCTCTGATTGTATTGTATGTTCATGATTGTTATGCTAAGCACGAGCATGTGTCACCGAGTAACCACCTAATAGTACTTGTTTTACAGTGGAACCGGACAACCTGGGGACCTCCCAGGGTGTCGGTTTTGACAGGTTCCACGGTATTAGTATAAACTATGATCACTTAATATTATCCCGTTCCGAAATAGTGTTCAGGATGTCCGGTTTAGAGAGGGTCTATTGTAACATGACAATATTTCAATTGCCCTTCGCGCAAATCCCGAAGATATTGCAAAAGTATTCCGGAATTGGGTCAACTCCTACTTTACTATGACATAACTTTAAAGTATGCAACTTTTGTAAAATAATGTCAGACAGAAGGAAATTCCTTATTAATATATATATATATACACACTACTTTAAAACACAAACTACGACCACTTTTAAACTTAAGCATGAACGTATGTTAATGATATAAGTCCGAAATATGCAAATTAGGCGTACATATCAGACATAGGAATTGCGTAGTAACACTATAAATACGCACACTACGTTAAAACACTATTGACCGATTTTACACTTAACCCTTACACCGCAATCTTAATTGTTTTGTCGTCTGCTGTTTATTTTCTATTTTCCATTGTTATCCTCAAAAACATGCTTTGACAGCACTTTAGAATAATTTACAACATGCTTTGACATCACTTCAGAATCATTTCCATTGGAAATGATTCTGAAGTGCTGTCAATTCATGTTTTTTGTTGAGAAATAAGGCAAGATATAAAAGCAAGAGCAGACGACAATTCGAAATATGCAAATTCGGCAACGATACCATACAGAGGAATTGCGTCGTGAAACTATATACTATAAAGCTATACGTGTTACTTACACAAATGTGACTGCGATTGGAGAAATAGGGCTTATGGGATTTGTCACCAGTGTAGCTCCTGATAAAATAGCACACTCCTGTAGCCGGATAGCGATCTATGTTCCTTGTTAGAAGAACGACGGCTGTTTCGTTGATGGAACGGCGAACAGGGCAGATCCTGATCAGACTGTGCGGATGCACAGGCTGATCTGGATCTACACTGTACGCAAACCCCATAAGCCCCAGACACCCCCGCGAATGAATACAAATGTTAAGTATGAAGGTATGTAACTAATTTACTACTGGAAGGAAACGCGAACTTGAGACCACAAACGTAGGGTGAAATATGCCACTGCACCGATGTATGGGAATATATTTTATATACAAATGAAATTCGATATTTATAGTGCGTCATGAGAACAATGAGAAAATTACACTGTCAAGGGTGCATTCAACGTGGGGATCTAAAAATATATTATTTTAATAGTCATGTTTGTTATTAAAGTTTTGATCGACCACGGAGGTGGTTTTACTGTAGGTGCCAATATTAGGTTAAGAAAATAGGGTAAATCGTTTTGCTTTAGATGTCGATTTGTTTTGTCGAAGTGTTTGGGAAACTGGCTGGAAATATAAAAAGGATAGCAGTCGATGATACTACACACGTTTGCGCGTTCCGTGCGCTTTATTTCATCCAAATCGGTGCAATAATAAGAAATACATGATGAATGCAATGCCCGTGTCGGGGCGAAAACACACATATTTGTTCTGTCCACAGACCCAAAACGTGCACTGCACACATCTTGATTCCCGTCCGTGGACGTGGGGCATGGCGAACCCTGGAGCCAAATATAAGACAGGCCAATTGATATTGTACCTTTTTGTGCCATTCTGAAAAATATTTGCAGGAACTGTGATATTTTATGTAAATGACGTCGAAAGGTGCCGAATTCGATTATATCGTCAACTTTCGAGTAAACATATTTGCAAAAGTTACGATATTTCCCGTAAATGACGTCGAAATGAGTCGAAATGTTTATAATAACGTCATTTACGGAAAATATCGTGAATTTTGTCAATGTTTTTCGTGAGATATCGCACATCATCTTGGGTACACATCACATAGCTTGTCTTATATGTGGTTGTGACTGGAGACATGGGGCTTATATATTTTGGAGTCCGGTTTACAGATGTTCCATTGTATATCGTTTATTTAACCAGGTGAACTGAGTATCGTGAACTAATGAGCAAGTGATTTGGGTCCTTATGCTAAACAAACGAGTGAGCGTAGCGAATCGAATTTGTTTAGTGGTGGGGGACCCAATCACAAGGGAATTATTTCAAGATAATCAGCTCATCTGACGCACGATGCTTTATAAAAAACAAAGCAAATCAATCGAAAATATGGCCAAAAGGTTTACAAAGTAATCCCTGGTAGCGGGTCGTTGTGAAGGCGACTGTGTCGCTGTTCAGGTTATGTGTCTGAGTACAGCATTATATTGGCTGAAGAAAACATGTCATTGCGACGTTACTGACGTCACTTCTCCATATATGGTAAACACGAGACTGGCTGTCGAGTGGTGTAATTCACCGTTATATTTCTATAAACTTACTGGCTGTAAGAAATGTATTTATTTTGCATACTGATTTCAGTTATACCTATGACGACGTTAATGAGACGCAAACCGCTCGACGTCGAAATCCAATACCTGCCAGAGGACCCGTCCACAAGTAGTTCCAAGTCTAACAAGCGACGATTACTCCGCCAAACGTCTCTTCCGGCTAACCAGGAACAAAAAGCCTTCCGACAAAGAATCAAGTCCTCGCCGAATATGGACAAACGAAAGCATGAAGGTAACGATCAATCACTAAGGTCTTACACTTGTAATGCGTAATTAAAAATGTTTATTTTTATTTTTTGTAATGAAAAAATATGCTTTGACAGTGCATGAGAATTGTCTCCAATGGATACAATTCTCATACACAGCCAAACATTTTTTTAAATAAATGTTAAAATGGAAAATAGCAGAAGACATTATTTGGTTCCCGCCTTTTACTGGTTAAAACAACATTGTTCATCGGCACAAACATACACCGCTTGCTCGTGCGCATGCGCACTCGTGAAGTGGTATATTTCAATGTCTTATATGGTATCTGATATACCATACCAAACTAATATAATGAAATCTCGTAAATTGCCAAGAGGAATTGCACCCTCCTATACGAGAGTTTACCTCGCTACACCACGGGCAGACGACACCCCCATAAACATCACCACCGCCGCCATCGCCGCTAACACCTACTCGCCCAACCATACAATTGATATACACTCTCTTAAGTCAAACTACTGTTAACTGAAAGTAAATTATTGGTCCCAAGTACGTGTTTTCCTATATGATAATTCTCGTTAACTCAAATTTGCGTCAACTCAAATTATTTTCCTCAGTACCCTGGGCTTCGAATAAACGAGTGTTGACTGTAAGTGTGCTTTGAGCAATTGAACAAGGGGCAGAGTTTAAACTGACGACACTTCCAGGTTGGCGCAGACTGGAGGGACGGGTTTACGGCGTGGACACGTACGTTGTCACATTGGCAGAACGTGCGGAGAGATTGGTTCCCAGTTTCGGTGATTCTGCGCTGTCGGTCTGGGTCACAGACAAATGTTCCATGTCGGATCACGTGCAGCAGCTTACCAAGTTTCAGAAGGCGCAGTCGGGATGTGTAAGTATGGTGCGATATTTGGCTTGGCTGTGCCTGAAGAAGTGGGGCTTATAGGTCGTTGCTTATAGGGTCGTTGCTTATAGGTCGTTGCTTATAGGTTGTTGCGACCAGTGTAGATCCAGGGCCCGTTTCACTAAACTTCTTACTAAAATGTTCGTAAGTGCAAATTTAGGATCGTCTGGAAAATTCAATTGATGGATTTACATTTATTGAGCATAGGCTGCATATGCAGCCTATGCTCAATAAATGTAAACCCAATAATTGTTTACAAGAAAACATTGTTAATGTGAAATTTACGGGCTATCATAATTTTGTACTTACGAACATTTTAGTCGTACGAAGTTTAGTGAAACGGCCCCCAGATCCAGATCCAGGCCATTTCCTGCATTCTACTGGATTATTTTCCTATATTTGAAGATCATAACTGTAAACAGTCCATACAATCGCAAAAAAAAATCTGGATTTCTGAAGGATGGGGGCCCGGTACCCCGGGCCCCCTGAATCCGCCTCTGATCAGGCTACAGTTAGGAGGGGGTTATTCGATCAGGAGTACACTGGTCACAAATCAGTGGTGATGATGCACATGCTGATTTGGATCTACGTTGATCATTACAGAAGTTTCATTTCTCCAGACACAGCCACAAATAAGGGCGATAATTAGTTAATAAAGAAATACAACACATGTCTATGTCAAAACACACAACTTTACAAAGCGTACAACATTTATAGTTTCCCTTGCAGTAATTAATAGATGGGTCATTGTCTATGGTAAATTGAAGCAACATCAAAGAAACCATGTACATGCGGGAATGCACCTGCATGGGTGAGAATTGAACATTCGAACATTCAGCACTAAGAATACAACTAAAACAACATTCATCACTAAAATACAGTATCCTGACCCAGTGCCAGGCATCCTTACTACACCAGGTCACTTACTCCAGAAGTGAATCCCAGTGAGATTGACCATTAAGATTAGTTGCGGAAAGTAACTTTGCAGAATACTCCCGTATCGTCCGTACCAGCGTATTTTGCAGAGTTACTTCCCGCAACCACGTTAAGATGGATTAGTCGAACAGATACGCATAACCTCCCATACCCGGAAGCTAATTTTGATCCACGATTTTCCAGTCATGAGGTACTACTGTAAATACGTGTTTGGAACAGTAAAACTGATTGAAGAGTCGCACAATCACTTGATTATTACATGAGTATTTTCCATAACTATGTAGTGTGCCTTGTCCATGAGCATTAAACTTTAAGACGAAAGACAACAGACAAAAATACGAAGAAAGTAAACCATGTTACCATAACATATGTATAATTTCTCGTTTCCCTTACAGTGGGATTACGATTTCATCCGGCAAGTCCGCGCATGCGCATACCGCGTGACCTTGCCGTCTGCGCCGACGAGTACGGACGAGTTTGGCGAGAAGCATTTGAAGAAGACGTATTACATAAACGCCGATGGCGAGGCGGTGAGACTACACACGCCGGAGTTTGAAGTCAGGTGATTATTCTTTATCATTATACGTCATTACACATGCCAGGAATTGTATTGGTCAATTCCGTATCACGTGATAAAATAGTCTACCAAAAATACCCGAAACGTAATTACGGAAAGGGCCGACTTCTGGTTGGACTGCCTCATCGAAGGCATACACATGAAAAGACGGCAGACGATGTGCTGGTACCCAGTGCGTGCCATTTCTGGTGTAGTGTTACAATATAAACCGGGTACCAGCTCATCGTCTGCCGTCGAGAAGAGTCCGAGAGAGTTATTCGAAATGTGATATTCACCTCGAGGTGAATATCACATTTCGAATAACACTCTCGGACTCTTCTCTCGCAACTAGACCAGTCAAAGACTGATATTCAGGTGAATATCATTTATGTCCACAATCGTGTGACCGTAAATTGAACAATCACATTGGTTGAAAGTGTCAGTCAGATAATAATGTGGATCATCGCCCGATGAAGCTATACATTTATATTGTTATCAATGGGAGGTAACCCACACTATTACCCTCAACCAAAGACGGTATTTACTTTAATATACCGAATATTGAATTATGAACTTGATTCCAGTCGCAATTTCAGAAACAAAACCAGGAGCAAAACGCTTGTTGGCTGGAGAATCCGCCATATTGTTTACGACCGATGAGCTTATATTGTAATACTCGTGACCAACTGATATCAAATAAATAGAGCACATACCTAACTGTCCGATTGATTTCATTGCAGGTTACATCCGTGCGCGATAGCCATATTTGGGAAGGTGGACAGGTGAGCAAGGCCCCTCCGCCATGGTTGTGACAGATAACCAACGGTTCGTGACACCAACAAGGTGATAAACCGACCAGATATCAACAAATCATTACACGCCGTGATGTAGATATCGACAAATCAATAAACGGCGTTCATGCCAGTAAATGCCGAGATGCAGATATCAACAAATCATTACACGCAGTGATGTAGATATCAACAAATCATTACATACAGTGATGTAGATATCAACAAATCTAACACGCCGTGATGTAGATATCAACAAATCATTACACGCCGTGATGTAGATATCCACAAATCAGTATACGCCGTGATGTAGATATCAACACATCGCTACCCGTCATGATGCAGATATCAATGGCAAGACCGTATATCCAGCGTGTCGTGAAGAGATCAACGTTTGTAAAGTGTCGAGTGTGTGGCCAGTATAAACACGAACACCCTAGACCATAACGTCTATAGTCAGTAAATAACTGTTAACCATTGGTCAGTGGTTATTACAAAAGAAGAAAGGAAGACGATCAACGAAGAAAAAGAACAGTGTGCTGGTAAAAACGTGCAATACATATTAGACAAATCACAAGTATGGAACGCCAAATCTACATACACTCAAATATATATTGCTAGCAACAAATATTTTGAGCTAGCAATAAATATTTGGAGAGCTCTCGAAATCATTTGGAGAGCTCTCGAAATCAATTAATGATATCTCGAAATCATTTGGAGAGCTCTCGAAATCATTTGGAGCGAGCAATATTACATTTGATTTGGAGAGCTCTCTAAATCATTTGGAGCTATCTCTAAATCATTTGGAGAGCTCTCGAAATCATTTGGAGAGCTCTCGAAATCAATTAATGATATCTCGAAATCATTTAGAGAGCTCTCGAAATCATTTGTAGCGAGAATTATATAACTTGATTTGGAGAGCACTCTAAATCATTTGGAGCTATCTCTAAATCATTTGGAGAGCTCTCGAAATCATTTGGAGAGCTCTCGAAATCAATTAATGATATCTCGAAATCATTTAGAGAGCTCTCGAAATCATTTGTAGCGAGAATTATATAACTTGATTTGGAGAGCTCTCTAAATCATTTGGAGCTATCTCTAAATCATTTGGAGAGCTCTCGAAATCATTTGGATAGCTCTCGAATTCATTTGGAGATATCTCAACTTGATTTAGAGAGGGCATTATAAACTTGATTTGATGCTAGCTCCAAATACCACTCCACGTGGGAACTGGAGGAAAGAAACAATACGCGCTCCCTTCCCGCGCTTTTAAAATCTCTGTACGCATGTGCACCGAGCCTATTAAAAACTTCGTAACCTTCAATATGGAGTATATGGATGGAGTAAAAAATAATTGTTTAGCTTATTTCTTTTTCATTTATTGATGCTTTTAGGCATATTTAATTTATTTATAGACCTCGGTCCGTTACTTCAACCTGTGCTGTAAACATGCTCGACATATGTGTATTCACTACTACACGTGTCACAAGCGACTTCCGGTCTAGGTAATGTCGCACTAAATTTGGGATGGCACGATTTACCCAAATCTACCCAAATCTTCATGTAATTACTATATTTGTTAATACATAAAGCTATACACATTATAATAATGATGTTTGGACTGTACTTACATAATATATGTCATTAATTTGCTTATACCAGGGCCTTTTTTAATGTTTTGATGCAAAATGGAAATATTTGTACATGAAATAAAGGGAGAATACCGCGATTCACTTATGCCAGTAAGCAAAGGAATATAATGCACTTTATAATGGCTAAATGGGAATGATGATTTTTAATTGAAATACTCATAAAAACAGTAGAACCTCTCTAATGTTGACATCCAAGGAGACAGTGTGTGTCAACTAGTATAATTATATATTTATATACGGTAATAATATATAATTTAAATATATAAACTACAAATATTTTAAAACTAATACTGCATTAATATGTATATGTGGCTGTGACTGGATAAATGGGGCTTATCGAAATTGTGACCAGTGTAGGTTCCGATTAAATAGATCCCTTCTGTAGCCTAGTAACGACCTACATTGCTAGTTCGAAGCATGACTGGGGGTTTCATTTATGGAATGATGAATGTTGCAGATGCTGATCAGACTGCGGATGCACATGCTGATCTGGATCTACACTGGTCGCAAAACCCATAAACCACATTTCTCCAGTCACAACCACATTATGTGGATATGCAATAATGGTCGATGATAACTTAAAGTTAGACAACTGAGACATAATTAATGAGTCTCGGTAGTCTCCGTTTATAATAATGCTATATTAATCGTTTTCCCGCACAAATGGGTGCTTTATTCTTCCTATGTTTCGGTCAAAATGTGGTTATTATATGATATACTAATGATATATTGTAGAAAAAGTATATAATATAATCATAAATGTTATTTTAATGAAGATTTGGGTATATTTGGGTAAATCGTGCTGCGTAATTCAATGCGTAATTCAATAATTCAGGGAGACATCGTTTTCATAGTTTCAAGCGATTTAATGCTAGCTCCAAATAATATATATATTGCTAGCTCGAAATGAATTAGAGATAGCTCGAAATGATTTCGAGAGCTCTCCAAATGATTTCGAGAGCTCTCAAAATGATTTAGAGATAGCTCCAAATGATTTAGAGAGCTCTCCAAATCAAAGTTATATAATGCTCGCTACAAATGATTTCGAGAGCTCTCTAAATGATTTCGAGATATCATTAATTGATTTCGAGAGCTCTCCAAATGATTTCGAGAGCTCTCCAAATGATTTAGAGATAGCTCCAAATGATTTAGAGAGCTCTCCAAATCAAGTTATATAATGCTCGCTACAAATGATTTCGAGAGCTCTCTAAATGATTTCGAGATATCATTAATTGATTTCGAGAGCTCTCCAAATGATTTCGAGAGCTCTCAAAATGATTTAGAGATAGCTCCAAATGATTTAGAGAGCTCTCCAAATGAAAGTTATATAATGCTCGCTACAAATGATTTAGAGAGCTCTCTAAATGATTTCGAGATATCATTAATTGATTTCGAGAGCTCTCCAAATGATTTAGAGAGCTCTCCAAATCAAATGTTATATAATTCTCGCTCCAAATGATTTCGAGAGCTCTCCAAATGATTTCGAGATATCATTAATTGATTTCGAGAGCTCTCCAAATGATTTCGAGAGCTCTCCAAATATTTATTGCTAGCTCCAAATATTTGTTGCTAGCAATATATATTTGAGTTTATGTAGATTTGGCGTTCCATACACAAGCCATGTGATTTTCTACCTAAGAACATGAGCGATCTATCATGAAAACTATGTACAGAAACTGTGGTGTTTTCTGTTAACTAGAAATTACTTCCATTGCAAATGTGGAATTGGATTCCGTATTTGCTCTGAACTTTTCGTCAATTGTCAACGTCATTTGAAGAAAATATAATAAAAGTTTGTAAATATTTTTCATGAGATATCGTACTTCTGCCAAGGTGCCGTACAATAATACCATGGCTTGTCACATACGAGGCACACCATGGGATGTTATACTTTCGGGAATCTGCGTAATTTCATGAAATGCGTTTACAAAATTTACAATATTTTCCGCAAGTTACGTCAAAAGTTGACACAAATTTCAGAGTACATGCGGAATTAAATTCCGCATGTACTCTGAAAATTTTGTAAACCTTTGAGCGTATTTATGTAAAATATTATAAATTTTGTAAACGTATTTCATGAAATTACGCAGATGCCCGAAGGTAGAAAATCCCATGGCGTGCCTCATATGTATATAGAGGAATCAACATCAGATGTAATATGATTCTTCTTGATTGAATTTGAAAGCTGTATGATGTACATAATGTATTATTTTATGTGAATAATGTAATGTACAAACCTTCAGTATTGTTCACGAACATGTATAGATAGCCGTTATTAATACTCGTTGTGTTTAATGTTAAAGGTACATGCCCACTCAGTAGGCACAGAATGTTCTTTATATCAGAGACATCATCTGAGACAGTTTCTGGCAAAATAAACATTCATTCACCATTACCCCACGTATTGATTGGCATTACTATGCATTTTATATCAGACGTAAATGTCCACACTGATATCAGGGGCGATAGCCGTGTTTCCTTAAAATGTTAACGGACATTACTATTTGTTCTCAGTATATATTTTTCGATGTGCAATGATCATACAATCTGTAGAAAGTATTACTTTTTCAGGTGACGCTTTTAATTAGTGTAAATAATTAAACAAATTTATGCCTCAAATGAATATGAACATAGCCTGATACAACCGCGAGTCACTATCAGTAAAATAAATATTACTAAATGATTATATCTGTATAGCGGGCACTCGTAATTTTTAGAACACAATTATACACTTATTTAATTCCTGTAAAGAACAGTTTGTGCCTACTGAGTGGGCATGAACCTTTAATACTCGTTCTGTTTAAGGGTAAGTATCCGTTATATATATCTTTGATCAGCATACAGAGCTCCAGATAAGCTGCGTATTTGCTTAAATTCCCAATTAAAACTGCCAAAAACCCAATTGAAATCAGAAGTAGCGAGTATCAAACAGCAATAAAACATTTGTGGTACCTTTATCATGCTCCAGAAAACAATAAACAGAACACAAATATAGCATATTTTTCTTATTTTCTATGAAAACACATCTTGGTATTTCATTAGAATCGTCTCCAAGGAGACAATTCTAATGAAATGCCAATACATGTTTTCATTTCGAAGCAAACCATTCAATAATTTATGTCTGTTGATGTGTAAACAGTAGTGTGATTTCATTTAACCCATTTAAAATTTGGAAATACCCAATTGCTTCAGAAATGATGGAGTGGCAATACTGAATTACTAATTCCTTATCTGGAGCGCTGAGCATATGATTCAAACATAATTGCTTCTTAAATGTGATGGATTATATGCATGATATATACCTGTGTGTGTTCAAGCCATCAGCCAATTTAACATATTGTGGCATTTGACAAAGAACACAAAATGCGTAGTACATTAATGGAAAGTGGACTTCACCCTTTGAACCCGAAAGCACACAATAGACGTGTATGCAAACAGTGCAGATCCTGATGAGACGGCTCGTTACGAGCCGTCTCATCAGGATCTGCACTTTTTGCAAGTAATTTTCATATTTTTGAGAACAAAAAATACCCCATTTTCATAAATGGACTAGTCTGAAAATCATACAGTGATGATTGGATTGGTTGCTAAATAAACACATCAAGATATAGTCCATTTGTTTAGGGGTGAACGGGTAAGACGTATAAGAATATTGAACCACACCAGTCATGTCAGTTCGGACCCGAACTTGTTCATTGGTCTCATTACCATTGGAATAGTAGCAAGTGTGCTCATACTTGGCCCCTGGATGCACATGCTGATACGGATATACACCGGTAACAAAGCCCATAAGCCCCATTTTTTTCAGTCACAGCCAAATATATGTAAGGGTATGAAAAAATTGAACTAATTTTCGCTATTTTTCATACCATATCAGAAGTAATGCTCTGAGTGGTACCAACATACTACTACTTTTGGCCATTGAACACATTCAATCTTAAAAATAAAATATATAAATGTAGTTTTTCATCAATAACACCCACCCCCACAACCCGCCCCCCCCCCCCCCCCCCCCACCCCCACAAACAAAAAAATATTTGAAGGAATGTCATCAATTATTAACTGTATTGCGAAAAAAACGAATTTATGGGAATTTAACATGGGGTTAAAAATAGATTTTTTTAAAATACTTGTTTATTTGTAGACCGATTTTCAAAATCTATCTTTTATTTTCTTAGTTACATCATTTCCAAGCTATCTAGCCAGGTTTCGGAGACAATTTTCCAATTTTTTTCGTTTTTTTACACTGCTTCCACCTCTTTTCCCCCCATGTTAAATTTGCATAGGAAAATCGTTTTTTCGCTATAAAATCAATATTTGATGGAATTTCATCTAACAAATTTTTTGGGGAAGGTGACTTTTTTGTTATTGGTGAAAAAGTACTTACATTTAAATATTTATTAGATTTAATGTGTTTAATAGCCAAAAGTTCGTCGGCAGAAAAACGTGGAACAGACAGTAGTATACATATATGCATAAATAAGATAATTATTCTTACCTTTCGTGTGAAAACATGCGTATCTTCGGCATGTAATGCGTTCATTGGTATATTGAGAATGCAAGAGGTTACTTTTTTGGCAGAATGTTTTTTTCATTTTATTTTATGAAGAATTCAGCCAATCGATGAGATAATATGTCGGTGTGACTGGAGAAGTAGGGCTTATGACATTTGTGATCAGTGTAGTACCTGTAGCCTATTTCACCAACATTGCAAAGTATACTTATCTAGCAAAGTATACTTTGAGGGAGAAATATTCAATTTAAGGATAAATTTATTAATTTTTATTATACTGAATGTATTACATTATCACAGCCATTTTGGCTGTGATAATGTAATAAATTCAGTATAATAATTCTGCATACTTTTCATCATCAAATCTATGCACTCGTTAGTTCTATATGAAATAATACATTTCGGGAAAAATAAATGATTACTCCCTCAAAGTGTACTTTGCTAGATAAGAATACTTTGTAAGTTTAATTAAATTGGCTACTGATCAAATGGCACACTCCTATAGCCCGGTAACGACCCAGTGTTCTAGACAAGTATTCCATTGATGGAATGGCGAACAGTGTAGATCCTGATCAATTTCTCCATTCACAGCCAAAAACACCTTGTCCCACAAGGCATACAATTTGTATATGGAGCAAAACTATTTTAAAAGTATCACAAACATTCAAATTCCACACAATTTTCATTGTTTTCTAAACAATACGTCCAGAAAACATCTCTCATACGATACTACATATTAAAACGGATTATCGGTTTAGAGTAATATATTATCTATATACAGACAGTTGTGACTTTTTACTTTGTAATAAAATCTGAAAATGTATATACATGTACATGTATAAAAATATATATGAATAAAATTATAAAATATTACATATTGTAAGTTTTGTGTTTTCAATATAAATGCATGTAGGTAACTATATAGTGAATACCAGGTGACATTTGATATCAACAGCTGGGGATCTGTTTATCAGGTACGTTTTATGCTAACATATAATAATTTTCGTTGAGAAGAACGAGGACGTGTTTATGTTGCGTCATGTTATTCGGTAACGTCATGTGCCGCCGTCCGACTGATAGATATTCGAAGCTGGTCAATGCACGATACGATATTATGTTATTAGTCAGTACGTATTCGGCCAATACACAATTTGTTACCTGATAAATAAGTACTTAGTCCCGTAATGGTACGGATCCCCGCAGGGGACGTAGCATATTTTTGTATTAATTCGTTCCCACGAAATAACAATTCGTTCCCACGAAATAACAATTCGTTCCATCAATTTAACAATTCGTTCCCACGAATCAACAATTTGTTCCCACGAATTAACAATTAGTTCCCTCAATTAACAATTCGTTCCCTCAATTTAACAATTCGTTCCCACGAAGTAACAATTCGTTTCCTCGAATTAACAATTAACAATTCGTGGGAACGAATTGTTAATTGTTAATTCGAGGGAACGAATTGTTAAATTGAGGGAACGAATTGTTATTTCGTGGGAACGAATTGTTAATTCGAGGTAACGAATTGTTTATTCCGTGGGAACGAATTATTAATTCGAGGGAACGAATTGTTATTTCGTGGGAACGAATTCTTATATCGTGGGAACGAATTGTTAATTCAAGGGAACGAATTGTTAAATTGAGGGCTCCGTATAATGGCTCTCTTAAATTGCTTCTGTTTTAATATCTCGCCAACATTGTTGACAAAAACAATATAACACATTTTCCCTAAGTAACACAGTCACGGATAATGACGAAACATTCATCGATCAGCAGCTCGAGTGGCCAGAAATAGCACAAATCCCATGTTTCCAGTCAACGATCACACTGAAACAAGCATGAAGTCAAAGACAACTTATTCGCATACCAGCCAAAGTCACAGATAATGGTGAAACGATGATGAACTCGTATATACAACTGATTGAACGTTGCTCATCATTCTCCTACCACTAAACGTCACGATAATGGAGAGACAATGGTGAACACATAAGTATGTACGATTGATTCAATCAATTGTATATATGTGTTCAGCATTGTTCATTATTCGTCTACCACAAGTCCCATGTTTCCAGTCAAAGATCGAACTGAAACAAGCATGAAGTCATATACAACTGATTCGCCTACCAGCCAAAGTCACAGATAATGGTGAAACGATGGTGAACTCATCTATACTACTGATTCGCCTACCAGCCAAAGTCACAGATAATGGTGAAACGATGGTGAACTCATCTATACAACTGATTCGCCTACCAGCCAAAGTCACAGATAATGGTGAAACGATGGTGAACGCATCTATACAACTGATTCGCCTACCAGCCAAAGTCACAGATAATGGTGAACGATGGGTGACGCATCTATATCAACTGATTCGCCTACCAGCCAAAGTCACAGATAATGGTGAAACGATGGTGAACGCATCTATACAACTGATTCGCCTACCAGCCAAAGTCACATATATTGATGGAACGATGATGAACATACATTGTATATGGACAACTGATTCAATCAGTTGTACATATATAGAGGATATTCATATTTTTGCAACGAATATGACATATATGTTCATCGAGTGGTGTGAAATGTCCATATTTCGTGCATATTTCACGAAATATGAACATTTCACACCACGAGATGAACATATATGTCATATTTGTTGGAAAAATATGAATATTCTATTTGATATATACCACTCCATGGAAATTAGCAGTTTTTTAGACTGTATACGGTAATGCATGTGTATTTGCAGCCTATTTGCAGTCCGGCACTGCATGTGCGCGTTATGAATATAGATAGCGGAAGTAGTCGTATTTTCACCGGAAGTTGTTTATTTCATCGATGAGAACATATGACTTTTATTTACATCGTATAACTATGTATTTCATGGGTAGGTATATAATAAATGTTCATCTTTGTTTATGATTCGCGTACCACTCAAAGCCACAGATAATGATGAAACGATGATGAATTCATATGTACAACTTATTCGCCTGCCAGCCAAAGTCACATATCATGATAGAACGATGAGAAACGCATATATACAACTGATTTAGTCAGTTGTACATATGAGTTCAGCATTGTTCAGCATTATTCGCCTACAAGCCAGTCACAGATAATGATGGAACGATGATGAAGAACACATAAAAACAACTGATTCAACCAGTTGTACGTATGTGTTCATCATCGTTTATAATTCGGCTACCACTCACAGTCACAGAACTGGGATAATAGTGAAACTATGATGTACTCATATTCAATCACAGTGCATATTAAAGTAGTACGTGTTCATCATTGTTCATCATTCACCTACCACTCAAAGTCACAGATAATGGTGGAACCATGATGAACTAATATGTACAACTGATTCAATCAGGTGTACTTATGAGTTCAGCGTTGTTCATCATCCTTCTATCACTAAACGTCACGATAATGGTGAGACAATGGTGAAAACATATGTACAACTGATTCAATCAGTTGTACATATGTGTTCATCATTGTTCATCATTCGCCTACCACTAAAAGTCACAGATAATGGTGAAACGATGGTGAATTCATCATATATACAACTTATTCGCTTCAATTGTGCTCATCTCCAGATGCACATGTGGATTACACGGTTGAATAAGCTCATCATTGAACGTCCCATCCTCCCCAGTCTCTTCCAAAAGTTTAGAATTGTAATTCGCGTCCTTCACAATTCCCTCTTCCAGCACCTCGGTTTCAGCTATCTCTTCTTTGTCTTTGCTCCGCCCACGACACACCCGTCGCTGCCGACGCTTTCTCCGAGTTTCTACGAGCATCCAGAGTAGGGGTCGAATCACCTGATGGCCGACTCCGGAGCCGACGACCACACATACCAACATCCAGACGTTGAAGGACATGATGGCTAGCATCATTGAATAGGCCAATAGCAGGGAGAGGACGCGCAGGGCGGATGATATCACATGGGCGACGACGCGGCCCGCCTTGGTTGGTCTGTGAATGGAATAGTATTGACATGTAGGCCAATAGCAAGGCGAGGACGCGTAGTGCGGGGGATATCACATGGGCGGCGACGCGGCCCGCATTGGTGGGTCTGTGAATGGAATAGTATTGACATGTAGGCCAATAGCAAGGCGAGGACGCGCAGTACTGGGAATATCACATGGGCGGCAATGAGGCCCGCTTTGGTGGGTCTGTGACAGGAATATTATTGACATGTAGTCCAATAGCAGGACGAGGACGCGCAGTGCGTTGGCTGTGACATGGGCGACGATAATATTGCATGTAAATGACCATGTCTAGAACTAAAGCTAGAATCAAAATGCTAAATTTCCAAGTTCGGGGGACCATGCTTGTATTTTTTTGCTGGGCACGTATTCCGTTTCTGTATTATGTCGCGTGACAAACATGTTCAGATTGTTTTCTTTAAAAAAAAAAAGTATGATTGAAACTAATTTCAAGGATGTATTAACAAGCTTGTGAATTATATTAGTAGTACAAGTGACCAGTAGCCGATTTCATGAAAATTGCAAAGTATACTTATCTAGCAAAGTATACTTTGCTACAATGTTCGTGACATAGGCTACTGATTCTGAAAAGCCAACATTGTCTCTGGTGTAAAATACCTGGGGGCCGTTTCACTAAACTTCGTACGACTAAAATGTTCGTATGTGCAAATTTAGGATCGTCTGGAAATTTCAAGTGGTGGATTTACATTTATTGAGCATAGGCTGCATATGCAGCCTATGCTCAATACATGTAAATCCAATAAGTGTTTACAAGAAAACATTAATTGCTACTGTGAAATTTACAGACTATCATAATTTTGCACTTACGAACTTACAATCCCCCCCCCCCCCCCGCTCCCCCCCAGGGGGCCGTTTCACTAAATTTCGTACGACTAAAATGTTCGGCAGTGCAAAATTATGAAAGTCTGTAAATTTCACATTAACAACGTTTTCTTGTAAACATTTATTGGATTTACATGTATTGAGCATATGTTGCGAACATTTTAATCGTATTGAAGTTTAATGGAACGCCACCCCCCCCCCCCCCCCCCCAACCACCAACCTGGATTATTTTCGTTACTGTACAATACCGCGCATGATTATATGTTGATTTTGTGTGTTGAAACCTTGTGTCTAGCCATGGGCGACAACTCCTGGATTATAGACAAGTTTGGTTACACATTTACCTCGCCTGGGTAACGTGGTTAAAGGAGAGAATACACCAAATAGAGTGATTATATAACTTAACCAAATCCCATAACTATGGTTAGTCTCTCCTACTGTCACTGTTTGCATCGATGCTGTGGCACCTACTTTCACATGGCCTGCAACCTTTCTGCAATGGATCTGCATACAAAATATACATAAATATCAGCGCTCCAGATAAGCTGCGTATTTGCGTAAATAGCCAATTATAATTGCAAAAAACCCAATTGAAATCAGAAGTAGCGAGTATCAAAAAGCAATAAAACATGTGTGGTACCTTTATCATGCTACAGAAAATAATAAACATACCACAAATATAGCATATTTTTCTTATTTTCCATGAAAACACATCTTGGTATTTCATTAGAATTGTCTACAAGGAGACAATGCTGATGAAATGCCAAGACATGTTTTCATTTCGAAGCAAATTATTCAATAATTGCTGTCTGTTGATGTGTAAACAGTAGTGTGATTCTATTTTACCCAATTAAAATATTGAAATACCCAATTACACAGATATGATGGAGTGAAAATACTCAATTACTAATTCCTTATCTGGAGCCCTGGATCTGCATGAATAAAAAAACACAATAGGTTCACTTACTCCTATGAAATCAAAATTCAACCTCGTCATGTCCCCCAATATTGTTTCCATTATTTGGTCACTGCAACTGTGTTTACACGACGTACGACGTGACCAACATGGTTGGTGTTTTCTTTCAAATGCTACACATATGCTGAAAACTATGGAAGCGTCCTGGTGCCAAATAATAACTTTATGGATTGGAATGATGGAGAAAAAACGTTGTTTCTGTTTTCAAACTGTGAAATTATTAAGTCATGTGACAAAATGTGTGCAGATATTTGTACTGATAATATGTAAATACTGCAAATATTTATTTTACACGCCCCGGCTATAACCCTTTTAAGCTCTGTTGCATATATATTGCTAATCAGTTCATTTCAAATCTGCTTTGTGATGATAATGATGTTTTAAGCTTTATCATAATAAGATGCCTTTGTATATTGACATTCGCTTGTGGTTTATTTCAATCTATTTTAACTTGTTCTTAGACAGGTGAAAAAAATACCATATACATGTACTGTTTTATTTGCACAGTCACGATTAGCGGTAGCTATGCAACGTGTGACGCAAGAAAGGAATAAGCCAACAGCGGTTGTCGTTGCAACTGATTATTTTAACCAGGATAAGCGCGGTGGCAAGGGTAACTTCAATGATTTATTATAGGAATTAATGGCCTTTTTGTGGAAGGCCTCGTCCAGTATTCCCGCGACTTTTCCAAGTTTATATCCCCGATAAATTCCACAAAAAGGCCATTCATTCCTTATAATTCCAGCATTTGAAATAAATTCATCAAGAAAATGTGTTTATTTTCCGTTTTCTTACGAATTATTTGAACTGCGCCTCGCGGTTACGGAAAGTAGTTCGGCGTGGGAGTTTACTGGGATATAAATTGTGGACAGAGACTTGCTACGGGCCAATCAAATGTTAGGAATTGTGTAAATATTTTTGTGTTGGAATTATTTCTTTTTTGCTCATTTGCTGAAATGTATACATATATGCTCAACGTTTATAATGAGCCGTCTCTTGTAATTCTTTTAGAAAGGCAATTGTACATGTACCTATGTTTTATTATTACTATGTATTTTACGATGTACGGTTGATGAGACGTTAATAAACAATTTATCGGCTAAACTATAGTTGTCTCCCAATTAGGATATACTAACTCCTAATTAGGAGATATTATCTCCTAATTAGGAGTTATTATCTCCCAATTAGGAGATGTGAGCTCCTAATTAGAAGTTACTATCTCCTAATTAAGAGTTAGAATCTCTTAATTAGGATATACTAAGTTTTAATTATGAGTTACCATTTCCTAATTATGACTTAGTATCTCCTATTAAGGAGATAAAATATATTAGCATTGGCACCAGGACGCTTTTATAGAAAACAGTTTCTCGAGTGGAATTAGGAAGCAGCGGATCAGTATTTGCAAGCAAACTGTATTTGTGGCCTGAAAACATAGGGACTATTTTTTCATACCGGACTACGTTTGCAAAATACGCATTGGCGATACTCGTGCCATAAGTTGGCTCCAAATCACATACAGTAACACTCATTGAGTTATGGGAACAAATTCAACACACCACTGGGGCTGCAATCCACGCCAGCGTAAAATGTTTCACATCGAAATACGCGCCGGATTCCTGACGAATTCCCATTCAACTACATGCAGACGATACTGCATAAACACATTTTCGTCTCGTAACTGGTGCAAGAAAAATGCGATAGCGCTAAGTAGAACTGAGTGGCAACTCGTCATGACACCGGTGCATTTTCAACGTGAAACATATTACGCCGGCGAGGAGTGCAGCACCAGTGACTATCGAAATATTTTGAGCATGGCAACTTATTATTCAAAACTAATCACTAACAGCTTTAAAAACGCAAATACCAAGGTGCATGAGCACGTGGTTACAACAACAACAACGTCGCCCACTCAAAAGTCAGTATTATGTGATATTTTCCTTAAAATGCAACGGAATTTGATGAAATATGGCGCAGCAAACTCGTCTTCAAGAGCTGCATTTGGTGGTCCATTGAGTTCGGCACAGACTTATGTCGTTTTTGAGAAGATACACGGAAATCGATTCTTCGCAAAAACGACAGCAGTTTGGGCGAAAATACAGAGATCACCAAATGAAGCTTAACAATGCGCCATATTTCATCAAAATCCGTTACGTAATAAGGACAATATAAAATAATATGTACTTTGAATCAGATTATGGAAGTTTCAGTACTTGTTGTTGTTGTCAGTACCACGTGATCATACAACTCGAATACGTAAAGCAACAAATACTGTGAGCTTAAGGCCATACACAAGTACTTTGGTTCTCAGATATCGCCGCGTCTGAATAATCCTTGCGCGTCAATCATTAATTTGTATCGTCATTGAGAAATATAATGGTACAGTGCAACAACCACCCATGGGAAGACGCACAACTGGCTGTTGTACAGAGGTGGCTGTTATAGATAGGTTAATGCTGAATTAAATTTTGTTGTCCGCTGTTCATTTATTTTCTTCGATAATTCTCATCAAAAACATGCTTTGGCAACATTTTAAAACCAATGGAAATGATTCTAAAATGCTGTCAAACCATATTTTTATTGAGAAAGAAGGCAAATAGAGGAAATCATCCAATTTGGGATATAAAATAGCGGCTGTTACAGAGTAGGTGTTGTTGTAGAGAGGTGGCCGTTCAGGGAGGTTCGACTGTACTATAAATTCGCCACATGATCAATAAAAAACACTACCATGCATAAATATGTTAAATCCAATCATATCTTATGTCATATCTTGTAATTTCTCAAATCTAAAGATGTTGTAGTAACTTTATAGAACGTATTCCCTTTGTTTGAGATGTTCGTCTCTGATTTTTTTCAAGTTTTCAGATGCATATGAACATCCCAAACAAGAAAATATAAGATTATTTTAAAAATCCGCCCTCTCGCTTCACATTCCGCAAACCCCGTGTCGGAGAACCAAAGTACGTATTTGTTATGGCCTAAATAAATATAAAAAATACAATCGAATGTCCTAATACACATTGTTCATAAAAATAATAATACCCGTATTGCTTCTCTACAACAACAACCTCTCTGTAACAGCCGCTATTTTATATCCCAAATGGATGATTTCCTCTATTTCTAACCCTTAGACTGCTGAACACGAAAATGTTCGGCTGCTGTTGATTTTGCCATCTTTCTCAATAAAAGCATGTTTCGACAGCACTTTAGAATCATTTCCATTGGAAATGATTCTAAAATGCTGTCAAAGCATGTATTTGATGAGAAGTATCAAAGAAATAAATAAACAGCAGACGACAGAATTTATTTCAGCGTTAACCTCCTTACAACAGCCACCTCTCTACAACAGCCAGTTTTGTGTCTTCCCATGAGTGGCTGTTGTAGAGAGGTTACACTGTAGTTGTCTGTCTGTCTGTCTGTCTGTCTGTCTGTCTGTTTAGCAGTGGAGCCTCTCTAAACCGGACACCCTGGGGACCTCCCCAGGGTGTCCGGTTTAGAGAGGTTCCACAGTACATGTGTGTGAACTAATCTGATACCAATGAATGTCTGGTTAGCGCAATCAGTAACGACCACGCCTCTCAACAATGTGGACCTGGTTCGATCCTCGTTCAAGTCAGTTTGTGAGATTGCATAGTTGTCGCCATATCCGACATGTAGGTTTTCTGGGATGCTCCAGTTTCCTCCTCCACATTAAGGACGACCGCTATATCTCCATTAGTGTCAACGATGGCGTCCATACATATGGTCGGTATGTATTTCAATGTGGATTTTGGGCAGATTTGGGTGGATTTCGTTGGTTTGGGGTAATTTACATAGTGGTGTGCAACTACTAATGCTCAATCATTACACACGACAGAAATCCACAATTATCTACACATTCACCGTTAACTTACCGTACTTATGCGTGTAACTCGCGGGAGGTGACGTGAATTGTAGGTTGGTAACAATGCACCCAAACCACCAGATATACCGAAATAACATATACAACACCGAAATATGAACCGTTCTTCAAGAACCTGTGATCTCCCATATGCGTAATCGTTACGGAATACGTAAACTTTGCTATAACAAATCCTAATATTTGCTTTGGAATAATCTTTTCAAATTGCGTGTAATCGTTGCAGATAAATGGCTTATTCAAAGTACAATAATGCATTTTTATCAATGCATAAACGTCGAAGCAGCAGCAATATTAGAAAATAGCTGTCCTACCAAACCTGTGAATAAAGGTCAGCCATGGGAAGAACACAATATGGCATTTGTTTAAAGGTGGTCTTTGTTCACAGGTACATTTATGTAGTAATTGAATAATTGGGAAAGTAAAAGCGTGGCTGCTATAGACAGATAATTTATATTCGTAGGTGGTCTTTAGCACAGGTTCGACTGTATTTTATTATGAATTATTGTTTGCCCTAGTTTCTCGACCAATGAAAGCATATCAGTTCGTCTCAATTAATCATACATTTCTCCAATATCCACTAAATGTATTCATTTAATGTTCCAATACGTAGAAAGTTATATTTATATCCAGACGTCACGGCTTATTGTCAGAAATACATGTGGCACGCATCCTGGTGTGACGTATACACGTGCGCTGCGGTGTCAAGCGGACAATAACGTAGTAGTATCTTGCAAGTTGAATGTGCATGTGGGCGGGACTTGCATTGAAGCAGACATGTGTACACGAAGAAGGCGGGGCAACCAATAAGTAAGTTATAGTTCACATATTGAATTTTTGATAAACGAATTTCTTAAATTAATTTATTAAAAATTAAATATGTGAACTATAACTATTACGTCTTCTCCTTGTGAAATGTTGAAGGTTTCGTGCGCAATCTACGATCCGGCTCTCAGGATCTACAGTGTTTGCAAACAGTGTTGGATTTGTGGTTCAATCAATTTAAATAAAATAATTTAGTAACCATTGATTTCAAAACATGTTAATACTATTGTAAAAACATTCAGTTTCATAAACATTTGTTTGCCAATCCCCAATGTATACATGCCACTTAAATTAGGTTCAGAAATATTGCATACATGTATACAGTATATACATAAATATCGGAGCTCCAGATAAGGTGCGTATCTGCGTAAATACCCAATTAAAATTGCCAAAAACCCAATTGAAATCAGAAGTAGTGAGTATCAAAAAGCAATGAAAAATTTGAGGTATCTTTATCATGCTACAGAAAACAATAAGCTGACCACAAATATAGCATATTTTCTTATTTTTCCAAGAAAACACAGCTTGGTATTTCATTAGAATTGTCTCCAAGGAGACAATTCTAATGAAATACCAAGATGTGATTTCATTTACATATACTGATGTGGAAACGGTAGTGTGATTCTATTTTACACAATAACAATTTTGAAATACCCAATTGATTCAGAAATCATGGAGTGACAATACTCAATTACTAATTCCTTATCTGGAGCCCTGAATATGCATTATATTTCATCCATTTCTATGCACGCATATCCGAGACTCAATGCCTTACATATATGCGCCGTCTTAATTGAACTCAACTTACTTTTTAGGGAGTGTAGACCGCAGATGAAGCTCAAAATTGACGGATTCCAACACAATTGTCAGTGTTACAGAGAACAGCATTGCAGATATAATTCCTGAAATATAGGTCAATTGACAAATATAAATGCCATATATGTGTTTCTTGATAAGTTACATGTAGTTGCGAACGGTAACTCTTACAATTACTCCCGTACCGTCCGTAGATACGGACGGTACGGGAGTAGATTGCAAGAGTTACCTTCGCATATAAGTTACATGATGCGTAAACGGACATATCAGGATTTGCTTAAAAATACTATAACAAATAAAAACGTGTTTTCATCAAGACCCTGTGTAAAGTGGTTTAATTGAAGATATATGACGATACTAGAACCGCTGGGTTGTTTAATTGAAGATATATGCCGATACTAGGACCGCTGGGTTGTTTAATTGAAGATATAGCGATATAGACCGCTGGGTTGTTTAATTGAAGATATATGACGATACTAGGACCGCTGGGTTGTTTAATTGAAGATATATGCCGATACTAGGACCGCTGGGTTGTTTAATTGAACCGATATATGACATACTAGACCGCTGTTGGGTTGTTTAATTGAAGATATATGACGATAACTAGGATACTAAAGCTGGTTGTTTAATTGAAGATATATGACGATACTATCGACGCCTGGGTTGTTTAATTGAAGATATATGAACCGATTAACTAGGACCGCTGGGTTGTTAATTGAAGATAATGCGATACTATACCGCTGGGTTGTTTAATTGAAGATAATTATGACGAGACCTAACGATACGCGTGTTGTTTAATTGAAGATATATGCGATACTAGGACCGCTGGGTTAATTGAAGATATGCGATACTAGGACCGCTGGGTTGTTTAATTGAAGATATGTTCGAACTAGGACCGCTGGGTTGTTTTAATTGAAGATATAGACGATACTAGAACCGCTCTGGGTTGTTTAATTGAAGCCTTAAATATGAACGATAACTAGAACCGCTGGGTTTGTTTTTTAATTTGAAGTTATAATGGACCGTACTAGAACCGGCCCTGGGTTGTTTAATTGAATGATATATGGACTGGGATACTTAAGGACCGCTAAAGGTTGGTTGTTTAATTGGAAGATATATGACAATACTAAGGGAACCGATGTTTGGTTTAATTGAAGATATATGTCGATACTGGACCGCTGGGTTGTTTATTTGAAGATAAAGATATATGGGCGAATATAAGGACCGCTGGGTTGTTGTTTAAATGAAGATATATGCCGATACTAGACGCTGGGTTGTTTAATGAAGATAAATATGAACGAATACTAGGGACGCTGGTTGTTTTGTTTTATTGAAGATATATGAACCGATAACTGAAACCGAACCGCTGGGTTGATTAATTGAAGATATATGACGATACTAGGACCGCTGGGAGTTGTTTAATTGAAGATATATGACGATATAGACTAATTGGGAACGCTTGGTGTTAATTGAATAAATACTAGACCGTGTTGTTTGTATATACGACTAGACCGCTGGGTTGTTTAATTGAACACTAGACCGCTGGGTTGTTTAATTGAAGATGATATAAGACCGCATGGGTTATTGAAGGATATATGCGATACTAGGACCGCTGGGTTGTTTAATTGAAGATATATGACTATAACTCAGACGCTGGGTTGTTTATTGAAGAACCGCTGGGTTGTTAATTGAAGATATATGACGATACAAGGCGTTGTTTAATTGAAGATATATGCCGATACTAGGACCGCTGGGTTGTATTAATTGAATATAGACTATATAGAACCGCTGGGTTGTTTAATTTTGAAGATATGAGATCTATGTGACCTAGACGCACGCCGCTGGGTTGTTTAAATTGAAGATATAGCCGTGACCTACTAGGACCGCTGGGAATTGAAGAATTTATATGAGATTAATATGACGATACTAGGACCGCTGGGTTGTTTAATTGAAGATATATGCCGATACTAGGACCGCTGGGTTGTTTAATTGAAGATATATGCCGATACTAGGACCGCTGGGTTGTTTAATTGAAGATATATGCCGATACTAGGACCGCTGGGTTGTTTAATTGAAGATATATGCCGATACTAGGACCGCTGGGTTGTTCATATTTTCACCCATATACATGTAGGTACATACATATAAAATTTCCTATCTTTTTGCGTTCAACAATATCGAAAATCTGATACGTATGTACCGATATTGGTGAAAATTGAACCCAGCGGTCTTAGTATCGTCATATAGCTTCAATTAAACCACTTTACACAGGGCCATGATGAAAACACGTTTTTATTTTATATATATATATATATATATATATCTTTTTTTTTTAATCCTGATATAGATATACCCTTTAATCAACCACCAAGCTACTGTTCCAACGTTTCAGCCTCCCCCAAAAAAATGATTTGATGAAATTCAATCAAATATTGATTTTATTGCGAAAAAACGAATTTCCTATGGGAATTCAATTTCCAAAACTTTTCGTTTTACGAAAAAATTTGGAAAAGTTAGATTTGGAAAATTCGTCCACAAATAAAAAAAACATTTTTAAGATATCTATTTTTATCCCCCATGTTAAATTCCCATAGGAAAATCGTTTTTTCACTATAAAATCAATATTTGATGGAATTTCATCAAACAAATTGTTTTGGGGAGGGTGACCTTTTTGTTATTGGTGAAAAAGTACTTACTTTTAAATAGTTTTAGATTTAATGTGCTTAATAGCCAAAACTTCGTTGGCAGCAAAACGTGGAACAGACAGTAGGAGTAGTTATATAAGTGAACGCGAAGGGTATACATGTAGCTGTTACTGGAGATATGGTCTTTGTTTTGCGACCAGTGTAGATCCAGATCAGCGTGTGCATCCGCAAAGTCACATCAGGATATGTACAGTTCGCCATTCCATCAATGAAATATCCGTCATGCTTCTAACAAGTAATATAGACCGTTATCATGCCACATTAGTGTGCTATTTGATCAGGAACTACACTGGCCACTCACCTCGTAAGACCCTAGTTGCGAACGGTAACTCTTGCAATCTACTCCCGTACCGTCCGTAGCGAACGGTAACTCTTGCAATCTACTCCCGTACCGTCCGTAACTCTTGCAATCTACTCCCGTACAGTCCGTAACTCTTGCAATCTACTCCCGTACCGTCTGCAGCTAATAAGCCCCATGTCTCCAGTCACAGCCACAAATCAGTCGCCATAGTTACCTGTAATGCTGTTCACGTGCCATGATTCGAAGAGGAATGGGGCGTGTGTCTTCGCCGACAGCCAGCGTGGCATCATCTGTGAACATGGCAATACATGTATTTATGCCATAAACAAAATAATTTGGTTCTCAGATATCGCCGCGTCAGAAAAATCACTGCGCGTCGAGAATTTTATCGTCATGGAGAAATAAAATCGTAGGGTCGATTCGCAACATGATCAATAAAAAACACTAACAATCATGTCTGCTGAAAGTCTGGTGATCTTTCACGTCTGAAGACGTTATAGTGACTTTACTATATGAATGAATGGCCTTTTTGTGGAATTTATCGGGGTATAAACTTGGAAAAGTCGCGGGAATACTGGACGAAGGCCGGAAGGCCTCGTCCAGTATTCCCGCGACTTTTCCAAGTTAATATCCCCGATAAATTCCACAAAAAGGCCATTCATTCCTTATAATTCCAGCATATGAAATAAATTCATCAAGAAAATGTGTTCATTTTCCGTTTTCTTAAGAATTATTTTAACTGCGCCTCACGGTTACGGAAAGTAGTTCGGCGTGGGAGTTTACTGGGATATAAATTTGGACAGAGACTTGCTACGAGCTAATCAAATGTTAGGAAATTGTGTAAATATGTTTGCGCTGGAATTATAGAACATATATACATCTGGCGACTTGAACAAAATCAGAGACGAACATCTCAAACAAACAAAAATATATTTAAAAAATCTGCCCTCCCGCGTCACATTCCGCAAACCCCGTGTCTGCGAACCAAAGTACGTTATTGTTATGGCCTAATAATAATAAATATATAATTAAATAATCCAGACTGTGTGCTTTATTCTTTAGTTTACATGTGCTAATTCAATAAAATTCAGTAATGAAACATTACAAAAATGACACTCATAATAGTAGTATAGAGTGGACTAGCAGGAGACCCAAGTGTGACTGTGGCTGAAATGACCTACTTTCTTTCACGCCAAAAGTTCAAATTTTCCCCGCCAAAATTTTCCCGCCAAATGTTTTCCCCGCCGAAATTATTTTTTTTCCGCCAAATGTTTTCCCAGACGTTTTTCTTTTCCGCCAAAATTCAAAAAATTTATTTCACCCCAAAGACAAAAGAAAACTTGTAAGATGCTCCTCATTGTACTTCTGTGTCATATAATTTGGGGGTTTCCCGGTTAAAAATCGAAGTGTACCACAGTTAGGAACGCGCGCCAGCGTATCGAATAGCTATGGTTTTGTCGTTCTGTTATGTCCCTCTACTATATAACACCGTAACTCCTCACTCATCCTCATTCAGTAGAAATACTTCGAGATGTTCACATGCGATATTTGTTCCAACGAATTTAAGGCGAGACAACATGTTAAGGCATAAGAAGACCATGCATAACAATGACGAAAGCGTAGCCGTATCGGATAACGAATCGGATGAAGGAAGTTCGAGTGAAACCTCTGAGGAGGAGGAGGAGGATTCCTGGAATTTACTCGTGGAAGAGGCGTTCGAACAATGTCAACCAGAGTTTGAGGAGCGGGTTGAAAAATACACGCAGAGTGCTGGCGATCAGTCCGATGCCCGTGAGGACGTATATGAACAAATGCAAGACAAATACAGAAAGGCGCTGATGAACAGTTTCGTGAACAAAATGTTATAGTTTAACGCGCTGCGTAAAGAACCCGTCTATACGACTATAACAAAAACTGTTTCCGATCTCAAAATGGACGAAGATTTCGATGATGAGGAAGCCTGAAAGTCCGCCACCAGTAAGAGGAAGTACTTGTTCGATCGCATCTTGAAATGTTACGAAGCGCCGGAACCGGAAGAAGACGAACGCATGGATACGGAAGACTCACAAAGAGGAGGAGGAGGGACAGACGTTAAGACGCCCGCAATCTGCCTAGTGTACCGGCGCAGCAGCAAGTGGAAATGGCGAGAAGCGAACTGGAAAGAAAGAGTATGAAGAGGGTGGCGTCACAGACGCTAACATATACAAAACTGGATACAGTTTCGTTGTGAAAATTTGATTTTTTGGCGGGAAAAAAAGAAGTCATTTCAGCCACAGTCACACTTGGGTCTCCTGCGAGTCCACTCTATACTACTCATAATGGTAGTTTTAAATGTAGATGAAATGTCATCTCTACGACTGCTATGTAGCTCCAAGTGAACTGACCAGTAATAATTAATACTCTGTGTATGCTATGATAGCGGCTTCGAATCCCAAGGATAACAACAAAAACAACAATACATGTACTGATAATATAAACACAATAAAGCGATCATGATTATCGCTAGAATATTTTGTTTAAATGTTTTCAATATGTGCGATCTAATATAACTATTTATTACACTGGTGTTTTATTATTTAATACACGTGTTATTACACTGAAAAATAATAGTTTATGCAATAAAATAAAAACATACAGTTCCTTCTTTTTAGCAAGGCAACTAACCTTACAAGCTTCAATACTTCAATAACAAATAAATATCGCAACTGTCCAGCGGAAGTATGACGTCTGAACACCACATGCGCTTCCATCATGGTGTGACGCAATCATTTTGATACACACATTTGTTTTGGTTTGTTCAAACAAGGTTACCATATTTCACCAATTTGTTCCTTAGCCATATTGTAAAACTGATCTTCTCCAGGACAATAATTCACATAAGCATAAAAAAGCTTGTTTTCTAATCCTGTTCTCAATTGTATGTATATATAATCTCTCACTTGCCATAACTTGAAATAAATATTGTTTAAACTAAAATTAAATATAGAAACGCATAAACAAAATAATTGCTCTAAAACAGTTTGTAAATGGAGTACATTGTAATTTAAAATACGTACATTCAGCTCACCTACTAACCATGTTTAACAAACACAAACATAGTCCATGATGAAACCTATAAAATTCACGATAATGAATCGATTTCTGACAGCATGGACAGTACACACTTTGCGGACCAGTGTAGTCCCAAATCGGCTAACCCGATTGTTCTGTCAGTTACGCAGGACGACTTACATAACCCGAAGTTTATGTAAGTCGCGCTGCGTTACAGACAGAATATTCGGGTTACAGATCAGCCTGCACGAGTGTGCAGTCTGAAGAGGGCATACACTGGTTGCCATTCAGAAAATGAATCATCACTATTTCCGGTAATACACTAAACGTATGGAATTTCGAACAGTGCAGGTTCTGACCAGACTGTGCGGATGCACATGCTGATTAGAGAGCCGTTTCACTAAACTTCGTAAGACTAAAATGTTCGTAAGTGCAGATTTAGAATAGTCTGTAAATTTGAATTGATTGGTTTATATTTATTGAGCATAGGCTGCATATGCAGCCTATGCTCAATAAATGTAAATCCATCGATTGTTTACAAGAACATTTTGTTAATGTGAAATTTACAGACCATCATAATGTTTCACTTACGAACATTTTAGTCGTACGAAGTTTAGTGAAACGGCCCCCTGGATCGACATTGGTGGCAAAACTCATGCGCACCATATCTCCAGTCACAACCACAATTTGAAGATGATGGTGATTTATTGATTTACTCATATTATCAATGAATGCACCGTCTATGATATGCTAATAGTATATCCTGTTTACCAGGTAGATGCACATCATTGCACCAAAACTCCAGATAAGCTGCGTATCTGGAGCCCTGTTGTACGCTTGAAGTATCTTCTGTACGGGCTCCAACTCAATGTAATCACAACTATGATTGTTTGTTGTGAAGGAAATCGAGAGGCCTGCACTTTTATTCAAAATCCAAGTATTGATACAACGGCTAAGCTGAAAGACTTTGATAAAAAACGTGCAAAGTACGGAGAGGTAAAATATGCATCTCTGGATGAAGCGATAACGAACATGTCTGAAAGTCAGCTACAGGCCGTATCATATCACAGGGACTGCTGCTACAAAAATGTTGCACACAATGGAGGCTATATCGGGCAGCGAAGAGATTTGCTGATTCTTGTTCTGTTGAC
The DNA here is from genome assembly GCA_029237695.1 of Conchocele bisecta. Classification (NCBI taxonomy): domain Eukaryota; kingdom Metazoa; phylum Mollusca; class Bivalvia; order Lucinida; family Thyasiridae; genus Conchocele; species Conchocele bisecta. The sequence continues at coordinate 100,811,267 of CM055268.1, read as the reverse complement.
TATGCAAATGTCACGCTTGCAAAAGTAGGGCGTCCGTCAACTTCACACGATACCCGCGATAATGTTGGTCGGTCTGGACGTTTTGGGTGTAATGAACCTAAGCGCAAAATATGTGTATTTCTGTGCAAGACTCCAGACACTGGCGAGCTTCACCTTGCCCAAACCGATTTAATTGGTGAACGTTTAATAGATATCAAAAACAGCACGGGTGATTCCCAAATGAGAGCAAACCTTTCACTAATATAAAAACTATATGACGCGGCAGAATTTGAAATGTGGTATCACCGCGACTGCTTGAGAGCGAGTGAGAGAAATGAAAGCGAACTCTTGGTAAGCAAACGTAGAGTAGGTGCAGCCGTCGGTAAGGCCGTGCTTAATGAAACTGACGACGGTCTTAACAATATCGTTATTGCAGCTCGCTTGCTGCGAAAAGAATGTATCGACCCAAATGTACATGGAAGTGTACAGGTAGTATGAAATATACGATTCCACCAATGACGTCGTTTTTCCTGAAACAGTTATTATATGGTACAAAGTCAACTGTTATATCAGGCAAACGGGAAAGTGATGTGAAAAAGACAGTCAGTATAGTGTCCCAGATTCTTCTACAAAATGTAAAAACTGACAGGCAAGTGAATTGCAAGCCGACGACGGACGTAGGCTTTCGCAGACACACTGAAACTCCGTTACCAGTAGGGTTAGCTCTAACTATCCACAACAAACTTCGCAGTAAAATTCTCATAAATTGTGGCTCATTGAAGGATAATACAAGAGTCAAGCGTGCGGGCAAGACACAGCCAGTGAAATTCATAATACATGATTGCATGAACATACGCAACGTGTCTATAATACTTCTATTGTCACACAGCGAAACAAAATCCCAATTAACTGAATATCTTGGACAACGACTGCTTAAACGCTTTGCGAATAGTGTTCAGGGCATTGTTGTTGTGTTTGGAACATCTGCTCACAGGAACAAGCCACATCTCATTAACCCAGGTTTGGTGGCCCATTCCCATGAAGAGGCAGATACACAGATTCCACTTCACGCCCTCGATGCCTCTTTACAAACTTAAGTCAGTCAGTTCGGGACATTTATGTATGGTCCCCTGACACGGATGTGTTCCTTCTGTTGATGGATATGGTAGCAACTGAAAATATCCCTGGTCAGCTGAAACTTTTAGCTGGAAGAAGAAAATCATTTTGAACTATCGATTTAAAAGAAAGGTACTCTGAACTAGGGCAGGAAAAGACAAAAGGCTTGGTTTGTCTGCACAATTTGGGGCGGCAAGTTCTTTAATATATCAAAGAAAACTTGGATTTTCAAATATCTTTCCCTCAAACCTGAAGATGACATAGTTGGTGCTTTATACGGGCTTGGAAATGGATTGACACCTGACGATATTCGTATAACAAGTCTAGAGAGATTCGTATGCATGGTGTATTCGCCCAATAGCATATGCAAGAGTTTACATGACTTGCGATGGGAATTATTTAGAACCAAAAACCTTGAAAGTGAAAGCTCCCGCCTACTTTTGGAACTCTCAAACCACATATACAGAGAGCCAACTTCATCTCCCTGAGAGACGGAACGTACCGAGAAACAAAACCACGCATACCGCATCTTGATGATAATGGTTGGGAACTGGACACCAAGGGGAAACTGGTACCGGTTAAATGTTTCAATAAGCCGGCTCCATTGGCAGTGCTGGAGCTGGTTAAGTGTGGCTGCAAAGGTTCTTGCAAAGAGAAACCAAATTGTTCATTTAAGCGAAACAGATTATCATGTACCGCACTCTGCAAGTGTGTCGATTGTGACAATATTGAGGGTTGCAGCATACGTGATGACGCGGACCTGTACGTTTTTTTCACAATGTATAATTATGCAAATGTTTACACAGAGCTAATATATCACATTTTATCCAGTACTTGGATGAGGCTTTTGTTTGTTAGGACTTCGTTGACGTTTGAATTATGTGGCGCATTCGATGCATTATCATATATAATTATTTGGGATGTCGGTTTGTGTCTGTTGTGGATTTTTTTTTCAATTCGGAATTAGCGGAACCGTACACAGCTGATCGTTGCGTGTACCTCTGTCTCTTTTGAAGAATCTGCGATTACCGCTTTACGCTGAGAATGCTGCCCTTGTGGTTCATATATTGTTTTGCCGTCGTGTTAATATATATATCATTTATTTATTTTCCTCCTCGTTTTTTTCTCTTTCATATGTTAGCATACTAATGTCAGTATATCATAGTATTACATATGCAACATTCAAATATAATAGGTAGATACACCGCCACTCATACAATGTTGAAAGAATGAAAAGTAAAATTGCCACCACGTTGTTGCTGCTTAATAAGTCCCTAAACAATACTTTTAGCAAAAAAAAAACACTTTCGGCAGACATATCGCACGACTTTACATAAATCACCCGACTAATGTGCTTATCCAAATGAAATACAATACTGTTTAAGCTAAAGCTGGGACACAGGCGGTCGAAGGCATTCGTTATCCTGTGTTTACACATGAAACAGCAATATAAATGTTACCTCTGTACATAAAATGATGTTTCTGACAAGCTTGACATTTTCCGCAAGACTATATCAGATAATTTGGCCTACATTATTCAATTGACATTCATATTTTGTAACACTGGTAGTTTTATCTAAAATAACCACATTCATGAATATTTTCATAGTTTACTGGACTCAAACATTTAAAGGCACTGTGTCTCAGATGATGTCTCCGGTACATTTGCTTCATGCACGGTAAATAGCTTATATCAAGATTGTTCAAATGACATTTAAACGCTAGTTAATTAAATTTAGTAACCATCAATTTTTCGAAACATTTTTGTGACTGGAGAAATGGGGATTATGGGTTTTTGGCCAGTGTAGATCCAGCTCAGGCTGTGCATCCGCAGTCTGATAAGGACCTGCACTTTCCGCCATTCCATCAATGATATACAAGCCATTCTTCTAACATGCAATATAAATCGTTATCAGGTTACAAGAGTCTGCTATTTGATCACGAGCTACACTGGTCACAATCCCAAGTTCTGCAGTCGCGGTCACAGTTTACCAATCCCATACCAGGCGGCTTATACCGAGCTCGGAACGCATTAAACGCGAGAAGAAACTGTAGATGAGATAGACGAAATTATTAAGAAAGGACGAAATTAGTAAGAAAGTCGATGACATATCTTCACTGAATTACAGAGTCAACACACAAAACATGAATAACAAACCGGAAATTTCACTGAATGTCGTAATACGGAATTTACCCGAAATCGTGAATGAACATGTCAAAGAAAAAGTAAACATTTCAATTAATAAAACACTGAAAATGCCCTGTGTGACGGTGAACAGTGTTGAACCGAGGCCATCACGTTCCACTTCGATACCCGATGTAGTCATTGCCTCATTCAACACTACAGAAGACAAAGCTAGGGTAATGTAGGGTAAAATGAACTTGAGGACAGACCGCTTATACAGCAAGGTATATATCAACCAGGATATGTCCCTGGAAGAACGACGAACGGCAAGTAATTTGAGAGACATTGTTGACACCGTGAATCGCGGAGAACGTGGCTTGCCGATATATGGAACGAGGGTAGTCAGCAGGCGAAATCATGTTGACTAACAGCATGGAGTTAATCACGACAGATGTGAACATCGGAATTACATTAACAGCAGCAGCAACAACACGTACGATCGACTTCAACAGTGTGAACGACAGAGGTACAACAGCAACAACACCACCACCAACAACAACAACGGTAGTAACAGTAACAACAACAACAACAATAGCAGGGCTGGTAACAGACAACGAGGACGTAGTACGCATTCTTACAGAGGTGGCCGAAACTCGATTTGCGCTGGGTTTTGGAACGTCCGCGGTTGGAATCCTGACTCTAATAGCTGTAATTCGAACTTACGGGAGTCATGCATCAACCAACTTGATATTGATATCGTGGGAATAGCAGAAACACATCTAACCGCAGGTACAATTCTTAGCACTGCCGGTTACCAATGGTTCGGCAATAATCGACATAACATCCACGTGCGTGCCAGGACTGGCTCCGGTGAAGTTGGATTACTTATACATAATGATTTACTGGCAGCTTTCCCTGTGTATCGTGAAGTATATGTAGTTGTGTTTAAGACGAACGCATACGGTGAGATTTTAATAGAGTTTTTGATTAATGCGAACATGTATATGCTAAATGGTCGGAATTGTATTAAGAATGATTTCACATCTGTGTCAGTAAAAAGCTCTTCTGTAGTTGAGTATTGTCTAGTGAGTCATGAACATCTGTCGGACGTTAGCGACCGTATTGTAGATACTCCACCTTGTTTGCCGGATCATTCACTTCTTACATGGAACATTAATCTAGCCATATATCTTGAGGTATTGGGCACAAATGATACTACATTGGGTAGCTGTTATGACAGATTTAATGTCCATTCCATTCCTGACAACATATTACTGGAGCCTGACGTTCTGGTAATGTCAACGAAACTATTGCACATCTGGAACGCAGCTATCGGACATAAGGTGATTTTGATATCGCTTTTTAAGGATGGTGTGAGATTGTTAATAAACACATATTCGAGAAGTTGCATCTTACATGTACGTAATGTTTCGTGTTAACAATAAGAGCCGGCCCGGCAAGCCATGGTGGAGTGACTCACTTTTTGAACATTGGAATCGTGTCTGTCTGATGGAACGGAGGTGGCTGAAATGTTCAGTACACACTGAAAAAGCTAGACTAACGGCTAATTACTGTGTTGTGAGAAAAATCCTTGACCGAGAGGTCCAGTGCGCGAAAAAAGTGTTATTGGTATAGAATGCAGACCAATATATTAGACAAAGTACACGATCACAATCAGACAGATGTTTAGAAATTGGAGTTAATGCTTGTAGCTTGTAATACGAAGTACATACCAATGGAAGTTATTATTTATAACAGCGGCACTTCAAATAAATTGTGCAACATCCTGTCTAAATGGGAAACGGATTTCCGTATTTTGTTAAACCCAAGTTCAAACCAAGATGATATAATTTGTCAAATTAACAATGTGTAACATATGACGTTTTAGACAGACATATTTCAATCTTATATGTTAAAACTGCTATAGATAAGGCCAAGAGAGGAAAGGCATATGGCTTTGATAGTATTCCAATATATGTGTTAAAGAATGTATAGTACATCTGTATCCTTTCTACACGTACACGTACTATCTGATTTGACACTGGCACAATTCCAACTGCATGGGGTAAAACTATTATATGCCAATACCAAAGTCTAGCACTGTGGAAACATGAGACCTACGTTCTTATAGAGATATTTCGCTATCATCAGCAATGTATAAACTGTATAGCTCTATTATAAATACACGTCTATCGAACAGAACGGTTTCATGAAGAGGTGTAGTACAATAGATCATGTAGCATGTTTAACAAATATTGTTGAAACAAGAAAGAAACTAAAGTTGTAAACATTTTGTGCATTTATCGATTTTCGAAAAGCTTATTATTCCATTATTTATAGATGCAAATTATGGACTCGTTTGCAAGACACTGGGGGTGTCCAGCGAAATGTTAACAGCTATTATTAGGTCACTATATACGTCTGTTTCTGCATGTGTACGTGTTGATGGTTTGTTAACGAATTGTTTTCATGTTAACTCTGGTTTGCGGCAAGGATGTGCACTTTCGCCACTGCTGTTTAATTTGTTTGATAATGACATAGCACTCAAAATAAAGTCATTAGGTAAAGGTATAGACATAGGCGACGATACTATAAGCTTGTTGCTATCTGTTGATGACTTGGTGTTGACTGCAAATAATGAAGGAAATTTACAGTGCACATTACATGAACTACATGAATAGTTTACAAGCGACAGCATGAAGGTTAACAATACTAAGAGTAATGTTGTCCATTTCCGACCGAATTCTAAACCTAGAACAAACAGTTTATTTACATGTGGTAACAGTACTATTGGTATTACAGATATATATGTATACCTCGGCTTTGACGTTCAGTGAGCACTTAGATTATACTTTAATGACCAAGGTGGTGGCACAGAGTGCATGAAAAGCTTTGGGATTACTCATCGCCAAATATAAACACATATGTGGAATGCCTTATGATGCATTCTCAAAGCTCTATGATTCACTTCTGCGTCCAATCATAGTATACGGATCAGCTATATGGGGTTGTAAATCATATTCGTGTATTAATACAATACAGAACAGAGCTTCTATCTTGGTACTGTGAAATACACGCCAACTGCTGCGGTGTCTGGTGACATGGGTTGGCTACCATCTTATGTATCTCAGTGGAAAAGTATATGTAACCACTGGAATCGGCATATGTGTATGAGCGCATTTAGGTTAAACAAACGAATATTCAACTGGGCATACAACAAAGCTAATATATCATGTAAGAACTGGTTTTATGATGTAACCGAGACGTTCAGTTCTATTGGCCACGAACATTAAATTGATATAAATTTTCCAAAGTGTACTTTCGTTACTGACGTTACCACATCACTGTTTGTAACTCATATGGCTGAATGGTCAGTTTTTGTCAATAGGACCAACGGTGCACGTGGAATAGGCCGTAACAAACTGAGAACGTATATATCTTTCAAAGATACGTTTGCAGTTGAACCTTATTGTATAATCATTCTACCATTAATTCATAGATCTACCTTTGCTAAATTTAGATGTGGCGTTGCGCCTTTGCTTATAAAACATGACGATACGAGAATATTGTAGAAGGCGAACGTGTCTGCCCCTTTTGTATCAGTGAGATTGAGGATGAGTCGCATGCTCTCCTCAAGTGCAGTACGTATGACGATATTAGACGAGATTTGATGATTACTGCACGTAACGTATGTCCGGATTTTCAAACTTTCACGGATAGTTGAAATTAATATTTTCCAACACACGACTGATACGAATAAGTGCCAAAACATGTTGTAATATTTTACAAAGAAGGAACGCTATGTTGTATAAGTAGAATGCACTCATTCCATAAATTAATATTCTTAATGTGTAATAATTCAAGTTCTTATTGTATTACTTTAACCATCTATATCCCTCTTACGCCCGGTGGCATATCTACTGCTAATCAGATTTCAGATCTGAATTGAGTTGATAGTGATAGTTTAAACCGTTTCATAATACAATGCTTTTGTATATAAAAATTCTTTTGTGATTTGTTTGAAATTGTTTTACATGTAATTCATTTTTAGACAGGTGATGAAAACATACTATGGTTTCCTTGCACTGTCACGATTAGTGATAGCTATGCAACGTGGGACTCAAGAAAGGAATCAGCCAATCGCGGTTGTCGTTGCCACTGATTGTTTTAACCAGGATAAGCACAGTGGCAAGGGCAATTTCGCCGGTTGATTGCTTTCTGTTCCGTGTCACAGACGTGTTGTAGCATGGCATCGCAGTTAATTCCGATCCTGTGTAATGTGTCGATTGAGGCGCAGTAGTTCTGTGACACCATGGGTTCATTGTGTTTATCGATAACACGAGTATATAAAGTATGCATGTTCATGCAGAGACATATGTATGTGTATATATAGTACGGAGAATGTATGCATTTATCTCCATATTACGCAACAAGTATTGTGATACGTACGTACATGTCGACTGTCTTGTATCCTCTTCCATTGGTTTAGAAACCGTGTACATTTGTTGATTATTTGTTTATTTTCGAAGGTTATTTTAAACGGTGCTGTGATAAGTGGAAGTGAGTCGTCTCTTATAATTCTATATCGAATGGCAACTGCGCATGTATATTGTATAACTGCTATGTTTTACAGTTGATAATACGAAAATAAATAAATAAACGTATAGGCACAATTGGGTTTGTAAATCTGCAATTAAACTACTATATTTATCCCGTCAACACAGTGCGTATGTGCCGTGAAACACGGTGCCGTGAAACATTTTTGATATCCAGTCAATACTATTTTTGCATTTTACAGCCATTTGTAGGTGTTGACGGGATAAATAGAATAGTAGGTTAGTGCCGTGAATGGAAAAAAATATCTGGCGCGGCACGGAAACGGGATGTGCTCGGCACAGCCTCGCCCATCCCGTTTCCTGAGCCTTGCCAGATATGTTTTCCCATTCACGGCACTAACCTACTATTCTCTATCTATTTTCCTTATTTCTGAACCAAAGTATATGTTGTGACCACTCATTTGAACCGTCTCGGCGAGACGGTTCAAATGAGTGGTAACAACATATACTTCTGATGAGAAATAAAGAAATTCTTGAGCCTTGCCGGATATTTTTTCCCATTCACGGCACTAACCTACTATTCTCTATCTATATAAAGGTAATCTACTGTCTGTTCCACGTTTTTCTGCGGACGAACTTTTGGTTATTAAACACATTAAATCTACAAAATATTTAAATGTAAGAACTTTTATCATCAATAACAAAAAAGTCACCCTCCCCAAAAAATTGTGTTTGATGAAATTCAAACAAGTATTGATTTTATAGCGAAAAAAACTATTTTCCTACGGGAATTTAACATTGGGGGAAAAGAGGTGGAAGAGGTGGTGTAGGAGACAAAAAACTGGGAAAAAATGGAAATTTACTCCGAAACTTGGCTAGATAGCTTGGAAATGATGTAACTAAGAAGAAAACAAAAGTTATATCTTGAAAATCGGTCCGCAAATAAATACTTTTTTCGCAATAAAATCAATATTTGACGGATTTTCATCAAATAAAAAAACTTAGGGAGGGAGACTTTTTTGTTATTTATGAAAAAGTACTTACATTTAAATATGTTTAAGATTTAATGTGTTTAATGACCAAACGTTCGTCAGCAGCAAAACGTGGAACAGACAGTAGTTTGTCCTAATCTGTTTTCACCACATATCTTTAGAATGGCAACATAGTACAGTCGAACCTCCCATAACGGCCACCTCTCTACAACAGCACCCTCTCTGTAACGGCCGCTATTTTATATCCCAAATGGATGATTTCCTCGATATCTAACCCTTAGACTGCTGAGCATGTAAATTGTCATCTGATGTTGCTTTTGCATTCTTTCTGAATAAAAATATGTTTTGACAGCACTTTAGAATCATTTCCATTGGAAATGATTCTAAAATGCAGTCAAATCATGTATTTGATGAGAATTATCGAAGAAAATAAATAAACATCAGACGACACAAGTTAATTCAGAATTAACCTCCCTACAACAGCCACCTCTACAACAGCCAGTTTTGCGTCTTCCCATGGGTGGCTGTTGTAGAGAGGCTGCACTGTACCTGATTATTTTACTTATGGCATCATGTTTATACATGGATGACACTTGAATGAAGCTGTATACGTACCTTAATGATGTAATGGTAGATCCTCCGTATCTCCTATGGTCAATATTATATTACCAAGAATCAGAATGTCCAGTGCCCAGGATATAGTTTAGTTTAATAGTTTATTATGTAGTGACTTATGTGATTTTCGTAAATGCAAACGTCTGGGCTTCTAGCGCATTCCAGAACCCGGATGAGAGTGAACATTATGTGTTAGTAGCTGCACGTTTTCCGCTTTATAGGCAACATATTGCACTACTCGGTCATAACTCATATGTAATGCAGTGTAATGAAATGTAATTAGAGTTATGTACTCAGAACTATATTTGTTAGAGTACAGTTGTTTCATTGAATGAATGGCGAACAGCGTAGGCACCGATCAGACCGCGCGAATGCGCGGGCTGATCGGTGCTGCGCTGATCGCATGACCCATAAGCTCCACTTTTCCAATCACAGCCACATATCAGTTTAAATACAATTTAACTTAAACAAACAAACTTATTTATAATTAATCCATTGAACATGGCCTTCAAAATTATTGAATTCATGCATGCGAGCAGTTACCCTTTGAATAACGTGCACATTCATTAGTTGTTACTATAGGTTCGGCAAGTTGCGGTTAAGTCTTCTTGGAAACGAAAAAAGGGCAAAATGGGGTCTTTCCACATATGCAACCAGCGAAGCCCAATATCAGTCTACACATCTGCGCAGTCTGATCATGGCCTACGATGCTAGCCATTTATTCAGTAGGTAGGGAATAATAAATTATTATCAGGTAACCTGCCCTGTATTGACCGAATACGTACTGACTGATAACATATTGTTGTATCAGGCATTGACCTGATACAAACATCCGGGTTACAATGCAGTAAATATTGACGTTCCATTGGTCGGATGACGTCACGTGACGTTACCGAATGACGTCAGTGTAATGACGCAATGTAAACAAGCCCGCGTTCTGTCCACAGATAACGACGTAATATGTGGTCATTTTCGAGCATAAAAAGTTACCTGATAAACAGAATACCAGGCTAGTGTCTTTTGATATCAAGTTAAGTTTATCAGGCTCGGCTCGGAAACGGTAGGAATTCCTCGGTAAGCCTCGGAATTCCTACGCGTTTCCTAGCCTTGCCTGATAAACTTGATATCAAAAGACACTAGCCTGGTATTCTCTATGTATAAGGTTGTATGACTGACTGCACAATGTGATCAGGACCTACAAACCGCATGCGTTAATCTTGCACAGATGTCAACGTTTCTGACCATCTACTAGCAATCTCAACTCACAATCAAGCAGTTTGATTGACTAAGCATGAGCTGTAGCACAGCTCAGGCTCAGCCAATCAAGCCGCTTGATTGCAAGTACAATATTCAATTATTTTGAAATAATTCCAGCACAAAAATATTTACACAATTCCCTAACATTTGATTGGCCCGTAGCAAGTATCTGTCCAAAATTTATATCCCAGTAAACTCCCACGCCGAACTACTTTCCGTAACCGTGAGGCGCAGTTAAAATAATTCTTAAGAAAACGGAAAATAAACACATTTTCTTGATGAATTTATTTCAAATGCTGGAATTATAAGGAATGAATGGCCTTTTTGTGGAATTTATCGGGGATATAAACTTGGAAAAGTCGCGGGAATACTGGACGAGGCCTTAAAAAAATACAATTTTCGAAAAAAAATCAAAAAAAATTTTTTTTTTTTTTTTTTTCGAAAATTGTAATTTTTTATCGCTTCGTCCAGTATTCCCGCGACTTTTCCAAGTTAATACCCCGATAAATTCCACAAAAGGGCCATTCATTCCTATAATAAAAAACATGACAAATATTGGCATGATTAACGCAGGCGGTGGTGTACATTTGCTGCAAATGTGATAAGGTCGCTTTTTTTCTCGGTCGAGTATCCTAGGCCGGATAGGCAGACATATATACACGTTTAAACGTGTGCGTGAATACCTGGCTGCACCCGGAACTATACTATACTCAACAAAATTGGACATCCTGGACACATAGCGGATCCTTACACGAGTCCCGTTTGAATCAAAGGACTGAACGTTCTGACCTGAAATTCTTCGCAGTATGTGTTTGTGGATGACAATTAGACTAATCGTTAATCGAGAGTGGAAAGCGTTTCGTGAAGGATAAGCGCGGGAATTTCCCAGCAACAACAACAACACTGTTTCGGAAATCGTATTGTATTCGTGCACCGAACCATGGAGCTACGAATCGCGAATAATCGAGTATGGCCGTTAATCGTCGCACCCTTAGAATACGGAAACATTTGCAATCGCATAATTTAACACAAACAAAAAGCAAAAAAACAACATTATCACACTTAAAAGGCAATCAAGCTGTTGGAACTATTTTATGGCGTGTTTTTAAAAGTTCAATCCGCAAAATATGTGCTTCGACCGACATATGCTCATTTGCATAAATCGGAGGTCTATGGGGAATTTAATATGGGGAATTTTATTTTTCGCAATAAAATCACTATGGGACCAAAGTTCACGAAAAGAAGACTCACTCTTAAATTTTTATAAACTGATTTAATATTATCGAAAAAAATAATTGTTTTTGCATTCGTAAAATTTGAGCACGTTTCGTGAAACAGACAGTAGTTTAGTAGGATATTTAACCCTTACTACGCTGAATTATTTTTTGTCGTCTGCCGGAAATGTTTTTATTTTCAATATTTCTCGAGAAAAGCCTGTTTTGACAGCGCATGAGAATCGTCTCCACTGGAGACGATTTTCATGTGCTGTCAAAACAAGCTTTTTGTTAAGAATTAAGGCAAACATGACAAACAGCAGACGACATTTTCCGTCTCCAACGTAGTAAGGGTTAACGGTATTACCTTATTACACTGAAAATCAGATGTTATGCAATAAATCCAAAACTTGTTTGTTTCCAATTCAATAGCGTACGTGGGCTGAGACGTGTTTACACCGGTCGCCATCTCAATAAGACCATTTTCTGGAGAAACGGTGACTATGGATTTTACGCCCAGTGTGTATCCAGATCAGACTGTGCATGATCAGAATCTGCACTGTTCACCATTCCATCAATGAAACACCTGTCATGTAATTATACACATTATATTACGATATATCGTTGTCAAGCTACATGAGTGTGCTGTTTGAAACGGATCTACACTGGTCACAAATCACATAAGCCCCATTTCTCAAGTCACACATTTACAGACAGTTCAACTATATATTCATCCGGGTACGATATCTTTATACCTTGCTTCCCTATTGAACTTCGTTTTTAACTGTGTTTCATTAGGCCAAAGTTTGTTTTTTGTTGGGTTTTTTCATTATAGGAATGAATGGCCTTTTTGTGGAATTTATCGGGGTATAAACTTGGAAAAGTCGCGGGAATACTGGACGAAGGCCGGAAGGCCTCGTCTAGTATTCCCGCGACTTTTCCAAGTTTATATCCCCGATAAATTCAACAAAAAGGCTATTTATTCCTTATAAGTCCAGCATTTGAAATAAATTCATCAAGAAAATGTGTTTATTTTCCGTTTTCTTAAGAATTATTTTAACTCACGGTTACGGAAAGTAGTTCGGCGTGGGAGTTTACTGGGATATAAATTTTGGACAGAGACTTGCTACGGGCCAATCAAATGTTAGGGAATTGTGTAAATATGTTTGTGCTGGAATTATTGACGGGCACGTTTTCATAATTGAGCGGTATGAGGAATACTAATAAAATTAAAACTGAAAAAAAATAGCAGTCGATCAAATGAAGAAAAGTTGAATTTTGTCCATCAATGAAGTACCTAATTTGTGACAGGGCTTCTGGAATGTGTGACCAGTGTAGCTCCTGAACTAGAGGCATGGCGGGTGTTTCATTGATGGATGGCGAACAGTGTATACTGTACGGATGCACATGCTGATCTGGATCTACACTGGTCGGCAAATCCACAAGCCCCATTTCTCCAGTCATAGCCACATTTAACCACCTGCTTGTGATTTAAACACAATTTCTGCTACTGTTTTACCGTTACTGTGGCTGTTACCCCAATTATTCGATTCGATTCGGCTCATATTGGCTCGAACACCTTCCATACCCCAATTATGTGCATCCTAGCTATATATCCTGGCTACAAAATTGACATATAACCCCATTATAATGCCATAATGCTATAAGCGAATACGTTTATGTACCGTACCATGTATGGTCACATAACCATATTCTCGAAATAACTTTTTGTCTACTCTCCTACACGGTATACTTAAACCTAGGCTTTATTATTATTTATGCTTTTTATTTTATTAATTGTGCGTATGTCCTAAACGGCAAACTGATCATGCTGATAGTGAGAACCACATGCAATTACTTAGTATGGTATTGCAAAGCCTTCTGAGTGCATGCTCCGGGTGCATGCTCGGGATTGGCGATTTCGAGCGGACGAAGCTGAGCATAGCTCAGCTTTGGACGGTCGAACTTGCTGATGTCGATCATGGGAACGGACCGTGTGCTGGATATCACGTAACTACATGGTATTCACATCGTGGGCCAAAGTATAATGCAAATGCATTATAGTTTGGCACGCATGATGAATATGCATGTATTTACTAGTGAATCAATACATACTTCACCACTGTTTGTCGTCTTGTGATACATATTGTGTTGTATTATATTGTATGCTCAAGGGCCAGTAGGCCTATTGCTGAATAAACATTACCATTATATTCCTACATGACTGAGCGATACTTTCATTATACGCCCGTTTGAAAGTATTCACCGTGTACGGGTAGAGCATGTCCACGCAATAACTAGTTGACGGATCGTAGCCAAAGTCGGTATATTGATTTTCAAAAATGTCCGATGACTTATCTCCACTTGGCGGCCATTCTTAATTTTCGCACTCTGTATCCTTGTCTACGGAATAAGTTGTACTTGACTGATCGTAACCAAATTTGGGAGATTGTGATTACGGTTGATTTGTATATGTCATTTACAGTAACACTTGCAATCTACTCCTGTAACGTCCGTAGCCACTAGCTGGGGTAGATTGCAAGAGTTACTGTTCGCAACTAGTCGTATACTGTGTATGGAGCGAAAAACCACATATTGGATGTTTAACCCTTTGAACCCGAAAGCCCGCTATAGTGATTTATGCAAACAGTGCAGATCCAGATGAGCCGGCTCGTAACGAGCCGTCTCATAAGGATCTGCACTTTTTGCAAGTAATTTTCATATTTCTTAGAACAAAAACACCCCCTTTTCATAAATGGACGAATCTGAAAATCATTTTGTGACCATTGGATTGGTCGGAACATTAGCATATCACAGTCCATTCCAGTTCCTTAGGGTTGAAAGGGTTAATGCTTGATTGAGGACCCTAACAAATAGGAAAAACAGTTCAATAAACTACATAGACCTGAAGGCTGCAAGAGTGTGCTAAAATAGTGTTTCTATAGCAAATCAAGGTCGACAGGAACTTGCAATTGGTAGGTAGTGTTGAGTTGCCCGCATCACACATTTGTAGGCATGAGGCCTCAAAAAGAGGTGTATTTCCTGTTACGGGTGGGAAAAAATAAGGGTCGGTCGGTCGACTTTTTCTCTTCTTTTTTTTTCGAGCACTAGAGAATAATTATACAACCAACATCCCACGTCGAGATCTTCCAGCTTTTATGCAAATGAGCTGATGTCGGTCGCACCACATATTTTGCGGGTTGAACTTTTTAAAAACACGGGTCTTACGCCATAAAAAATAGTTCTAACAGCTTAGCTTGATCGCCTTTTCAGTGTGATAAATGGTTTGTTTGCTTTGTTTGTGCTAAATTTATGATATTGCAAATATTTCCGTAGTCCATTGTATTGCGACGGTTAACCGCCATACTCGATTATTCTAGATTCGTAACGCCATGGTTCTTTGCACGAATACAATATTACGGTTTTCCAAAAATCTATTATTCAGTCGATGGTAAACAAATGTGGCTGTGAATGGAGAAATGGGGTTTGTAGCTCCTGGTCAAATATCACACCCATGTAGCCTGACAATGATCTATATCTTGTATATTGCTCTTGGTAGTAGCATGGCGGGTGTTTTATTGATGGAATGGCAAACAGTGCATATCATTATCGGAATGTGCAGATGTACAGGCTGATCTGAATCTACACTGGTCGTAAAACCCATAAACCCCATTTCACCAGTCGTCAAAGTTACAAAGACGGTCTGTGGACCGTTTCACTTAACTTCGTACGACTAAAATGTTCTTAAATGCAAATTTAGTATCGTCTGGAAATTTCATTTGATGGATTTACATTTATTGAGCATAGGCTGCATATGCAGCTATGCTCAATAAATGTAAATATAATAATTGTTTACAAGAAGACAGTGCTAATGTGAAATGTACAGACTATCATAAGTTTGCACTTACGAACATTTTAGTCGTACGAATTTTAGTGAAACGGCCCCCAGGTAACGTGAAACACACATTTTTTAGGCCAAATCAACCTTGGATCATTTCGGTTATCATGGTTATCTCTTATGCAAACTCATGGACGTACAACAACTGATCTTTTGTTGATTATAATTTATTACGTGTGAGCTGTCATAAGAAAATTGGGTGTATTTAGTGTTTAACAAATGCAGCTGCTGAATAGATAGCTTACAGCGAAGTTTTTTTTAAAAGGTTCACAAACCGAAAGTATCGTGTTCACGTACACAAAATATATAATAGTTTCTATGAAAATCGTTGTACAAAACGATCGTTTTTACTTCATTTTTCATTCGTTTTCGTTTGTTTCAAACGAAAACGAATGAAAATGAAGTAAAAACGATCGTTTTGCATAAACGAAAACGAATGAAAAATGAAGTAAAAACGTTCGTTTCAAACGAAAACGAATGAAAAATGAAGTAAAAACGATCGTTTTGTATAAACGAAAACGAATGAAAGATGAAGTAAAAACGTTCGTTTTGTACAACGATATTCATAGAAACTATTATATATTTTTGTGTACGTGAAAACGATGTTTTCGTTTAAATGGCAATGTGAACTTTCCAACAAAATAGTTATGTTAGCGGTAATCCTCGGCTCCGATATATCAGGTATTACTATAAGGAAACAGATAGTTTTCGTCCAGTCTTTAGATGACACTTTCTGTAGAACAATGAGGGCTCTGAGCATTATGCGGACATAACCGGTCAGCATAAGAAAACACTGTGCTGGTCAGAACATACAATGTTGGTCTTTGATTTTCATTACCTCTATACAGAGAACTATTCTGAAGCAGGGATTCCGCTGGGGAAAATAAAAAAATCGCCACTTCAAAAAAAAAAAAATTATTTTTTTTGAAGTGGCGATTTTTTATTTTTTATTTCCAGTTGCGAAAGTGGCGATCGCCAGCGGAATCCCTGCTGAAGCCTTTTTCCGATGTTCCATAAAGAGTAACAGTAGTGTGAAGTCTTTGTTAGGAAACATTAATCATATTGCCGGCTGATTCTTGCTGCTGTATTATAATAATCTCATGATGAATTCATGGCAAACATGAATTTATTAGGAAGCAGCCAATCAGAGATGTATACGTCATGATACGCGATCATGTTTCAGTTAATAAACATGAGCCCACGTTGTTCTGTTCCTATATATATGTAATACTTAAAGACAGTTTTGATTAGATTTTTCGGCACAACCGTACGTCACACTTTACTAAATTTCCAAGACGATCGAAATTATTGAAATTATTATTGGACAATTGTTATACTATTCGAATACAGTGATTAATTATAAATTTACGAATATAAAAATTAGAAAATCTACTTACTCATTAAACAAGTCGGAACAGATTTAAACTATCAATGTGTTTGTTCAATCACTTACGTCACGCCCTAAATTGGACTACAGCTATGGTTATAGTTGTACATTTCGGGTGAAATAAACGTTAATTTACGATTACCAGACGTGTTAATTGACATAATTATCTTTTTGTTTATATCAAACGTGAATTTCCATCTCGATAACAAGGACAATAACCGTGTTTCTTCAAATTAGCCTATTGCAAACGCGCGTCTCTGTCAGTAATTTAAAGATTACTACATGAGTATGTATGTATAGCAGGCACTGGTAATGTTTAAAACTGGCGGAATAGTTATTCAATGAGTGATCGTAGTCAGTTATTTCCCATTGCAGATATATGTATAGCTCCGGTCCTACGCTGTATTTCAGCGTTTATTTCTTACTGAATAGCACACAACTTGAGTTTTGCGAACAGAGTAGACCCAGATCAGACTGCACACTGTGCAGTCTGATCTGAGTCTACACTGTTTACAATAACATTAATACGTGTGAAAATATGAATCTGGCAAAGAATATAGTCCCTGATCAGATTGCGTAGATATGTAGTTTGATATGGATCAACACTAGTCGAAATCACTATAATTGCTCCTTTCACGTCATATCATTCTACATTCGCTTTTTTTTTACGAACAATAAGGCCCCAAACTACACAATTTGGACCGGATTTCTATAAATAAATTCAACATGAGATAACTAACTACGATCCCCCCATTATATACGTATTTAATCCATATAAAGAACAGGGGCCCGTTTCACTAAACTTCTTACGACTAAAATGTTCGTATGTGCAAATTTACGATCGTCTGTAAATTTCAATTGATAGATTTACATTTATTGAGCATAGGCTGCATATGCAGCCTATGCTCAATAAATGTAAATCCAATAATTGTTTACAAGAAAACATTGTTAATGTGACATTTACAGACTATAATAATTTTGCACTTACGAACATTTTAGTCGTACGAAGTTTAGTGAAACGGCCCCCAGTTGTTCCTGCTAGATGGCATTAACCACCTACTGATCCAAGGGTCGTGGGTTCGAGCCTGACTAGCGGCGTGCGTTGTGTCCTTGAGCAAGACACTTTATCCACACTGCTCCAGTTCACCCAGCTGTAAATGGGTACCGATAATTCGTAGTTGCTCTGTAAATACGAATTACCGGCTTCTCTCAAAAAGTCTCTACCTCCGTTCATTCTCCCATTCTTGGGAGACGGCATGCAAGGTCCTAGAGCCAGTGCCGCCGTTAAATATAAGCATAAATCTATCATTATTTCACAATGCACAGTTGCTACTTCAGTGCTCGGTACACGATTTCACCAAAATTCGTACGACTAAAATGTTCGTAAGTGCAAATTTAAGATCGTTTGGAAATTTCAATTGATGGATTTACATTTATTGAACATAGGCTGTATATACAACCTATGCTCAATAAATGTAAATCCAAATGTAATCCATACTAGCCGAGCCAAGCCTGATAAACTTGATATAAAAAGAGAGTAGCCTGGTATTCCATTTATCAGGTAACGTTTTATGATCGAAAATGACCACAGATGGCGTCGTTATCTATGGACAGAACGCGAACTTGTTTACGTTGCGCCAGTACACTGACGTCATTCTGTAACGTCATGTGACGTCATCTGACAAATTGAACTTCGGTTTTCACGTCGTTGTAACCCGGATGTTTGTATCAGGTCAATGCCTGATGACAGCAATATGATATCAGTCGGTACGTATTCGGTCAATGCAGGGCAGGTTACCTGATAAAACGTTGTTAATGTCAAGGTTACATACTATCATAATGTTGCACTTACGAACATTTTAGTCACACGAAATTTAATGAAATGCACCCCAGGAACATTTGCACATGTATTTATATTGTAACCTGAATCCCTGTAATCTAGAAATATAATTATGTGTATGACCCAGCTGTCGTGTACTTGAACTCATGCAGATATAAAGATACGTACACATCACGAATGCGTACTCTAACTCACTTCGGCAACCAGTGTAGCCCAGATCAGGCTGCGCGTATGCCGATCTGGGGCTACGTCGGTTGGAAACTTTCAAGTTCCTCTAGTAATCTATAGTCAGTTCTCATACTATCACAGTATACACACACGGGTGTGCAAAATGCACCGTTCTTCAAGAACCTGTGTCACATCCACAAATAAAGGTACTATCTCACTGGGCTGCGACAGCTCGTGACTAGTTGGAGACGCAAAATTGCGAGAAAATACGCGAATTAGCGACAATTTTCACTTGGAATCACACTGCATTGGTACTATCGACACGTTCGCGTATGTCGCCCAAATGTCGCACGAACTCGCAGGGAGTTCGCATACATGTTGAGAATTGAGAACCCCTGCGAACGTTTCGAGACATTTTGGAAATTCCCTCGCGAATGCCGTTCGCAATGTGTCGTAAACAGTCGCAGCCCAGTGAGATACTAGCTTAAGGATTCACATAACTGTGCCAGTTACGGTTATTATTCGAGCGCTAGCGAATTATTATATAACCAACATTTAACTTTGATGTATTACAGCTTTTATACAAACGAGCTATTGTCAGTCGCAGCGCATATTTTTCGGTTTGAACTTTTTGAAAACACGGATCTAACAACTTTGCGTGATCGCCTTTTCAGTGTGATTAATGTTTGTTCTTGTTTTGTGCTAAATTTATGTTATTGCAAATGTTTCCGTAGTCTAAGGGTGCGACGATTAACCGCCATACTCGATTATTCGGAATTAGTAACTCCATGGTTCGGTGCACGAATAAAATATTGCGGCTTTCCAAATATTTACTTCAGAACGTTCAGTCCTTTGATATATAAACGCTGTAGCTTATTTCTTTATGAATTTTATCAAGATTAATGCTCATTTCCGACTAAATCATGCAATATCAGTCATCATATTTCATGATTTAGTCTGAAAAAGGAGCATTTATAGATTTTTGGAAAGCCACAATATTGTATTCGTGCACCGAACCATGGAGTTACGAATTCCGAATAATTGAGTATGGCGGTTAATCGTCGCACCCTTCATCATGTTTCATTTGGCGGGTACACCACAGCCTGCACTAATATTGACAATATTCGTCCAGAGCTCCAGATAAGCTGCGTATTTGCTTAAATACCCAATTAAAATTGCCAAAAACCAATTGAAATCAGAAGTAACGAGTATCAAAAAGCAACTAAAAATTTATGGTACCTTTATCATGCAGCAGAAAGCAATAAACAGACCACAAATATAGCATATTTTTCTTATTTTCCATGAAAACACTTGGTATTTCATTAGAATTGTCTCCAAGGAGACAATTCTAATGAAATGCCAAGATATGTTTTTATTTCGAAGCACACTATTCAATAATTGATGTGTAAACAGTAGTGTGATTTTATTTTACCCAGTTAAAATGCTGAAATACCCAATTGCTTCAGAAATTATAGAGGGACAATACTCAATTACTAATTCCTTATCTGGAGCCCTGTTCGTCAATTGTTTGTGTTTCAATATACCCGAATACTGTGCGTTAAGTCAAGCAGATTGATTGGCTGAGCATGAGCTGTGCTGCAGCTCAGGCTCAGCAAATCAAACTGCTTGATTGCGAGTTTATAGTGCAAATACATGTTCAGAAATGTTGACATCTTGGTCAGATTAACGCAGGCGGTTGTGTAAAGTATTGTGAATGCATGGTATAGCATTTTTTAATAATTTTAAAAAGTCTTAGCAAGATCGGGTTTCTTTAACCCTTTCAACACTATATACCTCTTTTCTAATATGTTCAAGCAGTGCAGATCACGACGAGCCGTCTCATCAAGATATGCACCATGTGTGGACATTGTTTACACAATGACCACCTATTTTAATCCCCATTCTGTTTTAATCCACTCCATGCTTCCATAGGTATGGTTCCTTTAATGGCACGGTATTATATTCTAGACATAACTTTTATCGTACAACTGTATCAATGGGCCGACTAATATTATATCGACAAAGGTCGCTGTCGCTGTCGTTTATTGTGAACTAAACTATTTAAAAATGAATCGAAAGTATCACGTAAAACGTGAGAAATCTGCGTGGTGTCGGATATGCGTCCATCGCGATTTCCACAATTTCGCGGCCGCTGTTCGACTTATTACGTTTTTCTAAATTCGTTCCTAGAATGAAGTAATAGCCCGAAATGATGAAATGAATGGGGGTCTCCCATGGTAAAATGTCACGCGCTGAGCAGTTTTCGACATTTTCCTATTGTCGAACAGCTTCCTGGATTTCATCATCAAAATAACGGCACTAACATTCTGAAAAATATAGGCATCCTGCTTCGATTAGTGTTTATATATAAATTCCATCAGCAAATTTCTGGGATTTGGTGAAAATAGAAGATGAGGTCAGCCAAATATCTCCAATGTTTATTGAAATAACGTAATTATTTGACCAATTTTCGTGAAATAAAAAGGAGGCTCATTTCTAAAAAAACGGTTTTGGACAGTTTTATGAAGAAAAATAAGTCAGTTAGTCGTGTTTTTATGGCAATAAATATTGGGCAGCATTCCACGAAAGAGACGGAGTTCACCTTTTCGACTTATTGCATTATAGCATTTCTTTTTTTCTTTTTTTTCAGCATTATTTTTGTTTGTATTTCTCAAAGTATTTCACATTTATACAGTTACACAGGTATATGGATACATCCGTGAGAAACAATTTTGTTTTACTATATGGATACATCCGTGAGAAACAATTTTTTTTACTATCGAGGAAAATAGATTGAAATCAAGAAGATGAATAGATTGAGATGTAGTATATATGGGAACATTTCAGAAGGATAGAAAAAGAATAAGCTGAGTGTCAGCTTAGAAAAATGCATATGTACGAGTAACAATAAGGAAGATCTTTGTCATTTAACATTTGTATCACATTGGATATTTCCATATCTTCGTCACTATGGCATTTACACGTTCGCGCAGTCTGATTTGACGTACACCCTGGTATTTATCCCGTCAACACAGTGCGTATGTGCCGTGAAACACGCTGCCGTGAAACATTTTTGGTATCCTGTCAATACGATTTGGAGATGCGGCTGGGGTTATTTTTTTGCATTTTAAAGCTATTTATAAAGTTGACGGGATAAATAGAATAGTAGGTTAGTGCCATGAATGGGAAAAATATCTGCCGCGGCTTGGAAACGGGATGTGCTCGGCAGAGCCTCGCCCATCCCGTTTCCTAAGCCTTGCCAGATATGTTTTCCCATTCACGGCACTAACCTATTATTCTCTATATATTCACTCAGACTGACGTTCCGTATGTCTATGAATCAGAAGGGATGACATAAATCACATAAGAGTTTTCTAGGAATACGAATACCCAAAAGGTCCCAACGAGTCCATATTAATAAGAATGTAACTCGACCACATACAATGTGCAATCAAACCAACATAAGTAGTATTCAATAAGCGTGGATTGGTATATTCGCTGTATCTAAATTCTGATCAGGATTTACACTAAGAGTACTTGTGTCAGCGGGCGACCCAGGTACATTTTGTGAAAGACACATACTATTGGCGACATTTTCTCAGTTAAAATGCGAAACGATTTGCTCTGAATAGCATCGCCAAAGTCTCTATTATATACCAATTTACTCGTGGCGCCTCGCATGTAGTAGAACATGTCTAAGGTGGACATGAATATGATGGCCATACGTTCATCTGTATTAGTATTGTAAATCATTGTCCTTATTTCATACCACACGGACGTGCGGCAAAGTGCTTATAATGTTAGAATCCAGTGAAACATTTCAATCCTCGTACGGTGTCTACGTAATGGAGGTTCCCTGCATTCCTAAATATTCAAGTTTCATGCAGAAATTACCGCGTTCAAATCCTGATATAGGAACCGGTCTGGTTATGGACAATATAGACGGTAAACCAGTCCTGGTACAGCTTAGCAACAAGGAGTAAATTCTCAAAACAACGGCATTGATTGTTATTATTATGACAGAGAGATAATTAAAATGTAGGTGATAGAAATTAAGGTATATATATGCCTAACATGCTTTTATAATGTCGATAGTCTAGTAACATAAGGTCGTAAGTGCTATGCTTTAGCATAGCACTTACGACCTTATGTTACTAGACCATCGATATGTGCAGGAGAGTTTTTTTGCGGGATGGTGTTGCTTAGATTGTATTGGCCGTCCAAAAGTGAAAGTAGACGGTGCCGCCATAATGTATTCGAAAGTGTGATAATTGTCGCTGGTAAACTGTGGCTGGCATGTTTATGTGAATGAACAGATGTGATAGATGTATTAGCTGATCATTTCATATACCTACGTCGTAATAAAGTGTTTAATTATGTTCATTTCATTCATAATTATCCTCACTCTGAATGATATTTGATTGTAAATACTTTTCCTTTTTGAAAACACACGGACATGTATGTAGTAGAGTGCTTATACTGCTAAACGTCAGTGAAACCTCTAAAACTCGGACGGGATGGGAACCTCGTACAGACACATGGATAGGTGCAAACTTTCTGTACCATAACCCTAAACTAGTTTCAAAATATTTTTTCTCCGGGTAGTGCAGAATATTTGATATAAATTGAAATATACGAACACATAGGGCTATGTTTTGGTGTGTGTTTTTTTGTAATGTAAATAGATATGACTGATATTTGCGAAGTAACCAAACAGGTTACAGACTCATGGATAGGTGCTCATTTTCAGGATACTAACAGTGAACTAATTTCAAAATATATTTTCTCGGGGTAGCGCAGTGTGTGTGCTTTTTTATGAATATAAATCGATATGACCGACATTTGCGAAGTAACCAAGCATGTTACGGACACATGGATAGGTGCAAACCTCCTGGACACTAACCCTAAACTAGATTAAAAATATTTTATCGGTACCCATTTACAGCTGGGTGAACTGGAGCAGTGTGGATAAAGTGTCTTGCTCAAGGACACAACGCACGCCGCTAGTCAGGCTCGAACAATATTTTTTTCTCGGGTTAGCGCAGTAATATACGGAAAAATAGGGCTATTTTTTTTTTATTATTTTGTTGTTGTTATGTAAATCGATATGACCGACATATGCTAAGTAACCAAAAATGATACAGACACATTGCAAATTGTCGGGACACCAACCCTGAACTAATTTCAAAATATACTTTTTCTGGGTTTCGCAGAATATTTGACATAAATTCAGATATAACGAAAAATATGGCTATTTTTTTGTGTTTTTTTTTTTTAATATATATCGATATCACCGACATTTACGAAGTAATAAAACATGTTATAGACACACGGATAGGTGCAAATTTTCTGGACAATAGTCCAGAACTGATTTCAAGCTATATTTTTTCGGGGTAGTGCAGAATATTTTACATAAATGTCACATATACCGAAAATAGGGGTATTTTTCTTGGAGTTTTTTTGGTAATGTAAATCGATATGACCGACATTTGCTAAGTAACTAGACATGTTACAGACACATGGATGTGTGTAAATTGTTGCGACACCAACCCTGAACTAATTTCAAAATATATTTTGTCTGGGCTAGAGAAGAATATGTGACATAAATTCAGATATACCGAAAAATAAGGCTATTTTTGGTGTTTTATTGTAATGTAAATAGAAATGATCGACATTTGCGAAGTAACGAAACATGTTACACAGACATGGATAGGTGCAAGTATTCTGGATACTAACGCTCAACTAATTTCAAAATATATTTTCTCGGGGTAGCGCAGAATATTTAACATAAATTCAGATATACCGAAAAATAAGGCTATTTTGGGATGGTTTTATTGTAATATAAATCGATATGACCGACATTTGCGAAGTAATCAGACATGTTACAGACCAATTGATATGTGCACATATTCGGGATACTAACCGTGAACTAATTTCAAAATATATATTCTCTGGGTAGCGAAGAATAAGTGACGTAAATTCAGATAAACCGAAAAATAGGGCTATTTTTTGGTGTGTTTTTTTAAGTGTAAATCGATATGACCGACATTTGCGAACTAATTTAGAGCATGTTATGAACACATGGATAGGTGCAAATATTCTGGATACTAACCATGCACTAACTTCAAAATATATTGTTCTGCGTTGCGCAGAATATTTTACATAAATTCAGATATACCGAATAATAAGGCTATTTTTTGGTGTGTTTTATTGTCATGTAAATCGAAATGATCGATATTTGCGAAGTAACCAAACATGTTGCAGACACATGGATATGTGCAAATATTCTGGACACTAACCTTAAACTAATTTTTGATAATAATTGAAATATACGGAAAAATAGGGCTATTTTTTTTAATTTTTTTTTGTTGTTATGTAAATCGATACGACCGACATATGCTAAGTAACCAAAAATGTTACAGACACATTGCAAATTGTCGGGACACCAACCCTGAACTAATTTCAAAATATATTTTTCTGGGTTGCGCAGAATATTTGACATTAATTCAGATATACCGAATAATAAGACTATTTTTTGGTGTGCTTTATTGTAATGTAAATCGAAATCATCGATATTTGCGAAGTAACCAAACATGTTAGAGACACAAGGATAAGTGCAAATTGTCGGCACACCAACCTTAAACTAATTTCAGAATATATTTTGTCTGGGTACATTTGCGAATTAACCAAACTTGTTACAGACACATGGATAGCTGCAAACTTTCTGGACACTAACCCTAAACTAATTTCAAAATATTTTGTTCTCGTGGTAGCGCAAAATATTTGATATAAATTGAAATATACGGATGAATAGTGCTATTTGTTTGCTGGTGTTTTTTTTTTTGTAATGTAAATCGATATAACAGACATTTGCGAAGTAACCAAACATGTTACAGACACATGGATATGTGCAAATTGTCGGGACACCAAGCCTGAACTAACTTCAAACTATATTCCTTCTGGGTAGCGCAGAATATTTGACATCAATTCAAATATACCGAAAAATAAGGCTATTTGTCGGTGTGTTTTATTGTAATGTAAATCGAAAGGATCGATATTTCCGAAGTAACCAAACATGTTACAGATACACGGATAGGTGTAAATATTTTCGACACTAACGCTGAACTAATTTCAAAATATATTTTCTCGGGGTAGCGCAGAATATTTGACATAAATTCAGATATATGGAAAAATAAAACTATTGTGGGTTGGGTTTTTTGTAATATAAATCGATATGACATTTGCGAAGTAACCAGGCATGTTACAGACTCATGGATAGGTGCACATTTTCGAGATACTAAACTTGACCATTCAAAGTTGAACGAAAACTGGGTGACACACAATTTCGAAATACGTTCTTTTGGACACTTTCTTTCTATCCACGTTTATCATAAATTTCATCTAACTAACGTCATTGCACACAGAAACATTTAGGCTATAAATTACGCTGCAGACGCTATTTAAAAATAGCCCGTTGTAAATCGTCATTCGTACGTTATGACTTAGACACGAATTGTTTGGGTACGTTCAACCATGGTACCCGGCCTCCTCGGCGGGCATGTATGCTTTAGTTGAATATGTTCACCAATTATTTCATTCAGTACACACTAGCGCAGTGGTGTAAGGCGTGGTGTTCCTCATTAAGCATATGCGATGTCATGTCGTCGCAGTTCGAATTAGGAGAGCGTATAAATTTTCCTTCAGTTATATTATTTTTATTTCATTTCGCAATTTCTTTTTAGTTGTTATTGTTTTGTGTAGGAAAACTGTTAATGTCATCGGATATTGTGGAAACTATCAATTATTTCGACACCAGCTACTCATAAATGCCAAATGTGTTTTGAAAATATATTCGAGTAACAATAATGAAGATCTTTGTTATTGACGTTCGTTATGTCTATGAATCAGAAGGGAAACGACACATCACAGAAGAAGTTTTCTAGGAATACGAATACACAAAAGGTCCCAACGAGTCAATATTAATTAGAATGTAACTACGACCACATAAAACGTGCAATCAATCCAACATAAGCAGTCTTCAACAAGCTTGGATTGATATTTATCCTGTCAACACAGTGCGTATGTGCCGTGAAACACAGTGCCGTGAAACATTTTTGATATCCAGTCAATACAATTTTTGCATTTTACAGCAATTTGTAGATGTTGACGGGATAAATAGAATAGTGGGTTAGTGCCGTGAATGGGAAAAAATATCTGGCGCGGCACGGAAACGGGATGTGCTCGGCAGAGCCTCGCCCATCCCGTTTCCTGAGCCTTGCCAGATATTTTTTCCCATTCACGGCACTAACCTACTATTCTCTATATTCACTGTATTATTCTAAATGCTGATCAGGATTTACACTAAGAGTAGAGTATTTGTGTCAGCGGGCGACCCATGTACATTGTGTGAAAGACACATACTATTGGCGACATTTTCAGAGTTACAATCCGAAATGATTTGCTCTGAATGGCATCGCCAAAGTCTCCATCATAGACCAATTTCCTCGTGGCGCTCGCATGTAGTAGAACCTGTCTAAGCTGAACATGAATATGATGGGCATGTGTCCTTCTGTATTAGTATCACTGTAATTGATCTCGGATTGTAAATAATTGTCCTTATTGCATACCAGACGGACGTGTGGCAGAGTGCTTATACTGTTAACATCCAGTGAAACCTTTCAAAATTGGACACAATGTGGACCTCGTACGGTGTCCACGTAATGGAGGTTACCTTCATTCCTAAATATTCAATTTCCATGCAGAAATTACCGCGTTCAAATCCTGATATAGGAACCAGTCTGGTTATGGACAATATAGAGGGTAAACCAGTCTGGTTATGGACAATATAGAGGGTAAACCAGTCTGGTTATGGACAATATAGAGGGTAAACCAGTCCTGCTGCAACTGAGAAACAAGGAGTAAATTATTTAAAAAAAACGACATTATAGGAATGAATGGCCTTTTTGTGGAATGTATCGGGGTATAAACTTGGAAAAGTCGCGGGAATACTGGACGAAGGCCGGAAGGCCTCGTCCAGTATTCCCGCGACTTTTCCAAGGTTATATCCCCGATAAATTCCACAAAAATGCCATTCATTCCTTATAATTCCAGCATTTGAAATAAATTCATCAAGAAAATGTGTTTATTTTCCGTTTTCTTAAGAATTATTTTAACTGCGCCTGACGGTTACGGAAAGTAGTTCGGCATGGAGTTTACTGGGATATAAATTCTGGACAGAGACTTGCTACGGACCAATCAAATGTTAGGGAATTGTGTAAATATTTTTGTGCTGGAATTATTGATTGTTATTATTATGACAGAGAGATACATAACATGTAGGCGATAGTAATTAAGGTATAGCTATGCTTAACATGCTTTTATAATATTTGCATGGTGCATGCAGGGGAGCTTTTTTTTGCGGGATGGTATTGCTCAGATTTTACTGGCCGTCCAAAAGTGAAAGTTGACGGTGCCGCCATATCTTCAGAAATGTAGGCGAAAGTATGATAATTGTCGCTGGTAAACTGTGGCTGGCATGTTTATGTGAATGTACGGCTATTATAGATGTGTTAGCTGATTTCATATACCTACGTCGTAATAAAGTGGTTAATGATGTTCATTTCATTCATAATTATCCTCACTATAATTGATATGTGATTGTAAAGACTCTTCCTTATTTAAAACACACGGACATGTATGTAGCAGAGTGATCATGCTGCTAAACTTCAGTGAAACCTCTCAAACTCGGACGGAATGGGGACCTCGTACGGTGTCCATGTAACGGAGGCTCCCTGCGTTTCCTAAATCAAAAAGGTTTCATGAGACTTTCGATGTTGAAATGTTGATATGCATATTTCGTAATACAGCGTTTAATAATGGTAGTTGTATTGTGAATAGTGTTTGTGAATAGTGTTTAATAATGGTAGTTGTATTGTGAATAGTGTTTAATAATGGTAGTTGTATTGTGAATAGTGTTTAATAATGGTAGTTGTATTGTGAATAGTGTTTCCCTACGGAATGGCGAACAGTATGTGTAGACAACAATGAAACAGTGTTGATGCACACATTGATCGTATGCTACTTTGGTCGCCAAATAAAAAAAAGGAATAGTGTAATAAGTAGAAACACAAATGTTAAAAAAAATAATGAATCTTTATGGGGATTCTAGCTCATACGTGTAGGGGCGAAGGATGGTAGGCAATACATGCACGGACCCATTGCACCACAGAGTCCAATACAATAATAACTAGGTAATGGTCATTCACTACAAAAAAGTTAGGAAACATGTCAATTTTGGCTTGAAACCAGCATGTGTGATCAAAACTGATTCATAGCCGTATAAGTTCGCCACTTTCCCGATTCGTTCCATGACTTTTTGTTAACAAATTCAAGCTATAAATGCCATTCATAGTTGCCATAAAATAGCGCACTGGGTGATACACAAGTTCGAAACACGTTCTTGTGGACACTTTCTTTCTATCCACGTGTATCATAATGTTCATCTAACTACCGCCATTGCTCGTAGAAACATTTAGGCTGCATAAATTACGCTGCAGACGCAATTTAAAAATAGCCCGCTGTAAATCGTCATTCGTACGTTATGACTTAGACACGAATTGTTTTGGTACGTTCAACAATGGTACCCGGCCTTCTGGACGGGCATGTATGCTTTAGTTGAATATGTTCACCAATTGTTTCATTCAGGACACACTAGCGCAGTGGTGTAAGGGGTTGTGTTCCTCGTTAAACATATGCGATGACATGTCGTTGTAGTTCGAATTAGAGGAGAGCGTATACTTTTTCTTTCAGCTATATTATTTTTATTTCATTTTGCAATTTCGTTTTAGTTGTGTAGGAAAACTGTTAAATTAATGTGATCGGATATTGTGGAAAATATCAATTATTTCGACACCAGCTACCCATAAATTTCAAATGTGTTTTGCAAAAAAATATACATAATATATATATGGGCCGCGCTCTGTGAAAACCAGCCTTAATGACAACGTCATGAAAGGCTGAAAATGACGTCGCAAAGTTACGCATAAATTTACCAACGTCACGTCGGATTTTGACACTTGGAATTGTTGCGCCATTGCAATAAGTTGTCCTATTTATAGCCGTACGCTTTACGGCTCACACTTTTAATGTTGGATATGCGTGGCAGAATTGTACAGTTGTTTTCATAGTGGTTCAGATAGTTGTCTTTTTTTTCTTCGGTTTCCTTCAAGGAAATACGTAGTAATTTTGTCGATTATTTTTATACAAATGGGCATATTGCATTTATGATTTTTATAATATATTATATGGACGACTTGTGAAATTACATTTGAAACTAAATAACCATACGACCGGTATTTTTAGATAACACATAACAATATCAGTTTTATGTAATCATAATGCTCATAATGCTAATATTTCTTTTAAACTTTATTTATATATGTATATAATAATTACAAACAAACGCGTGAACAATTGTAGTCGGCGTAGATGGAGGCGTCTGCATGTTTCTTAATTTGTGTTGAAACCGGAATACTCACATAAAACAAACTTATCCTGTCTGGCGACCATCATCAGCTAGCTATACATGTACTTACAACTTTGAGATCGACCCCGGGGCGCATGTGTGCGCTCTTTACTAATTATATTATACGGTCCCGTTCAGATTATAGCGGGGTCGGTATTTTCGGCCGTCTAAGACGGAACCGTACACGCGGCAGGCCCGTAGCCAGACCTGTTTGAAGGGGGGGGTCGTTTCGAAGGCCCAAGAGGCCTGAGGTATCTAGAGGGGGTCTAAAAAAGTGGACCTCGAGGCTAAAAAAGTGGACCTCGAGGCTGGGCGTGGGGGGGGGGGGGGTGGGGGTCGTCCGACCGCTCCGATCCCCCCCCCCCGGCTACGGGCCTGCGCGGTACACAGCCAGTTCCAGTTTTGGGATTTATTTATAGATTACTCTGCATTACGCATTTTGATGAGTAACGCTAACCTTCATAATTTGAACATGACAACCGATTTTCGAAATATGTAGACACACTCGGGTAACACTGCATTCATGTATGCATGACTTAATTATGTGTCTACGCATATCTACATATTGCATGGTCATATTTATGAAAAGGTCTTGGTTTACAGATGTCGTTCTATGGAAAACGATTTAATTCGTAATGGCAATACTTTCTGCACTGTTTGTCGCAACTTTAAAACTCACGGGGAAATGAACATGCGCAATATAAGATATCAACTTAGGTTTAAACGTGTTTACTGATGGGGGCGGTTAGTGCCGACGGCCGGTCGGACCCGGCCCCGCTCTACGTGAATGTGTGCCCGCAACCGTTACTTTTATTAAAGAAAATATAAACAGTTGACTCATTAACTGTGACACGTATTTTGGATAAAAGTTGCCACGGATAGAACTGGGCCTAGGTCTTAATTCATTTGATTTACTAGTTCACCGTCGAATGTTTCGAAAATCAACATAAAATAAAATTGGGAAATTGTCAGAAAAATAATTACACGGCTCCTGACATATCGCATCATGTTGACACTGGGCCAAACATGTTTTATTATTTAGTATTTCGTGTGTTGGTATTGTGTCACAGGCATATTTAGTGCAAACATAATTGTAGCCACCGGGGGCCCGTTTCACAAAACTTCGTACGACTAAACTGTTCGTAAGTGCAAATCTAGGATCGGCTCGAAATTTCAATTGATTGATTTACATTTATTGAGCATAGGCTGCTCAATAAATGTAAATCAAATAATTGTTTACAGGAAAATGTTGTTAATGTGGAATTTACAGACTTAATCTCAATTTTGTGCTTACGAACATTTTAGTCTTACGAAGTTTAGTGAAACGGGCCCCAGGGACGTAGCCTACTGATTTGTATCTGTATCTGCAACCACTTGCATGTACCTTCTAATGTCACGTACTTTTTAGCGACTTTCAAAAATATCACATTACATCAGCCGTACGATTGCCGTTTGATAACTGTTAAATATTATTGTAATTGACCACTTGTAAATATGGTTATATGAATGTATTGCATATATTTTACTAGTATTTTTGCAATCAGTGCGGACCCTGATCAGGCTGCGCAGATACACAAGTCTCCAACATTTACAAATTTAAGAAGTCCTACTTTAGATCGTTGTTAATTTACTTACTACTAAACATTGGATGTCTGCGTGCTTTATTGTTTTTTTTATCAAAGGGACGTTCTAGTAGGAGGCGTGTAAATAATATAAAGCAAATTCCAGGAGCGGATCCAGGATTTCAGGTTAGGAGGGGGGGCGGGACTTCTTAATGAGACTGCTAGGTGGGTCCGGCGGTATGCCCTCCTGAATATTTTTGATGGCTACTCCCCATTTTAGAACAAACATATCTTTACTCGCCAAACTTTTAGGGAGACGCGCACCGGGTTTTCCCCTACGTGAATCCGCCCTGGAATACACAACTTCTATATTTTCAGATTCAACGCGTCTAAATTCAAACGAGACGCTTCAAACAAATGTCGCAATTTTGTGGTCGGTACAAATTTAGTGTGTAAATAACTGACTTGATTATATTGTGTGCAGACATGACTTCAAAATACATATACATACGCCACGGTGCTATTTAGCATGGCTTGGTTGGTCACTCATTTCTTTGTTTACAAAGCTTAAGGCGTTGAATGTACTTTTTCTGAAACGCAACACAATTAAATTGAAAATTTCGTTTACAAATTAATTATTCCCGACGAGAGGATACAGTGTATACATATACATGCACCAGTACTATTATGCTTACTGCCGGTATTTTTATCAGAACATTTTATAACAATTATACAATCATGTATGTCACATCGACACATGTTCCCGACATTGACAGGTTTATGTACATGTATATATATTTGTTTTCAAATGGTAAACCCATTATCAAAAATTCAAACCGACACACATTTAAAAATACACAGTAATGGATAATTTTGCCCTGAATGTTCTGTTGGCCACTTTTTATTTTAACAACTATACATTCCACTTACTAAATAAATATGCATGCTGTCGCGCGGTCATCAGTCACGCAAATACAAACATATGAAGGAATCTACAAAGTACGATTGATAAATGCGTACATTTTTAAAATTTGAAGAAACTTATATAAAAAATCAGTACCGGCAGTAAATTCATAGACATGATCGAGACGGGTAGCCCACACAATAACTGTTTTAAGCTGACACGCCTAATATAACAATATCTGCCCTCTCGGTGTGGGGGCAGTGGCGCGGCGGTGAGCATTTTTCCATAGACCTCCTACCTGCTAGTACGAGGTAAATTTAATTCCGTATGTCGGGTATGGACAGTCGATTTTTAATTTGTTTAAAACTCCCCCGGTGTGTCTGACTACCCTCTATACACCATCTGGCGCTGAAGTCATTGATATGTGCAGCCATATAGGCCTATCCAAATTCTAACCAAATTCAGGCCATTCATTTCTACAGAATTAGTCACAGATTTTTCCAATTTCAAACACCAGGAATGTCGTTTAGTTGTTTGTGTTTGGTCCTTGATGAGTGACTTAATGTCTACATCAATAAGTGACGTCACAATTAACTGTTACGTAAATAACGTCAATTAGATTCTGAACTAAAATTCTCAAATAATTACAATGTATCTTTCTGACAGTACATGCATATGCATAATCTGTGATAGTTGGCGATAGTAGCAAATTACGAGGTCACATGTCGTCTAATTATAGATTTAACATTGATAGTGGTGCGTTTGGTTTGTTCACTACATGTACATATCATAGTTTTATTCTGTTCGATGTTTGATAGTATTCATACTAACACTTGTAGATACATTTAGTGAAACTTATCAGCAAATACAGTTTACAGCAAGCACAGTCAATGAGTCTATGAACACGCATTTCTACTGTAGGCTGTTGTGTTGCATTGTACAAACGTCAGCGTTTCAATAACGTCATTTTCTCGATGACGTTACTTTTTCTTTCTTGCGTGATTGACATGGTGCTACAAAAGGTGAGATAAAACAAAAACTATGAAACATATTTGCATTTTCTTTTCAGCATATTGTTTGTGAAAGGTGTCCGCATCCAAAAATGTAAAAAAAATGCAAATTGAAAAATTTGTCATTAAGGTCGGTTTTCACAGAGAGCGGCCTATATATATATATAGGATAGTGAATTTCAACCTGTAACATTCCAATTTTATATGTAAATAAAATATGCACATACATAATTACAATACAAGCATTAGAGCATGTCTGTGATCGTACCATTGAAAATAGTTTACGTTTACGCCGAAGGTGAAATTGTGAAGGACACAAACAATCCACCATAGATACAAATGTATATTGGAATACAGTGAAACCTGTCAATACCCTTGGGTTTGTCAGCCTACTGGGCTATAAATATATTTGGTGAAAGGGAAATAACTCAAGTAACAAGGACCTCGTTATTACGAGGCTAATCCCCTCACTGGCAGCCTTTTGTTTTGCAACAGTTTTGCCTTACAAACAAGATGAACATAAGTCCTCAGTGACCTTGACCATGGGCGGTCGGACGTGATTCGTATGCATAACAAAGCACCATCCCTAGACACACATTGTGGCCAAATATTATCAAAATTGGTGAAGCTGTTCACAAGTTAATGACAAATGAAACGTGTCACTAAAGAACGGAGAAATAAATGTCCCTAACGAGGCACCCCGTACAACACAGCGTCAATTTCAAACAGTTCAACATTTCTGGCATCCGCTGGTCCAGAAACACGGAGACTTAGCCAAGCATTTACCCAAATTGGTACTTTGATTACTTTCGTTATTTCTTGTATCACACCACATTTCTCCCCAGGTGTCTTAGAAGATATTTAGAAGATATTCTTCGAATTCCCATACTATTAAGTAGTTCTACAAAGTATCTGTCCGCTTTCTCTAAAACGAATCACTCCGCTGGATTGCGATTAATACATTTCATTACAATGATTTCCTGAAAAAGACACGGAAATGGTGCATCCCTGGCTTTAATCCTTCGTTGTCGTTTGCTGATTAGATTGGCACGTTGTTCTTGAATAGTCCCGAGTATTTGTTCGTTTTCTTGGAGCGCGGCTTCTGGTTTCTGGAGCGCGGCTTGCGGTTCATGAACCTGGATGGCAGCTTCCGGTTCCTGGAAAGGGTCTTGTGGCTCCTTGTTCGCTGTTTCCGGTTCCTGGATCGCGGCTTCCGGTATCTGCACCGCTCCTCCAGGTTCATGAAACATGGCTTCCGGTATCTGGAGTGCGGGATCTTGACCCTGGAGAAAGGTAACTTGCTCTTGAATGAAGTCCGCAAGTAAATCTGCATCTATCAATACGCTCAAGTAGTGCATTCCTGCGTTTTCAGGAAAATATCCAAGAGTTATCAGAGGTAAACGATCATCATACCAACCATCATTTGACACGAGAGTGCAATGTTCGGATCCTGCGGAGGACAGTACGAAACACTGCATGTTGTACTCCCGCATTATGGCAACCAATGTCAGGTTATCTCCATACGTGCCGTCTTTTGACATATATTTTATGTAATCATCGAAAGTTCCATCGTGTACAAACTGTTCATAGAACGAATGTACATTCTTCACAACTGTGAAGTTTGTCCAATATGAGCCAGGCGGTTCATAAAAATAAGACGTTTAAAATCTCTAATAAAATAATGACCTTTTGACCTTTCGGCGGTCATCTTGGATTACGTAATGATCAGCTTTCGACAATAAATGCTCAAACGTGATCGTCTTGTCGATACATTCGATTTGATAATGATATGACCATATTCGGTCAAGTTTGAAATTTGCGATTGTGTGACATATTCGTTTATACCAAAAAGTGAAAACTATTTGGGTGAGATTTTCGGTTTGTGATGTATTCGGCCGAATTCGGCCAGTATTCACCGAAATGTGTGACACATTCGCACGAATACTTCACAAGTGTGATATATTCGTTTCTGTGACATATAAGGTTCAACATACGTACATACGTATCGGCGAGGGGATAATAAAAACATGGGCTGTTGTGTTTACTATGGTTCGTACAACATTTGGTTTGGTTAAAGTTTGCACTTCGCACTATAAACAGGCTTCCCACGGTTAACACAACAGCCCATGATTGTTATTCTTTAAATAGAACCAAACATATAATATGATCTTTGAGATCATGCTAGGATCGGGTTACTGCGTGATACCCTGAATAATAAACCCCCACCCGTGACCGTCACGACGCGTCATTTATTTTTGTTACTGGAGAAATGAGGCGTATTGTGTTTTCGACCAGTGTAGATCCAGATCAGCCTGTGCATCCGCATGCCACAATCAAACACGCCATGTGATGTTGTACATTCGGACATCAGAATAATTTCATTACATACTTTTACAAAATTTACAATATTTTTCATAAATAAAGTCAAAAGTTGACAAAATTCGCATGTAATC
This sequence comes from Conchocele bisecta, assembly GCA_029237695.1. Taxonomy (NCBI): domain Eukaryota; kingdom Metazoa; phylum Mollusca; class Bivalvia; order Lucinida; family Thyasiridae; genus Conchocele; species Conchocele bisecta. The sequence goes on along the minus strand of CM055268.1, from coordinate 100,774,667 downwards.
AGAACATTTTGTCACGTTTCGATGCCATTTACGGAAAATATTGTAAATGTTGTAAACGTATTTAATACCAGATAGCCGCGGACCGCATGTCGAGCCCGCCGAGGCATTTGATGGTCTCAGAGTGTATTTATTTGAAGTGTTATGCCCAATAAGCATACAAAGTTTCAAGCAAATCTGACTTACGGTTACAGAGATAGTATGTATGTGAAAACTTTAACGCAGATGTTGACAGAAAATTTAGCGCAAACTTCTAAGTCATTTGACCTTGACATAGTGGCACAGGACACAGCATGAATATATGGATGATGACTAATAAGCATATGAAGTTTCAAGTCAATGTGACTTAGGACTGCAGAGATATAAGGTATTTAAAAACTTTAACGCAGATTTCGGAACGCAAACTTCTAAGTCATTTGACCTTGACATTTGGGCACAGGGGCCGCATGAGTGGGATACAGCATCAATATATGGATGATGACTAATACGCATATGAAGTTTCAACGCAAGCGGGAGCGACAAAAAAAAATGATGTTCAAAAGAGACTAGGTAATCTAATAGGAAAGAACGAGACGAACAAGGACATCGTTATCACTAAACTAATTGCTGTCAGCCTTGATAATAATAATAATTATAATAAATAAATAATCGTTTTGCCTTGAAAACAGGGTGAACGTAAGTACCCAGTGACCTTGACACTGGGCGATCGATATTATCAAAATCGGTGAAGCGATTCATAAGTTATTGAAACATGACATGTGATGGGATATAGCTTCAGTCCGTGTGTGTGCGTGCAGCCTAGGCACGCACACACACGGACTGAAGCTATATCCCATCTTCCTTATCGGCGAGGGGATGAGAACAAGCAGAAACCCAAATCAAAAATTCAAAAATTGTAATCCATTCAAATGTTCTATAAGCTTTCATCTTTACATGTTCGTTCAAAGCCTTGCGTTGTTGTTGTTGTTTTTAGCTGCTTATGTAGCCGGTTCTCAAAATACAGTCAGATATCATGGCGCTATTTTTTCTTGTGGCGCGTATGTATACATATTGTATCTAGGTCATTGTTAACGACTCGTTTTATGCTATTTTACATTTCACATTTATTAGAATGTATATCTTTGGTACATAATTAACTGAAGAAAAACCAATGGAACCTCAGATTTAGCCGTTCATTTCCACAAATAAAACGGATATTTTGGTCGCGTATTAATGTTGTGTAAACTCGAATCACACCTGTCTGGCAACTGTCTGGATTTTTTCATTCACAACTATGTACAAATTTGTATGAAACAACACTTCTGTTGAAGAGTGAATTCGGATATGGAATTACCACCCTTATCACATAGCCGTATTTCGCCGATATTGATTTCGAAAATCAGTCATATTTTACTTAAATGATAAAAAATATACTGTTGCCACTTATTTGAACCGTGTCGTATAGATGGTTCACTCATTTGAATTGTCGCGTCGGCATGTTTCAAATGAGTGGTAATAGCGTACACTTTCACTTACAATAATTGAGCCCGGATATGGAATTACCACAGGTTGAAGTAACGGACCGAGGTCTATAAATACAATAAATATGCATACAAGCATCAATAAATGAAAAAAATAATAAGCTAAACAAATGTTTTACTCCCTATATATAGACATATACAATGTGCCTAAGTTTTTAATAGGCCGAATCCGGACGGCCTCGAGACAACGGACTCTCACGAAACAGTCAACCGAGTCAACACGACAGACAATTTAATCGCACAGACATTTCTTCATTTCTCGGGATGCCATGTCTGTGAAATGAAGAAATGTCTGTGCGATTAGATTGTCTGTCGTGACGCACAGGACGGTTATAAATGTAGGTTTGATCAAATGTTCGATTGGAAACAATGTTTTGTGTATGCAAAATGTTTCTTTACGGGCCGGGACGACGTAAAAGTGTATTTTAAACCCGATGTTTACTCTGTTATATAGCAGTATTGGCATCGGAAATGTGTCCGTTCTTTCACGACCTATCAATAATGCTATTTTTTTTAAAACAAAATAATCGATAGCTCGAAAACGCGTTGACATTAGCGCATCGGGGAATATGTCGTTGCGGAGGACTAACATTTTCCTAACTTCTGCAATAGGCGACAATGATATAACTCGGTTGACCGTTTCGTGAGAGTCCGTTGTCTCGAGGCCGTCCGGGTTCGGCCTATTAAAAACTTAGGCACCTTGTATATGTGAGTAAAAAAAGTTTTTTTAGCTTATTTTTGTTTCAGTTATTGATGCTTTTATGCATATTTAATGTATTTATAGACCTCGGTCCGTTACGTCAACCTGTGGGAATTACCACCCTTATCGCATCGCCTCATTTCGCCGATAATTATTTCGAAAATCAGTCATATATTCCTTAAATGATGTCGAAAATTAATAAATAATATACTGTTACCACTCATTTGAACCGTGTCGTCAAGATGGTTCACTCATTTGAATTGTCGCGTCGGCATATTTCGAATGTTTCGTGGTAATAGCGTACACTTTCACTTACAATAATTGAGCTCGGATATGGAATTACCACCCTTATCAAATCGCCGTATTTCACCGATATTTATTTCGAAAATCATCATATTTTCCTTAAAAGATGTCGAAAAATGATAAAAAAAATCGGAGCTCATGCGGAATACACTGTTTACCACCCATTTCAGTTGGGCTCGCAGCTCAGTACTTTCAGTACTTTGATTTTTGTCGTTACGCCGCGTATAAATGACAGACAATAAGTTGCTGGAGGTCAATCGATGAGTCCAAATATTGGTTGACCAGGTGTATTATCATATCATAGCCTCCTTTTCGTGCATAATAACTACATTATAAAGTGCACGTGCATGCATGTCAATATAATAGTGTATCAAAATAGACATGTAGTGTGGTTCAGTGGTATCGAAGCGGAGAATATCCATACGTTTGCAGAACTTGTGCTCATTTTATCTGGTCGTGAGTTCCAACTTCACAAAATGCATTACTTTTGTCGATATCATTCTGTTCTTTTTATGACTGCTTGCTGGAGAAGGGAATAAGTGAAACGGCGAGGGTTAATTACCACTCTTGCTGTATGACCTCATTGTGATATGATCGGCGAGAACATATGAGTTTATATTGTATATTTACACATACATTTGTTACCTAAAATTTTAAAGTGACATATATGTCCATAGGGCCGGGTGTTTTCGTCGATATTATATTGTACAAATTCCCGGTTTCGTTTAACACATGTCACTACAATAAACAAATTACTTACTTACTCCCAGATTCTTCATGTAGACACATATGAAATGTGCATAGTTATTAGTTTTCTTCAAAGTGAGACTAACGTTCTACATGTAATATATCTCATGCTTAATTAATGTAATGTGTTAGAGCAACACACATACAAAAATAAATATATAATAAAATATAAACAAATCAAAGCTCGACTACATATAGTATTGAAAAGGAATACTGGCACGGGTATATTTACCTGTCTCACCTATTCTGTGTTTTGTTTATGGCCTGTTTGTTTGTAAACAAGTAGCAAGTTATCGTCTGCGGACTATACATTTATTGTAATAACAACTAATGTTCTCGTTATAACACGGATATTTATAGTCGCCCTACTTTCTAAGCCAATAGCTGGGCAGTATCGCGCTCCACTTATTTCACTTATAGTTCGCCCTACTTGCTAAGCCAATCGCTGGGTAGTATCGCGCTCCACTTATTTCACTTATAGTTCGCCCTACTTTCTAAGCCAATCGCTGGGTAGTATCGCGCTCCACTTATTTCACTTATAGTTCGCCCTACTTTCTAAGCCAATCGCTGGGTAATACCGCGCTCCACTTATTTCACTTATAGTTCGCCCTACTTTCTAAGCCAATCGCTGGGTAATATCGCGCTCCACTTATTTCACTTATAGTTCGCCCTACTTGCTAAGCCAATCGCTGGGCAGTATCGCGCTCCACTTATTTCACTTATAGTTCGTGTATCGTCACTTATTTCACTTATAGCCAATTCGCTGGGCAGTATCGCGTAGTCCATCGCAATGGGCTGGGAGTATCGCGCTCCATTATTTCATTAAAGTTCGCCCTACTTTCTAAGCCAATCACTGGGTAGTATCGCGCTCCACTTATATCATTTAAAGTTCGCCCTACTTTCTAAGCCAATCGCTGGGCAGTATCGCGCTCCACTTATTTCATTTATAGTTCGCCCTACTTTCTAAGCCAATCGCTGGGCAGTACCGCGCTCCACTTATTTCACTTATGGTTCGCCCTACTTTCTAAGCCAATCGCTGGGCAGTATCGCACTCCACTTATTTCACATATTGCAAGATTTAACCCAAAGAAGCTACATATTACCAAATGTAATTAAACAGGAAATGGAAAATCAATATTCAGATGGGAAATTGCATTCTACACTTGGCTGAACTATAAGAATGTTATTTTCAAATATTGGATTTTTCAGGAACTAAATGCTGCGGTCGCTAGCGACCGCAGCATTTAATTCCTTAAAAATCCAATATGTGAACAATAACTTGTACTTCTAGTTATAAATGAGACGAATTTCAGAAGTTTGTTTAATTGTCTTTTTATTATTTGATTCAACAGACACCGAGACTACAAACTAAATGCCGAACATCCTATCACAAAATACTAGCCCAGTCAACACTTACATATCTTTAAATATCTGCATAAATTATGCACTTGTATGCAAATTAGAAGTAATTATTGTCCTTAAAACTTAATTATAAAATATAGTAGATATATAGTTTATTTACGTCTCACCAATTGTACAACATATTCTAAAACAATTATTTACATAATGCACAATTGCCATTCTAAACAGAATTATGACAGACGAGAGTAACTCTAAAATATACGTATACTTCATATATTTAACTACACTAATGGCAGAGAATTGTAAATTAAAAACAAAATTGAATTAATATAAATAGAGTAATGAGATGCAATTTCTCATATGACGTCATTTGAGTCCATGAATATTTCAGCGCATTAAACTGTTAAAACTGTTAAAACCTATGTAACTTGTTAACCCCTTGTTATTTTCACATACAGATTTTTAACAGTCGGTTCAAGTACAGTCGAACCTCCCTGAACGGCCACCTCTCTACAACAACACCCTCTCTGTAACAGCCACTATTTTATATCCCAAATTGATAATGTCCACTATATTTAGACTGCTGAGCACGAAAATTGTCGTCTGCAGTTGCTTTATATTTGGCCTTAATTCTCAATATAAACATGGTTTGGCAGCACTTTAGAATCATTTCCATTGGAAATGATTCTAAAATGCTGTCAAAGCATGTTTTTTTTATGAGAATAATCGAAGAAAATAAATAAACAGCAGACGACAAAATTTAATTCAGCATTAACCTCCCTAAAACAGCCACCTCTCTACAACAGCCAGTTTTGTGTCTTCACATGGGTGGCTGTTGTAGAGAGGTTGCACTGTACTGGCAGTCACAGTAATACACCAACAATTATACAAACTTCTGTAGTTCTCTCTAAAGGGGCATATCATGATTTAAAATAAATACTATAAAATAAATAAATAGAGGATATTCATATTTTTGCAACGAATATGACATATATGTTCATCATATATGACATATATGTTGCAAAAATATGAATATTATATTTATTATATACCGCTCCATGGAAATTAGCAGTTTTTTAGACTGTATACGGTAACGAATGTGCATTTGCAGCCTATTTGCGCTGTTTTCCCGATCATAGATTTTATAAATATATATAGCGGAAGTAGTCGTATTTTCACCGGAAGTTGTCAGATTCATCGATGAGAACATAATACTTTTATTTACATCGTATAACAATGTATTTTATGGGTAGGTATATAATAAAAACATGTTTTCATCATGACCCTGTGTAAAGTCGTTTAATTGAAGATATATGACCGCTGGGTACACGCATATCGGATTTTCTAACATGTTGTGTTCAACAAGATAGAAAATCTGACACTTATTTACCAATATCGGTGAAAATTGAAACACCCCAGCGGCCCTTGTATCGTCATATATCTTCAATTAAACCACTTTACACAGGGCCATAATGAAAACACATTTTTATTCAAGCAATTATATTATTTTTCTTAAAAAATTCTGAAAATAAAAATCACCGGTCCTAGTATCGTCATATATCTTCAATTTATTTGAAGATTAAAAGTATGCAGAATTATTATACTGAATGTATTACATTATCACAGCCAAAGTGGCTGTGATAATGTAATACATTCAGTATAATAAAAATTACACCCCTTTGCATATGTCATGACGAAAACACGTTTTTATTTTTTATAGTATTTTTTTCAAAAAATCCTGATATGCCCGTTAAACGCTAATATAAGAATTGAATACATACCATCATTTTTGGCTCGTATTAAGGTCCACACGTACACGCACTTTTATAGATTCTATAACGTCTTTTTTTCACTTCTATTTTTAATTATGTCAGTTTGATAATCCGACTAGAAAAGTAACAGTTTTGTTTATGTTTTCGCCTATTTATCGCATTGATAATGGTAATGTTTATTCATCAATAGGCCTACTGGCCCTTGAGCATACAATATAATACAACAAAATATTTATCACAAGACGACAAACAGTGGTGAAGTATGTATTGATTCGCTAGTAAATACATGCATATTCATCATGCGTGCCGAACTATAATGCATTTGCATTATACTTTGACCCACGATGTGAATACCATGTAGTTACCGTGATATCCATCATGACCCTACGCCGCTAAATGCATTAACAATACTCGTTTTTATATATTGGGTCATGCCGTGAGATTTTCAGGATTAACAATTATGAAGAGTCTCCGATAATTATTTGAATAATCTGCGATATATTCCGTAAATGACGTCGAAAGTTGACAGAAATTTCAGAGTACATGTGGAATTTAATTCCGCATGTACTCTGAAATTTTTGCCAACTTTCAACTTGATGTAAGGAATTTATAGCATTTTCGCACTCGGTATCATCGAAATACGGACACAAACAAATTGAAAGATCGCATTTCATATTTTCACGGCCAATAAATCAGCTCCGCGGATAAATTCACGTACATATAATTATTCTATCGCGACGTGCAGGTACGGAAGCCCATTAGGGCCACTTCACTTTTTTTTATTTCCATTTATTCAAGATCCTTTCTTGAATTTTCAAGTTCTTTTCTTGAATTTTCAAGATCAATTTTCAAGATCTTTTCTTGAATTTTCAAGATCGTTTCTAATAAAGGATGTTTCAAGATATTTTCATGAATTTTCGAGATCTTTTTCGAGATCTTTTCTTGAATTTTCAAGATACTTTCTTGAATTTTCGAGATATATTTTCTTGAATTTTCAATATGTTTTCTTGAATTTTCGAGATCTTTTCTTGAATTTTCAAGATACTTTCTTGAATTTTCGAGATATATTTTCTTGAATTTTCAATATGTTTTCTTGAATGTTCAAGTTCTTTTCTTTTCAAGTTCAAGTGTAGTGGCCCTAATGGGCTTCCGTATGCAGGTCACTGTATTTTATAATATAAACAAACAGTCTATCCTAGCTTTACTCTCAGGTATATTTGAATTTTCCACCCCGAAATCACATCTATATATATGGCTGGGACTGGAGAAATGGGGCTTATGGGATTTGTGACCAGTACAGTTATTGATCAAATAGCACACTCTTGTAGCTTGATCTATATTGCTTGTATGAAGAAAGGCGAGTGTTTCTTTGGTGTACTGGCAAACAGTGCAGATCCTGATCAGACTGTGCGGATGCACAGGCTGATCTGGATCTACGAAACCCATAAGCCCCATTTCTCCAGTCACAGCCACATATACGTCTATAAAGGTGACACAACTGGGTCATGGGCTGATGAAATGAACCCAAGGCCAAAGAAAAAATATTAATAATATAAACTAGATGTGTGTTGATGGGACATGGATGCCCCCACATGCATGCTACGTGAAGGGCCATAACTATGTCTGTCCTTATTTTAGACGGAAACAAACAGACCCCATGAATCCGCTTCACTAAACTTCGTAAAAGAAGAAGTCCGTAAGTACGGAGCCCCACAGCGGACATGGATCGTTTTTTTAATAATTCGTTCCCACGAAATAACAATTCGTTCTCTCAATTTAACAATTCGTTCCCTTGAATTAACGAATTGCTATATCGTGGGAACGAATTGTTAATTCGAGTGAACGAATTGTTATTTCGTGGGAACGAATTGTTAAATTGAGGGAACGAATTGTTAATTCGTTGTGAACGAATTAATAAAAAAGAATTCTAGGTCCGATGCGGGGTTCCGAACGTAAGTGCAAAATTTAATTTTAGAATAACGTATTCACTGACAGTCGATGTTGGAAATTCTTTAGCGGATATGTTCACATCTAATGATGTGTGCATGTGGCCTCCGTGCAGAGCGGTAACGTTAGTTAACCCTTCCTACGCTGGAGACGGAAATTGCCGTCTGCTGTTTTAATTTTTGATTTAATTCTTAACAAAAAACTGGTTTTGACAGCACATGAGAATCGTCTCCAGAGGAAACTTTCCACACTGATATCAGGGGCGATAATCGTGTTTCCTTAAAATGTTAACGGACATTACTATTTATTCTCTGTATTTATTTTTTGATGTGCAATGATCATACTTTTTAATCTGTCGAAAATATTATTGTTTTCAGGTGACGCATTTAATTAGTATAAATAATTAAAAAATGTCATGCCGTAATTTGCATATGAATATAGCCTAATATCACCGCGAGTCGCTATCAGTAAAATAAGTATTAATAAATGATTATATCTGTATAGCGGGCACTCGTAATTTTTAGAACTGGTGGAATAGTGACACAATTATACACTTATTTAATTCCTACAAATAACAGTTCGTGCCTACTAAGTGGGCTTGTACCTTTAAAACTAATAAAGACCTTCTAACGAACATCATGAGCAGTTTAGTGAAACGGGCCCCAGGTGCAAAACATTATATACGAAGTAATATGTCTGTCATGTTTGAAGACACTTATTAAACTACTTTTGGAGATATGCAAATTGACTAAGTCAAGGGCCATAACTCTGTCTTCACAGGGTGGAAATATAAACAAATACTGTAGCCTATTTACCAACATTGCAAAGTATAAGTATCTAGCAAAGTATACTTTGAGGGATGAATTTTCAATTTAAGGATAAATGTATTAATTGTTATTATACTGAATGTATTACATTATCACAGCCATTTCGGTATAAACCGCATATTGGTCATCAACGACTAATACTGTAATATAAAATTATAATTTAATTATAACTGTAATGTATAATAATCTATATTACTTGTTAGAAGCATGACGGGCATTTCAGGCTCAGGCTCAGTCAATCAAATTGCGAGTTGGCATTGGCAATAGATTTTCACAAATATTCATAATATCGGCAAGATTAACGCAGGCGGGTTGTGTACGTACTGATATGAGACAAACCATGAGATTTTGTACCTAAGAAGATGTGCAATATTATGTCCCTTATATAACGTGGATCATGAAATGTGGAGAAAAATGCGGAATAGAATTTTCAGAATAGATTTCCGCATTTATTATCAACAATTTGGACGTCATTTACTGAAAATATGAGTTTCTGTAAATATTGTTCTTGAAAAAAAAAGTACAAAGTCGCTTGGCTTATTTCTGTCTACCTGTATGCCTCAAATTCGTTCCATATATATACATTATCAGCAACATATGTTCCACATCTATCAATTTTTAGTTTGTACCACCCTATTTCGATCTTCAAGTTAATTTTTTGTCGTCTGCTGTATATTTTCTATTTTCCATTTTCATCATCAAAAGCATGCACTTTAGAATAATTTACAACATGCTTTGACAGCACTTCAGAATCATTTCCATCGGAAATGATTCTGAAGTGCTGTCAAACCATGCGTTTATTGAGAAATAAGGCAAAATATAAAAGCAACAGCAGACGACAATTGTTGTGTGTAGCGGTCTAAGGGTTAAGTGCATATAGGACATCAAAGTACCACAAAAATATGAGGTCAATTTGACCAAATTCCCTACGGTCATGAAGTATACACGCGCCATATCACACGGACGTAGCGATTCTCTTTTGAAATTGAATAGATATAAAGTTAACCTTAAAGGTACATGCCCACGCATTAGGCACAACATGTTCTTTCTGTCGGAGACATCATCTAAGACATTTTCTGGCAAAACAAACATTCATTCACCATTACCCTACATATTGATTGGCATTATTATACATTTTATACCAGACATAAATTTCCACACTGATATCAGGGACGATAACCGTGTTTCCTTAAAATGTTAACGGACATTACTATTTACTCTCTGTATTTATGTTTTGATGTGCAATGATCATACTTTATAATCTGTCGAAAAAAATAGTTTTTCAGGTGACGCATTTAATTAGTATAAATAATTAAAATATGTCATGCCTCATTTGCATATGAAAATAGCCTGATACCACCGCGCGTCACTATCAGTAACATAAATATTACTAAATGATTATATCTGTATAGCGGGCACTCGTAATTTTTAGAACTGATGGAATAGTGACACAATTATACACTTATTTAATTCATATAGATAGCATTGTGTGCCTACTGAGTGGGCATGTACCTTTAAAGGTGCATGCCCACTCAGTAGACACAAAATGGCAGGTTGTAATATAGGGAGACAGATAGTTTTGTATATTCAGTAGATATGACATTTTCTGGCAAAATAAATATTAATTCACCATTACCTCACGTATTGATTGGCATTATTATACATTGTATATCGGACGTAAATTTCCACACTGATATTAGGGGCGATAACCGTGTTTCCTTAAAATGTTAACGGGACATTACTATTTATTCTCTGAATTTTATTGTTTTGATGTGCAATGATCATACTTTGTAATCTGTGAAAAAAAAAATGTTTTCAGGTGACGCATTTAATTAGTATAAATAATAAAACAAGGAATGTAGCTTATCGGCACACGATTGCTCCCGGTGGCTGATGGCAAAGTTAATTAACCAAAGTGGTACGTATTCACAAGCACATTTATGAAGGTTAAAAGGTCAATGTCATATTAAGGGCAGTGTTGATGTGTGACATTTGTCCACAAGTATGATGTGCATGCAATATTAAAGTAATCCAAGTTATGACATAATTGAGAAACTCCGGTGAACTTCTTAATGTGGGAAACAGTTCAAAGGTGTCAAGGTCAAAAGGTCAAGGTCATATTAAGGGCAGCATGGATATGTGGCATTTGTCCACAGGTATACTGTATTGAAATATTTAAGTAATCCTTCTGGGGATATAGAAGATATAACAGAATTTCGAAACTCCGACGAACTTTTTAATGTGGGAAAATGTTCAAAGTCATCATGGTTAAAAGGTCAATATCATATTAAGGGCAGCATGGATGTGTGGCATTTGTCCGCAGATATACTATACTGTGTTGAAATATTTAAGTAATCCTTCAAGGTATACAGAAGTTAAAACACCATGCCTCATTTGCATATGAAAATAGCCTGATACCACCACGAGTCACTATCAGTAAAATAAACATTACTAAATGATTATAATTATCTGTATAGTGGGTACTCGTAATTTTTAGAACTGGCGTGACACAATTATACACTTATTTAACCCTTTGAACCCGAAAGGCCGCTATATCGATTTATGCAAACAGTGCAGATCCAGATGAGCCGGCTCGTAACGAGCCGTCTCATCAGGATCTGCACTGTTTGAAAGTAATTTTCATATTTTTGAGAACAACAAATACCCCCTTTTCATAAATGGACGAATCTGAAAATCATTTTGTGACCATTGGATTGGTCGGAACATTAACATATCACAGTCCATTCCAGTTCCTTAGGGTTGAAAGGGTTAATAAAGAACAGTTGATGCCTTCTGAGCGGACCTTTAAAGCTACACTGTCACACAACAGTTCCCGGAGTAGTAATACTAGCCTGTATACAAACTTAACCCTTTCACCCCTAAGTAATTGGAAGGGATTTTGATATGTTAATTTTGCAACCAATACAATTGTCACAAAATGATTTTCAGACTAGTCCATTTATGAAAAGGGGGTGTTTTTTATTTCAAAAATATGCAACTTACTTGCAAAAAGTGCAGATCCTGATGAGACGGCTCGTCACGAGCCGGCTCATCTGGATCTACACGTTTGCCAAAACCACTATACAGGCGGGCGTTTTTACTCAGCTTCGTACGACTGAAATGTTCAGTGCATATTTAGGAACGTCTGGAAATTTCAATTGATTGATTTACATGTAAATCTAATAAGAAAACATTGTTAATGTGAAATTTACAGACTATCATAAGTTTGCACTTACGAACATTTTAGTCGTACGAAGCTTAGGTTTGTGGTGTTGAAAGTGTTAATAGACTCACAGAATTCTGCTATAATCTGCTCCTTAAACGGACTCACTTATTAAATGATTTAACTATGGAAGCGTCCTGGTTCAAATGCTAAAATATATGTATCTCCTAATTAGGAGATACTAACTCCTAATTAGGAGATACTATCCTAATTAAGAGATATTAACTCCTAAATAGGAGATTGCACTTAACTATCTTGTACCACATTCGTGTCTTACATCCACCTTGTGGGAAACGAATTCATATAAGCTTCACGCTTGTTTTCATATCCCTGTCATTGTATTACCTTGTATTGTACCATATACTGTCGAATAAATATTGTTTAAACTAAATAGGAGATACTATCTCCTAATTAGGACTTCGTATCTCATAATTAGGAGATAGTAACTGTCTACACAATAACCGTTTATTTTCCATTACAAGGATCAATAATTGACATTACATTGCATTATATGTGGCTGTGACTGGAGAAATGGGGCGTATGGGTTTTGCATACCAGTGCATATGAAAGTAACCGGATACCACCGCGAGTCTCTATCAATAAACTAGTTTATAATACATGTACATGTATGTCGATAAAAATATTTATTCAGGAGACGCATTTAGTTGATATAAATGCCTTCCTGATTTGCACATCAAAATCGTCTGCCACAACCGTCCGTTTCTATCAGTAAATTAAAAATTACTAAATGATGATATCTGTGAAGCGGGCACTCGTAATTTTTAAAAATGGTGGAATAGTTACACAATTCTACACTTATTTTATTTCCATAATGAAAATGTTGTACCTACTAGATGGGACATCAGCGGTAAGGTTTTGTACTATAGATGGGACATCAGCTGTAATGTTGTACCCTTACTAGATGGGAACATCAGCTGTATGTTTTACTATAGATGGGACATCAGCTTAATGTGTACCTACTAGATGACATTCAGCTGTAATGGTTGTACCCTACGAGATGGGACAATCAAGCTGGTAATGTTGTCTACTAGATGACATCAGCGATATTGTAGTACCTACTAGATGGGAATCAGGCTATAATGTTGTACATACTAGATGAGGAATCAGCTGTAATGTTGTAGCTACTAGATGGGACATCAGCTGTAATGTTTTTTCTTGTAATACTAGATGCATCAGCTGTAATGTTGTACTATTGATGAGACATTCAGCTGTTATTGTTGTACTACTAGATGAGACATCAGCTTGTAATGTTGTATTTACTAGTGGCTGTAATGTTGTACCTACTAGATGAGAAATCAGCTGTAATGTTGTACTACTAGATGAAGGAATCAGAAAATTCACTGTAATGTTGTACCTACTAGATGGGACATCATACATGTAATGTTGTACCTACTAGATGGGACATCAGCTGTAATGTTGTACTACTGATGGGACAGCTGCTGTAATGTTTGTACCTACTAGTTGGGACATAGCTGTTAATGTGGTACCTTCTTGATGAGACATCAGCTGTAATGTTGTACCTACTAGATGGGACATCAGCTTGTAATGTTGTACCTACTAGAGGAGCCTTCAGCTGTAATGTTTTTGTACCTCTGATGGGACATCAGCTGTTATGTTGTAGCTACTAGATGGAGACATCAGCTGTAATGTTGTTCCTACTAGAGGGGGTCATCAGCTGTAATGTTTGTTGTACCTATAGATGGGACATCAGCTGTAAAGTTGTACCTACTTGATGAGAAATCAGCTGTAATGTTGTACCTACTAGATGGGACAACAGCTGTAATGTTGTACTTCCCATCAACAGCTGTAATGTTGTACCTACTAGATGGGACATCAGCTGTAATGTTCCTACTAGATGGGACATCAGCGTAATGTTGTTCCTACTAGATGGACATCAGCGTAATGTTGTACCTACTAGAGGGACATCAGCTGTAATGTTGTACCTACTAGATGGGACATCAGCTGTAATGTTGTACCTACTAGATGGGACATCAGCTGTAATGTTGTACCTACTAGATGGGACATCAGCTGTAATGTTGTACCTACTAGATGAGACATCAGCTGTAATGTTGTACCTACTAGATGGGACATCAGCTGTAATGTTGTACCTACTAGATGGGACATCAGCTGTAATGTTGTACCTACTAGATGAGACATCAGCTGTAATGTTGTACCTACTAGATGGGACATCAGCTGTAATGTTGTACCTACTAGATGGGACATCAGCTGTAATGTTGTACCTACTAGATGAGACATCAGCTGTAATGTTGTACCTACTAGATGAGACATCAGCTGTAATGTTGTACCTACTAGATGGGACATCAGCTGTAATGTTGTACCTACTAGATGGGACATCAGCTGTAAATGTTGTTCCTACTAGATGGGACATCAGCTGTAAGTTGTTCAATACAGATGACATCAGCTGTAATGTTGTACCTACTAGATGAGACATCAGCTGTAATGTTGTACCTACTAGATGAGACATCAGCTGTAATGTTGTACCTACTAGATGAGACATCAGCTGTAATGTTGTACCTACTAGATGAGACATCAGCTGTAATGTTGTACCTACTAGATGGGACATCAGCTGTAATGTTGTTCCTACTAGATGGGACATCAGCTGTAATGTTGTTCCTACTAGATGGGACATCAGCTGTAATGTTGTACCTACTAGATGAGACATCAGCTGTAATGTTGTACCTACTAGATGAGACATCAGCTGTAATGTTGTACCTACTAGAATAGACATCAGCTGTAATGTTTGTCCTACTAGATGAGACATCAGCTGTAATGTTGTACCTACTAGATGGGACATCAGCTGTAATGTTGTACCTACTAGATGGGACATCAGCTGTAATGTTGTACCTACTAGATGAGACATCAGCTGTAATGTTGTACCTACTAGATGGGACATCAGCTGTAATGTTGTACCTACTAGATGAGACATCAGCTGTAATGTTGTACCTACTAGATGGGACTCAGCTGTAATGTTGTACCTACTAGATGGACATCAGCTGTAATGTTGTACCTACTAGATGGACATCAGCTAATGTTGTTACCTACTAGATGGGACATCAGCTGTAATGTTGTACCTACTAGATGAGACATCAGCTGTAATGTTGTACCTACTAGATGGGACATCAGCTGTAATGTTGTACCTACTAATGGGACATCATCTGTAATGTTTGACCTACTAAGTGGACATCAGCTGTAAGTTGTACCTACTAGATGAACATCAGCTGTAATGTTGTACCTACTAGATGGACAATCAGCTGTAATGTTGTACCTACTAGATGAGACATCACTGTAATGTTTGTACCTACTAGATGATACATCAGCTGTAATGTTGTACCTACTAGATAGACATCAGCTGTAATGTTGTACCTACTAGATGGACATCAGCTGTAATGTTGTACCTACTAGATGAGACATCAGCTGTAATGTTGTACCTACTAGATGAGACATCAGCTGTAATGTTGTACCTACTAGATGGGACATCAGCTGTAATGTTGTACCTACTAGATGGGACATCAGCTGTAATGTTGTACCTACTAGATGAGACATCAGCTGTAATGTTGTACCTACTAGATGGGACATCAGCTGTAAATGTTTACCTACTAGATGGGACATCACTGAATGTTAACCTACTAGATGGGACATCAGCTGTAATGTTGTTACCTACTAGATGGGACATCAGCTGTAATGTTGTACCTACTAGATGAGACTCAGCTGTAATGTTGTACCTACTAGAGGAGACATCAGCTGTAGTTGTACCTACTAAGATGGGACATCAGCTGTAATGTTGTACCTACTAGATGGGACATCAGCTGTAATGTTGTACCTACTAGATGAGACATCAGCTGTAATGTTGTACCTACTAGATGGGACATCAGCTGTGTTGTACCTACTAAGAGACATCACTGTAATGTTGTACCTACTAGATAGACATCAGCTGTAATGTTTACCTACTAGAATGAGACATCAGCTGTAATGTTGTACCTACTAGATGAGACATCAGCTGTAATGTTGTACCTACTAGATGATACATCAGCTGTAATGTTGTACCTACTAGATGGGACATCAGCTGTAATGTTGTACCTACTAGATGGGACATCAGCTGTAATGTTTGTACCTACTAGATGACATCACTGTAATGTTGTACCTACTAGATGAGACATCAGCTGTAATGTTGTACCTACTAGATGAGACATCAGCTGTAATGTTGTACCTACTAGATGAGACATCAGCTGTAATGTTGTACCTACTAGATGGGACATCAGCTGTATGTTGACCTACTAGATGAGACATCACTGTAATGTTGTACCTACTAGATGAGACATCAGCTGTAATGTTGTACCTACTAGAGAGATCAGCTGAATGTTGTTCCTACTAGATAGACATCAGCTGTAATGTTGTTCCTACTAGATGAGACATCAGCTGTAATGTTGTTCCTACTAGATGAGACATCAGCTGTAATGTTGTACCTACTAGATGAGACATCAGCTGTAATGTTGTACCTACTAGATGGGACATCAGCTGTAATGTTGTACCTACTAGATGAGACATCAGCTGTAATGTTGTACCTACTAGATGAGACATCAGCTGTAATGTTGTACCTACTAGATGAGACATCAGCTGTAATGTTGTACCTACTAGATACATCAGCTGTAATGTTTGTACCTACTAGATGAAAACATCAGCTGAATGTTGTACCTACTAGATGAGACATCTGCTGTAATGTTGTACCTACTAGATGGGACAATCAGCTGTAATGTACCTACTAGATGAAGACATCAGCTGTAATGTTGTACCTACTAGATGAGACATCAGCTGTAATGTTGTACCTACTAAGAGACATCACTGTAATGTTGTTCTACTATGGGACATCAGCTGTAATGTTGTACCTACTAGATGAGACATCAGCTGTAATGTTGTACCTACTAGATGAGACATCAGCTGTAATGTTGTATCTACTAGATGAGACATCAGCTGTAATGTTGTACCTACTAGATGAGACATCAGCTGTAATGTTGTATCTACTAGATGGGACATCACTGTAAATGTTGTATCTACTAGATGGGACATCACTGTTAATGTTGTACCTACTAGATGGGACATCACTGTAAGTGTTTATCTACTAGATGAGACATCAGCTGTAATGTTGTATCTACTAGATGACATCACTGTAAGTTGTATCTACTAGATGAGACATCAGCTGTAATGTTGTATCTACTAGATGAGACATCAGCTGTAAATTGTTGTACCTACAGATGGGACATCAGCTGTAATGTTGTACTACTATGAGAAACATCAGCTGTAATGTTTGTATCTACTAGATGAAACAATCAGCTGAATGTTCCTCTACTATGAGACATCACTGTAATGTTGTTCCTACTGATGGGACATCAGCTGTAATGTTACCTACTATGAGACATCACTGATGTTTACCACAAGATGAGACATCAGCTGTAATGTTCCTACTAAGATGAGACATCAGCTGTAATGTGTTCCTACTAGATGGGACATCAGCTGTAATGTTGTACCTACTAGATGAGACATCAGCTGTAATGTTGTTCCTACTAGATGAGACATCAGCTGTAATGTTGTTCCTACTAGATGGACATCAGCTGTAATGTTGTACCTACTAGATGGGACTCAGCTGAATGTTGAATCTACTAGATGAGACATCAGCTGTAATGTTGTTTTTTCCTACTATGGGACATCAGCTGAAATTTTGTATCTACTAGATGAACATCAGCTGTAAGTTGTACCTACTAGATGAGACATCAGCTGTAATGTTGTATCTACTAGATGAGACATCAGCTGTAATGTTGTATCTACTAGATGAGACATCAGCTGTAATTGTTGTACCTACTAGATGGGACATCAGCTGTAATGTTGTCTACTAGATGAGACATCAGCTGTAATGTTGTCTACTAGATGAGACATCAGCTGTAATGTTGTTCCTACTAGATGAGACATCAGCTGTAAAGTTGTTCCTACTATGAGACATCAGCTGTAATGTTGTCTACTAGATGGACATCAGCTGTAATGTTGTCTACTAGATGAGACATCAGCTTGTAATGTGTTCCTACTAGATGAGACATCAGCTGTAATGTCCACTAGATGAGACATCAGCTGTAATGTTTGTCTACTAAGATGGGACATCAGCTGTAATGTTGTACTACTAGATGGGACATCAGCTGTAATGTTGTACCTACTAGATGGACATCAGCTGTAAGTTGTACCTACTAGATGGGACATCAGCTGTAATGTAATCTACTAGATAGACATCAGCTGTAATGTTGTACCTACTAGATGGGACATCAGCTGTAATGTGTATCTACTAGAATGGGACATCAGCTGTAATGTTGTACCTACTAGATGGGACATCAGCTGTAATGTTGTACCTACTAGATGAGACATCAGCTGTAATGTTGTCTACTAGATGGACATCAGCTGTAATGTTGTACCTACTAGATGGGACATCAGCTGTAATGTTGTACCTACTAGATGGGACATCAGCTGTAATGTTGTACCTACTAGATGAGACATCAGCTGTAATGTTGTACCTACTAGAAGAGACATCAGCTGTAATGTTGTACCTACTAGATGGGACATCAGCTGTAATGTTGTTCCTACTAGATGAGACATCAGCTGTAATGTTGTACCTACTAGATGAGACATCAGCTGTAATGTTGTACCTACTAGATGAGACATCAGCTGTAATGTTGTACCTACTAGATAGACATCAGCTTGTAATGTGTACCTACTAGATGAGACATCAGCTGTAATGTTGACCTACTAGATGGGACATCAGCTGTAATGTTGTTCCTACTAGATGAGACATCAGCTGTAATGTGTACCTACTAGATGGGACATCAGCTGTAATGTTGTACCTACTAGATGGGACATCAGCTGTAATGTTGTACCTACTAGATGGGACATCAGCTGTAATGTTGTTCCTACTAGATGAGACATCAGCTGTAATGTTGTACCTACTAGATGGGACATCAGCTGTAATGTTGTACCTACTAGATGACATCAGCGTAATGTTGTACCTACTATATGAGACATCAGCTGTAATGTTGTACCTACTAGATGAGACACAGCTGTAATGTTGACCTACTAGAGAGACATCAGCTGTAATGTTGTACCTACTAGATGAACAACACTGTAATGTTGTACCTACTAGATGAGACATCAGCTGTAATGTTGTACCTACTACCTATGGACATCAGCTGTAAGTTGACCTACTAGAATGAACATCAGCTGTAATGTTGTACCTACTAGATGAGACATCAGCTGTAATGTTGTACCTACTAGGAGACATCCAGCTGTAATGTACCTACTAGATGAGAACATCAGCTGTAATGTTGTACCAACTAGATGAGACATCAGCTGTAATGTTGTACCTACTAGATGAGACATCAGCTGTAATGTTGTACCTACTAGATGAGACATCAGCTGTAATGTTGTTCCTACTAGATGGGACATCAGCTGTAATGTTGTACCTACTAGATGAGACATTCAGCTGTAATGTTGTACCTACTAGATGAGACACAGCTGTAATGTTGTACCTACTAGATGAGACATCAGCTGTAATGTTGTACCTACTAGATGAGACATCAGCTGTAATGTTGTACATGAGACATCAGCTGTAATGTTGTTCCTACTAGATGGGACATCAGCTGTAATGTTGTACCTACTAGATGAGACATCAGCTGTAATGTTGTACCTACTAGATGAGACATCAGCTGTAATGTTGTACCTACTAGATGAGACATCAGCTGTAATGTTGTACCTACTAGATGAGACATCAGCTGTAATGTTGTCTACTAGATGAGACATCAGCTGTAATGTTGTTCCTACTATGGGATATCACTGTGATGTTAGTACCTACTAGATGAGACATCAGCTGTAATGTTGTACCTACTAGATGAGACATCAGCTGTAATGTTGTACCTACTAGATGAGACATCAGCTGTAATGTTGTACCTACTAGATGAGACATCAGCTGTAATGTTGTCTACTAGATGAGACATCAGCTGTAATGTTGTTCCTACTAGATGGGACATCAGCTGTAATGTTGTACCTACTAGATGAGACATCAGCTGTAATGTTGTACCTACTAGATGAGACATCAGCTGTAATGTTGTCTACTAGATGAGACATCAGCTGTAATGTTGTTCCTACTAGATGGGACAGCAGCTGTAATGTTTGTACCTACTAGAGAGACATCATCTGTAATGTGTACCTACTAGATGAGACATCAACTGTAATGTTGTTCCTACTAGATGGGACATCAGCTGTAATGTTGTACCTACTAGATGACATCAGCTGTAAATTTTGTATCTACTAGATGAGACATCAGCTGTAATGTTGTACCTACTAGATGACATCAGCTGTAAGTTGTATCTACAAGATGAACATCATCTGTAATGTTGTAACCTACTAGATGAAGACATCACTGTAATGTTGTACCTACTGATGAGACAACAGCTGTATGTTTGTATCTACTAGATGGAACATCAGCTGTAATGTTGTACCTACTAGAGAGATCAGCTGTAATGTTGTACCTACTAGATGACATCGCTAATGTTGTAACCTACTAGATGAAGACATCAGCTGTAATGTTGTATCTACTATATAGACATCAGCTGAATGTTTACCTACTAATGAGACATCAGCTGTAATGTTGTATCACTAGATGGGACATCAGCTGTAATGTTTATCAACTAGATGACATCAGCTGTAATGTTGTACCTACTAATGAGACACAGCTGTAATGTTGTACCTACTAAATAGACATCAGCTGTAATGTTATCTACTAGATGAGACATCAGCTGTAATGTTTGACCTACTAGATGAGACATCAGCTGAATGTTGTATCTACAGATGAGACATCACTGTAATGTTTTGTACCTACTAGATAGACATCAACGTAATGTTGTATCTACTAGATGAGACATCAGCTGTAATTGTGTCTACTAGATGGACATCAGCTGTAATGTTGTCTACTAGATGAGACATCAGCGTAATGTTGTCTACTTGATGACATCACTGAATGTTGTCCTACTAGATGAGACATCAGCTGTAATGTTGTACTACTAGATGAGACATCAGCTGTAAGTTGTACCTACTAGATGAGACATCACTGTAATGTGTCTACTAGATGAGACATCACTGTAATGTATCTACTAGATGAGACATCAGCTGTAAGTTGTTATCTACTAGATAAGACATCAGCTGTAATGTTGTCTACTAGATGAGACATCAGCTGTAATGTTGTCTACTAGATGAACATTAGCTGTAATGTTGTCTACTAATGAGACATCAGCTGTAATGTTGTCTACTAGATGAGGACATCAGCTGTAATGTTGTACTACTAGTGAGACATCAGTGTAATGTTGTCTACTAGATGAGACATCACTGTAATGTTGTCTACTATATGAGACATCACTGTAATGTTGTTCCTACTAGATGAGACTCAGCTGTAATGTTGTTCCTACTAGATAGACATCAGCTAATGTTGTTCTACTAGATGGGACATCACTGAATGTTGTCTACTAAGATGACATCAGCTGTAATGTTGTTCCTACTAGATGAGACATCAGCTGTAATGTTCCTACTAGATGAGACATCAGCTGTAATGTTGTCTACTAGATGGGACATCAGCTGTAATGTTGTACCTACTAGATGGGACATCAGCTGTAATGTTGTACCTACTAGATGGACATCAGCTGTAATGTTGTACTACTAGATGGGACATCAGCTGTAATGTTGTACCTACTAGATTGGGACATCAGCTGTAAATGTTGTATCTACTAGATGAGACATCAGCTGTAATGTTGTACCTACTAGATGGGACATCAGCTGTAATGTTGTATCTACTAGATGGGACATCAGCTGTAATGTTGTACCTACTAGATGGGACATCAGCTGTAATGTTGTACCTACTAGATGAGACCATCAGCTGTAATGTTGTCAATAAATGGGACATCAGCTGTGTTGTACCTACTAGATGGGACATCAGCTGTAATGTTGTACCTACTAGATGGGAACAATCAGCTGTAATGTTGTACCTACAATGAGACATCAGCTGTAATGTTGTAACCTACTAGAAGAGACATCAGCTGTAATGTTGTACCTACAAGATGGGACATCAGCTGTAATGTTGTTCCTACTATGAATGTTGACCATCAGTCTGTAATGTTGTACCTACAGATGAACATCAGCTGTAAGTTGTACCTACTAGATGAAGATCAGCTGTAAAAGTTGTAACCTACTAATGAGACATCAGCTGTAATGTTGTACCTACTAGATGAGACATCAGCTGTAATGTTGTACCTACTAAGATAGACACAGCTGTAATGTTGTACCTACTATGACATCATCTGTAATGTTGTACCTACTAGATGGGACATCAGCGTAATGTTGTCCTACTAGATGGGAAACAATCACTGCCTAATGTTGGGACCTACTAAGAATGAGACATCATCGTAATGTTGTACCTACTAAGATGGGACATCAGCTGTAATGTTGTCCTACAAGATGGGAACAATCAGCTGTAATGTTGTACCTACTAGATGGGACATCAGCTGTAATTTTGTCCTACTAGATGGGAGCATCACTGTAATGTTTGTACCTACTAGATGGAACATCAGCTGTAATGTTGTACCTACTAGATGACCATCAGCTGTAAATGTTGTACCTACTATGAGACATCACTGTAATGTTGTACCTACTAGAGAGACATCAGCTGTAATGTTGTACCTACTAGATGAGACATCAGCTGTAATGTTGTACCTACTAGATGAGACATCAGCTGTAATGTTGTACCTACTAGATGAGACATCAGCTGTAATGTTGTACCACTAGATGAGACATCAGCTGTAATGTTGTCCTACTAGATGAGACATCAGCTGTAATGTTGTACCACTAGATAGACATCAGCTGTAATGTTGTACCTACTAATGATGACCCAGACATCAGCTGTAATGTTGTACCTACTAGATGAACATCAGCTGTAATGTTGTACTAACTATGAAGACATCAGCTGTAATGTATGACCTACTAAGATGAGACATCAGCTGTAATGTTGTACCTACTAGATGAGACATCAGCTGTAATGTTGTACCATGAGACATCAGCTGTAATGGTTGTTCCTACTAGATGAGACATCAGCCTGTAATGTTGTAACATGAGAGATCACTGTAATGTTGTTCCAACTAGATGGACATCAGCTGTAAATGTTGTACCTACTAATGAGACATCAGCTGTAAATGTTGTACCTACTAGATGAACATCAGCTGTAAATGTTGTACCTACTAGATGAGACATCAGCTGTAATGTTTTCTACTACAGAATGAGACATCAGCTGTAATGTTGTACTACAATGAGACATCATCTAGTAATGTAAGTTCCTACTAGATGACATCAGCTGTAATGTTGTTTCCTACTAGATGGACATCAGCTGTAATGTTGTACCTACTGATGAGCATCAGCTGTAATGTTGTACCTACTAATGAACATCAGCTGTAATGTTGTCCTACTAGATGACATCACTGTAATGTTGTTACCTACTAGATGGGACATCACTGTAAGTTGTACTACTAGAATAGACATCAGCTGTAATGTTGTACCACTAAGATGAGACATCACTGTAATGTTATCTACTAGAGAGACATCAGCTGTAATGTTGTTCCTACTAGATGAACATCAGCTGTAAGTTGTACCTACTGATGAGACATCAGCTGTAATGTTGTACCTACTATATGAGACATCAGCTGTAATGTTTACTGGGGGGGGGGGCAACCTACTAGATGGACATCAGCTGTAATGTTGTACCTACTAGATGACATCAGCTGTAATGTGTATCTACTAGATGAGACATCAGCTGTAATGTTGTACCTACTAGATGAGCATCAGCTGTAATGTTGTAATCTACTAGATGACATCACTGTAATGTTGTCCTACTAGATGAGACATCAGCTGTAATGTTGTACCTACATGAGACATCAGCGTTTATGTAAATTCTAATATATGAGACTCAGCTAATGTTGTACCTACTAGATAGACATCAGCGTAATGTTGTACCTACTAGATGACATCAGCTGTAATGTTTTTACCTAACTAGATGAGACATCAACTGTAATGTTGTATCCTACTAGAAGACATCAGCTGTAATGTTGTCCTACTAAGAACATCAGCTGTAATGTTGTACTACTAGATGAGACATCAGCTGTAATTTGTATCTACTAGATGAGACATCAGCTAATGTTGTACCTACTAGATGAGACATCAGCTGTAAATGTTGTACCTACTATGAGACATCATCTTAATGTTGTACTACTAAGATGAGACACAGCTGTAAGTACACTAGATAAGACATCACGTAATGTACTACTAGATGAGACATCAGCTGTAATGTGTAACCTACTAGAGACATCAAGCTGTAATGTTTGTATCTACTAGATGAGACATCAGCTGTAATGTTGTACCTACTAGATGACATCAGACTGTAAGTTCTACTAACGATATCAGCTGTGTTGTCCTACTGATGAGACATCAGCTGTAATGTTGTCCTACTAGAGACATCAGCTGTAATGTTGTACCTACTAGATAGACATCAGCTGTAATGTTGTCCTACTAGATCGACATCAGCTGTGTATGTTGTCCTACTAGATGAGACATCAGCTGTAATGTTGTACCTACTAGATGAGACATCAGCTGTAATGTTGTCTACTAGATGAGACATCAGCTGTAATGTTGTACCTACTAGATGAGACATCAGCTGTAATGTTAGATCCTACTAGATGTTGACATCAGCTGTAATGTTGATCTCACTAGATGAGACATCAGCTGTAATGTTGTCCATGTGAACATACTAGATGATGACATCAGCTGTAATGTTGTTCCTACTAGATGAGACATCAGCTGTAATGTTGTACCTACTAGATGAGACATCAGCTGTAATGTTGTTCCTACTAGATGAGACATCAGCTGTAATGTTGTCCTACTAGATGAGACATCAGCTGTAATGTTGTCTACTAGATGAGACATCAGCTGTAATGTTGTCCTACTAGATGACATCAGCTGTAATGTTGTACCTACTGATGAGTGACATCAGCTGTAATGTTAGTACCTACTAGATGAGACATCAGCTGTAATGTTGTACTACTAGATGATACATCAGCTGTAATGTGTACTAACTGATGAGACATCAGCTGTAATGTTGTCTACTAGATGAGACATCAGCTGTAATGTTGTCTACTAGATGAGACATCAGCTGAATGTTGTCTACTAGATGACATCAGCTGTAATGTGTACCTACTAGATGAGACATCAGCTGTAATGTTGTACTACTAGAGACATCACTGTAATGTTGTCTACATGAGACATCAGCTGAATGTTGTTACTACAGATGAGACATCAGCTGTAATGTTGTCTACTAGATGAGACATCAGCTGTAATGTTGTCTACTAGATAGAACATCAGCTGTAATGTTGTCCTACTAGATGAGACATCAGCTGTAATGTTGACTACTAGATGACATCAGCTGTAATGTTGTCTACTATGAGACATCAGCTGTAATGTTGTCTACTAGATAGACTCAGCTGTAATGTTGTTCCTACTAAGATGACTCAGCTGTAATGTTGTCTACTAGATGGGACATCAGCTGTAATGTTGTTCCTACTAGATGGGACATCAGCTGTAATGTTGTACCTACTAGATGGGACATCAGCTGTAATGTTGTACCTACTAGATGAGACATCAGCTGTAATGTTGTCTACTAGATGGGACACAGCTGTAATGTTGTTCCTACAGATGCACACTAGTTGTCTACTAGATGGGACATCAGCTGTAATGTTGTCTACTAGATGAGACATCAGCTGTAATGTTGTCTACTAGATGAGACATCAGCTGTAATGTTGTCTACTAGATGAGACATCAGCTGTAATGTTGTCTACTAGATGGGACATCAGCTGTAATGTTGTTCCTACTAGATGGGACATCAGCTGTAATGTTGTCTACTAGATGGGACATCAGCTGTAATGTTGTCTACTAGATGAGACATCAGCTGTAATGTTGTTCCTACTAGATGAGACATCAGCTGTAATGTTGTACCTACTAGATGAGACATCAGCTGTAATGTTGTCTACTAGATGAGACATCAGCTGTAATGTTGTACCTACTAGATGAGACATCACTGTAATGTTGTCTACTAGATGAGACATCAGCTGTAATGTTGTCTACTAGATGGGACATCAGCTGTAATGTTGGGTTCCCATCTACTTTGAACAAAATAGTATTTATAGGAATTAAATAACTGTATAAATGTGTAACTATTCAACCAGTTGTAACCCTTAGACCGCTGCTCACAACAATTATCGTCTGCTATTGCTTTTATAGCTTGCCATATTTCTCAATAAAAGCATGTTTTGACAGCACTTCAGAATCATTTACAATGGAAATGATTCTAAAGTGCTGTCAAAAGTTTTTGATGATAAAAATGGAAAATAGAAAATAAACACCAGACGACAACAAAAATTGTATAGCGGTGTAAGGGTTAAACACTAGAGCAAGTGAGCAGGGACGACGCCTTGTCCGACCAACAATTTGCCAAGTCATTTGGCATGAAAGCCACATGGGTGGGCTATCGAATTAAAATATGGATGATGATAAGGCGCTATATGAAGTTTTAAGTCAATCTGACTTACCGTTGCAGTGATAATGGGTACCAGAAAACTTACAGACGGACGAACAGACGGACGGACGGACGGAATGACAAAACTATATACGCCTCGACATACTTCGTATGCCGGGGGTATAATTACGAGTGTCCGCTATACAGATATAATCATTTATCAAGTTTTAAATTACTGATAGAGATGCGCGTTGGTACAGTGCAACCTCTCTACAACAGCCACCCATGGGAAGACACAAAACTGGCTGTTGTTTAGAGAGCTGGCTGTTGTAGAGAGGTGGCTGTTGTAGGGAGGTTAATGCTGAATTAAATTGTGTCGTCTGCTGTTTATTTATTTTCTTCGATTATTCTCATAAAAAACATGCTTTTACAGCATTTTAGAATCATTTCCAATGGAAATGATTCTTTCTAAAGTGCTGCCAAAACATGTTTTTATTGAGAATTAAGGCAAAATATAAAGCAACAGCAGACGACCATTTTCGTGCTCAGCAGTCTAAATATAGTGGACATTATCAATTTGGGATATAAAATAGTGGCTGTTACAGAGAGGGTGTTGTTGTAGAGAGATGGCCGTTCAGGGAGGTTCGACTGTATCAGATTATTTTGATATGCAAATAAAAGCAGGACATTTTTAAATTACTTAAATAAATATGTTATCGAGATATTATAAAGTATGATCATTGCACACCAAAACATAAATATAGGTTATACAGTTATCGCGCCTGTTCCCAAGAGCGGTAGTTCATGTTTGATATACAAAGCTTATATAATGATGCCAGTAAGCACGTCCGATAATGGTAAATGTGATTGAGTGTTTATTTTTTTGCCGAAAAGTATGATATCTAAAGAATGGACAAAACGGGTTTATCTCCCTCTATTACAACCTGGGCCCGGTTGCTCAAAGCTCCTGTTAGCTTAACAGACTGTTAAATCCTTAGCATTGCTAAGGATTTCATAGTCTGTTAAGCTAACAGAGGTTTTGAGCAACCGGGCCCTGACATTGTGGGAGTGCAGGTTTAAGTCAGTATATTTAATCTCGCATATAGCACCTTTGTTAGTATAGAGCATCGTGTTTTCGGGCGTTCACCGTCCGTATCAGTGGCGGAAACTCCTTACACCGACACGATTTGACGCGTTCACCGTCCGTATCAGTGGCGGAAACCTCCTTACACCGACACGATTTGACGCGTTCACCGTCCGTATCAGTGGCGGAAACCTCCTTACACCGTTCACCGTCCGTATCAGTGGCGGAAACCTCCTTACACCGACATGATTTGACGCGTTCACCGTCCGTATCAGTGGCGGAAACCTCCTTACACCGACACCATTTGACGTCACTCTCCCAGCCTGTTATCATGGTTATACAATGGAGTATTGATGTATTGGTGTTTAACGGCCTATCAACAGCTAAGGACATTTAAGACCGGGTCAACGGGTTCGATCCCGTATTTAACCTGCTGCAATTCGGGGGGAGGGTCCCAAAACCAGAGTGGAATACATGTATTTACAATGGAATCGGCTCTCTTCTCACATATGAGACAAGCCATGTGATTTTGTACAGAAAATCACAGGTTGAAGTAACTGACTGAGGTCTATAAATGCATTAAATATGCCTAAAAGCATCAATAAATGAAAAGAAATAAGCTAAAAAATAATGTAAAAATAAATTAAGCTAACCTAAAAATAAGGTAAACAATTGTTTTTACTCCCTCCATCACATATCACATATCACACAACTATGGTTCAGAACAAATGCCTGATTTACAGTGACACGTCTCTAAACCGGACACACTGGGAGGTAAAACCTCTCTAAACCGGACACCATGGGGACCTCCCAGGGTGTCCGGTTTAGAGATGTTTCACTGTAGTTAGAATCAGAATCACGACAGGTGTTTCATTGTCTGATCTGGATCTACACTGGTCGCAAAAACCCATACGCCCCATTTCTCCAGTCACAGCCACATAGGAAACAAGCCAGGTGCGTCTGTACCTAAGAAGATTTGCGATGTCACATGAAATTACCACCCTTAAACATATTAAATATAAGTCTCATAGAATAGAACATGTGGACAGTTGAAATGTTCAGAGCAAATGCGGAACATCTTTTGTCTCACGTAATATCCCCCCTCCCACACCCCTCTCTCTCTTTCTCTCTCTCTCTCTCTCTCTCTCTCCCTCTCTCCCTCCCTCCCTCCCTCCCTCCCTCCCTCTCTCTCTCTCTCTCTCTCTCTGGAGAAATGAGGCTTATGGGTTTTGCTACCAGTGTAGATCCAGCGCACAGTCTGATCAGGATCTGCACTGTTCGCCATTCCATCAATGAAACGCCCGTCCTGCTCAGGAAACGGGATGGGCGAGGCTCTGCCGAGCACATCCCGTTTCTGTGCCGCGCCAGGTATGTTTTCCCATTCACGGCACTAACCTACTATTCTATTTATCCCGTCAACACCTACAAATTGCTGTAAAATGCAAAAATAATATTGACTGGATATAAAAAATGTTTCACGGCACCGTGTTTCACGGCACATACGCACTGTGTTGACGGGATAAATTACAATTGTACGTTATTGAAGATGGAACTTTCACGATTAACGACGCCACACTACAATTACAAACATATCCAGAAGACGGGAATACCGCAGATGTTTCGGCGAATACGGGCGCTGCCGAACGGTCAGTACATTCCAGATGACGACGCCGGACGGAACAATATTATAAACTTTCGAAACCCAACAGAAGACGACGAAAATTAGCATTGATGAACTTGCACGAGAATTGGAATGCATGTAGTTACCACTATTGTGTCTAAACATTACCCATGTTGGTTGTTCTGTGGAAACAAACCAGGTGATAACTCATTGCGTATGGCATGTCTAAAATTCAAATTCTGTTTTATATTTATATAACTGCACTTAAATAAAATACTATTTTTCAATATACATAAGTTTAAGTACAAGTACAATTACTCAGATGAAACTATGTAAACCGTCACCTTTTGTTGCATGTAAAACTACCTTAATTGTATGTTCGCTCATGTTATATAGAATATTGTATTTACACGTTTCATATAATACGCCTTTTGAATAGCATGCATTTCCGTTGTCGATAATATGGACATCACAAATATGTAGTTTTGTCAGAAATCGGAAATCTGGGGCCCGTTTCACTAAACTTCTCACGACTAAAATGTTCGGAAGTGCAAATTTAAGATAGTCTGTAAATTTCAATTTATGAATTTACATTTATTGAGCATAGGCTGCATATGCAGCCTATGCTCAATAAATGTAAATTCAATAATTGTTTACAAGAAAACATTGTTAATGTGAAATTTACAGACTATCATAACTGTGCACTTACGAACATTTTAGTCGTAAGAAGTTTAGTGAAACGCGCCCCAGGTATGTAGCAGACTTCAGATTGTTGTTAACACAGACCGACTATATTTTCATAGGATAATAATATAGCGCCTGAACTAATATCATGACTATGGTGAAACAGGTATCTTTCTGCCTAGCATGTTAGCCAAAGGGCCGTGTTTATACTTATGCAGATATATGAATTATTATCGACGCATTCTTGTCTTAAATATGGCATAATGAGGTATAAATCTTGAAATATAGATAAAGTTATACACACGCATAACACACACGTAAAGTTATACACACGCATAACACACACATAACACACACGTAAAGTTATACACACGCATGCAGAGCTCCAGATAAGGTGCGTAATTTGACCAACATGGGGTGAAATTTTGTTATTTCTTCATCAAAAATGGCAAGTTGGGAGTGCTTTAGAATCGTCTCATTGAGACGATTCTAAAGCACTCCCAATTTGCCATTTTTGATGGAGAAATAAGAAAATTACCTCCAAATTACGCACCTTATCTGGAGCTCTGACATGTCGGATGCCAATGCTCATGTGAAGATGGTCGGTGTTTGAGTATGGATGCTGATGAATGCGCGTACTGAGGTCCATATTTGAGTGTCAGTGTATATATCTGTTAAACGAATGATGATGAATGAAAGCGATGGAGAATAGTAGGTTAGTGCCGTGAATGGGAAAACAATATCTGGCAAGGCTCTGCCGAGCACATCCCGTTTCCGTGTCACTAACCTACTATTCTATTTATCCCGTCAACACCTACACATGGCTGTAAAATGCAAAAATAGTATTGACTGGATATCAAAAATGTTTCACGGCACCGTGTTTCACGGCACATACGCACTGTGTTGACGGGATAAAATGTTGATGTATGCATGTGCTGAATGTAAGGCCAGACTACACATACGCGACTGTATGTAATGTGTGCACGGGAAAACTGTCAGTGTCTGCGTAATATTGCTATACATTCCTCGATAAATATGTCCAAATTATTTCAAGACAAAATGGAGTCGACACATGCAGAACGATAGCCGTTACTGTGTAAAATGATTAAGAAAAATGTAATATGTATATGAGTATCACGAAATACTGGACCTAAAATAGAGATGCATACCAAACAGTAACAGGCAACACATCGTTATAGAATACAACACGGCCAAATTATGCTATAAAATAACACGTCAGAATGACAAATACGTGTACAATTAATTGTAGTTAAACTATGTTTCACAATGTCTAACAAACAATAAAGTTTTGTTTTATCATATGCACGCTGGATATCCGTGTGTTTATTGAGAATTTGATAAATTAGTGCGACCATTTTGAACTCTGCAATCGTAAATAATTGTATTTACTTATTTTTCAATGACATATAATACAATTATATTGCTATCTGTAATAACCAAGATAAAGCGGAAATGCCGCTAATATAGTATATTTAGCTGCTAACCCTTTGAACCCGAAAGCCCGCTATAGCGGTTTATGCAAACAGTGCGGATCCAGACGAGCCGGTTCGTAACGAGCCGTCTCATCAGGATCTACACTTTTTGCACGAAATTTTCATATTTTGTAGAACAAAAAACACCCCATTTTCATAAATGGACTAGTCTGAAAATCATTTTGTGACGGTTGGATTGGTTGCTAAATTAGCATATCAAAATCCATTCCAGTTACTTAGGGGTGAAAGGGTTAATATGTGTTTGGAAAATCCATACTTAAAATTACTTTGAGAGGTGGAAATAAATACAAATTGTGTCCGATTTAACCCTTTGAACCCGAAAACCCGCTATAGCGGTTTATGCAAACTGTGTAGATCCAGATGAGCCGGCTCGTAACGAGCCGTCTCATCAGGATCTGCACTTTTTGAAAGTAATTTTCATATTTTTGAGAACAAACGGTACCCCCTTTTCATAAATGTACTAGTCTGAAAATCATTTTGTAGCGATTGGATTTGTTGCAAAATTAACATATCAAGATCCATTCCAGTTACTTAGGGGTGAAAGGGTTAATCCCGATGCATTGCATCTTTACAGTCTGCTCTAGTGCATTTTTAATAAAGGCCTACGAATTAAACATAAACAAATAAATATCTGCATGTATTTAAAATTTTGCAATACGTTTATATTTTATCCCGTCAACACAGTGCGTATGTGCCGTGAAAGACGGTGCCGTGAAACATTTTTGATATCCAGTCAATACTATTTTTGCATTTTACAGCCATTTGTAGGTGTTGACGGGATAAATAGAATAGTAGGTTAGTGCCGTGAATGGGAAAAATATCTGGCGCGGCACGGAAACGGGATGTGCTCGGCAGAGCCTCGCCCATCCCGTTTCCTGAGCCTTGCCATATATGTTTTCCCATTCACGGCACTAACATACTATTCTCTATTTATACATTTTCAATGCCAACACGATTCTCACTCTGTGTATATCATGCATTTATCGTATTTGTATCTTTGCAAACAAGTCATGTGTTCACAAAATATTTCCCATTATATTTTGCAGAGGTAATTATTTCGTCCTTGGCAGAGAAATAACCATTCAATAAATAGAGCATAGCTCTGTCAATGCCAGTATAGGATTCATGCCAATATAGGATTCATGTACTTGTATAGGCCACATAATCTTTCTGTAATTGCTGTCTGCATATATCGGGAAAAATACGGTATCCCAAATTCACAAGATTATATGTCTGTTGAGCGTTATCTCTGTATTCAATCAGCTACTCAACATGTATTGACATTGTCATCAATCTTATAGTCTGTTTCACGAAAGCTGCCCAAATTTTACGGCTATATAGACAATTCAAAAACAATATTATTTTCGATAATATTAAATTAAAGGAAAATTTAAGAATGAGCCTTCTTTTTATTTCGTGAAATTCGGTCAAATATTGATTTTATTACGAAAAATTGATTTGTCTATGGGAATTTAACATGGGGGAAAAAGTGGTAAGGACGTGTGGGAGGAGTCAAAAAACGAAAAAAAAATGGAAATTGACTCCGAAACCTGACTAGATAGCTTGGATATGATCTAACTAAGAAAACAAAAGTTAAATTTTAAAAATCGGTCCAGTATTTCTAAAATTCAAACAAAATTCCCAGTGTTAAATCCCCATAGACATCTTCACTCCGTGAAGATGTCTATGGGGATTTAACATGGGGAAATTGTTTTTTGGCAATAAAATCAATATTTGACCAACTTTCACGAAATAAAAAGAAGGCTCATTCATAATTGTTGCTTTAATTTAATATTATCAAAAGAAATCTTGTTTTTGAATTGTTTATATAGCCGTCAAATTTGGGCAAGTTTCGTGAAACAGACAGTAGGCAAAATGCAGAATGCGATCTAATGTCACTGCGTCTGAACTATGGGTGAGATAAATCAAATAAATTGGTAATAATCACTAGTCATGCGGATAACTTTGTGAATTATTATAATAAATACAGAGATAACAAACAATCACAACAATTACAAAATGGCACATGGCCCATCAAACCAAATAACATTGTCTGAATCATAATGTTACAAGAACAATAAATGGCGGATTTAACCTCAATGTATGTACATTTAACAATATCCGTCAATTGGATGTGTATTTAGATAAATGCGGGGTCGCATTTAAAAGAAGACGGGTGATATTGTTATGAACTGGAATTTGGTCCGACCCATACAGTAGCGGGCGGTGTAGGTCATGATGAGACTGCACGGATGTGCAGGCTGATCTGGGTCTTCACAGGTCTCAAAACAGTTGTGTGATTTAAGAGACAATCATTTAACAAAGATGTCAACTTTATAATTATTGGTCGATTTCGGTCAATATTCATATCAGAATGTTGTTATTGTACATGGATTTTAAATATTGTATTTATTTCCAAGTCAGGAATAATATTGAACTTTTATTCAAAGAATTGCGAAAATTCTTTTATTTTTCACAGATATTAAAGTCGAAAATCTGCATATTAATTCGTCTGTATGTTATGCAACGCTGTCAAGATTAAGCCATAAACCGTCCAAGTTGACAGCCGATAAGTACACATAAGTTCGATAAGTAATCTCATTCCAGAGATTGCAACAAAGAAAGTTTGACTCTTTGTCCACATAGGGTCATTATGTAAATGAGATAATACATTCTGATATCACGTGGTGCACAATAAACAATTTCATTGGTTAATCTAGTGAAATATATTCCGGGAGTTGCAAAATAGATGTTCACAAGGAAACATGTAAAAATAATAAACGGACATACAGCCGCCGTTTGGCGCGCTGGCAGTGGGTTTGGAGATACATCTTAAACATGTTACATTTGTATTTGGTAATGTATTGACATGACAACAAACAAGAAACATACAAAATAAAACGTGTTACTAGTTTATATTCATTATTTGGACAGAATGAGTTAATTACCCATATACAAAAAAAAACAAACAAAAAAAACAATGAAGAACACTTATGAAATCCAAATAAACAAACTACGAAATTTCAACCTCGTAATACTCACATAATTGGTATAACTAGATTCAACCGTCACATACAACATTCCAAAGACGTTAGTGAGGGCCAAACCAGTAGCCTATTTCACCAACATTGCAAAAGTATACTTATCTAGCAAAGTATACTTTTAGGGAGAAATTTTCAATTTTAGGATAAAGAAATTATTTTTCATTTTACTGAATTTATTACATCATCACAGCCATTTTGGCTGTGATAATGTAATAAATTCAGTATAATAATTCTGCATACTTTTAATCATCAAATATATGCAGTAGTAAGTTCTATATGACATAATGCATTTCGGGGAAAATAAATGATTACTCCCTCAAAGTATACTTTGCTAGATAAGTATACTTTGCAATTTTGATGAAATCGGTTACAGGTCTCCAGTCGGGATTCCGGTAAGGATCAATCCCGACTGTTAAATTACCCATCGCGTGCTCCCACCTGCCACCCACTCCTCCGGTGGCAGAGTTAAGAAACTGTGGCAAACTTCTTAAAGGCCCTGAACGGCTCAGTATTACAATTTTCCGATTTTTTCAAACGCAAAAACATGTTTGGCAACTGATTTAGTACACAAAACTAACATATACTGCCTAATAGATACATCTCAAGTCTTGAGATTTACATCTTAATCGCAATGTGAAGACAACACAAACTTGTTTTGTGTACCACTCAGTGCAAAATGTCAATATTGACAATTTCATTTCCGTAAACCCAACGGCTTCGGCTCGGAAGCGAGTCGATAAACTCCGGCTATCGGAATTCATCGGCCGCGAATCGTTGACCCGAGCGTCTATCGGAAAATCGATCGGGCTTTGAAACACGCACATGCAGTTTGTTTATCAACACATATTGATATTTTAATCGACTACAAACTCATTTTTGTACCAAAATGAATGCAAACAGTTTCAAAGTGTGTTTAAATAGAAACCTGTTGGATTTACGTGTGGGAAAACCCAATAGGAGGCCAAATTCGGCAACTTGAGCCGTATAGGTGCTTTAAAGGTACATACGGTAGACACATGTTCTTTGTAGAGACATCATCTGAGACATTTTCTGGCAAAATAAACATTCATACACCATTACCCCACGTGTTGATTGGCATTATTACACATTTTATATAAGACGTAATTTTCCACACTGATATCAGGGGCGATAACTGTGATTCCTACTATTTATTCTCTGTATTTATTTTTTGATGTGCAAATGAGCATACCTTACAACCTGTCGGAAATATTATCTTTTCAGGTGACGCATTTAATTAGTATAAATAATTAAAAAATGTATAGCGGGAATGTTTAAAACTGGTGGAACAGTGACACAATTATACAATTATTCCTATAAAGAACATTTTGATCCTACCGATTAGGCATGTACGTTTAACAGGACCCACGGACGGGCACACGCACAGGTTGAAGTAACGGACCGAGGTCTATAAATACATTAAATATGCCTAAAAGCATCAATAAATGAAGAAAAACAAATCTTTTTTTCTTCATTTATTGATGCTTTTAGGCATATTTAATGTATTTATAGACCTCGGTCCGTTACTTCAACCTGTGGGCACACGGTCCAAACACTGCTTCCCGGCTCTACCGAGACAGACGCATACACTATATGCGGCTGTGACTTGAGAAATGGGGCTTATGTGATTTGTGACCAGTGTAGCGCCTGATCAAGTAATACACTCCCGTAGCCTGATAACGATCTGTTTTGCTTGTTAGACGCATGATGTGTGTTCTAGTGAATGAATGGCGAACAGTGCAAATCCTGATCAGACTGTGCGGATGCACAGTCTGATCTGGATCTACACTGGTTACAGAATCCATCAGCCCCATTTCTGCAGTCACAGCCACATATATCTAGCCCGGAAATTCGAATAACGTGATCTGGTGCCCCACTCACCCAGAGACCTAACCCCTAAAAGTAATAGGATTAGCACTATTATTGCTACTCTTATTGTGGGTATAACCGGATTTAACTGCCACATAAAGAAAGTCAACAAGAGTGCCGGAAGTCACAATTTACGCCCGTCGAGGCATGGTCAGAAAATGTGCTCGTAGAATACGGATGCCCCACCTACCGCTTTGATAGTAAACACACGAAAATTAGAAGTTGAAAAGGGGAGATAATCCATCGCCTGGGGGTCGAATTAAAAAATCGAAATAAACTTTGATTCAGGTCTGTAGATGTTACGGTTTAGAAGTTTTACGAGTTACAAGGCAACATTGGGAAATTCTAAGACGATAATGTGGAGATAATCCATGAGCCGGGGGGTCGAATCAGAAATCTAAATAAACTGCGCATCTAGACATCATAAGGAAGCTACATACCAAGTTTCAGGTATGTAGGTAGTACGGTTAAAACGTTTTACGAGTTACAAGGTTGTGACGGACGGACGGACAAGGGTAACACTAAATGCTCCATGCACTGTCGTGGTGGGGCATAAAAAGGTAGTCCATGGTCAAATAAAGGTCAAATGGTATGAAGCTTGCTGTTGTTTATTTATTTAATGATGTAACGGCCTGCAAACAGCTACGGCCATTTTAAGTCCGGTTAACGTCGTTGAATCCATTATGTCACCTGCATGGATTGGGCAGGGGAGGGGGGTCACTTGCTGTTGGACACAATCAGCTAATTGTTGTGTGCATGTACAGCGAGTATGACAGACATGAGAATGGCTGTCGCTGAAAACATCTGAAAATCCCCTGAAACCCCCTCACCCCCACTTGTAAAAGTATCAAATTTGAGCATACCAGATTGATTCTGAATCATTTTGAAAACGCAAATTATGACAAAATCCACTGAAATCAGCTGATCAGCTGAAGATTCTCATGCCTGGTATGAAGGGAGTTAACTCTGTAAGGATTTGAGGTGGGGCGATGTATGTTAGGGAATAGTATGTTAGTGCCGTGAATGGGTAAACATATATAGCAAGGCTTAGGAAACGGGATGGGCGATGCTCTGCTCATTCGCGGCGCTAACTACTATTCTATTTATCCCATCAACACCTACAAATGGCTGTAAAATGCAAAAATATAACCCCAGCCACCGCACATAATCATACAAATGATAGAGAAATACATGATATCCGATATATATCGTATTGTACCAATATGTATGTGAAAGTGCATGTAAAACTGACAGATGTAGAAATTATTCAACAAAAGCAAGTTAAATGTAACTTGGATATATCCAAGATGGCCGCCATATGTTCTAGAAATACATGATGTCCGATGTATAGTGTATTGTAGAAGCACTAGATATTGTGAAATGTATAGATGATAGATGCAGTAACTGATAATTTAAGGAATGTAGATATAGCAACTACCAGTTAATCCCATTTGGCATAAGTTCAAGATGGCCACCAAATGTTATAGAAATACATTATTTCCAATATATAGTGTATTGCAGAAGGAAGATGTATGTGAAAACACATGTAAAGATAACCGGTGCAGTAACTGATAATGTACGGAATGTATTCACAATTATTAATAGTGTAAGCATAATTTCAAGATGGCCGCCATTTCTTAAGATTTTCATTATTTTTGTGCATAAATTGCCACATGCGTACTATCCATGTACGCACCACCTGCCTACATAGAAATATTGGGTTACCAATTTGTCCATGTACATATTGTATAATAGGTATGCATGCATGACGTTTAAATTGTTAGGTCAGGTATCACGGAAGCGGGGTTGTACTGGATGTTTCAAACGCATGGCCCTGCTCATCTTTGAATCTGAGAGAGGACGGCCAAGACGAGCAATTGTGCCCTGTCATATTCACCTTGCACTGGCTGCAGTTTCAAGTCTTATAATCAGCAAGAACTGCAGAGAAATGAAACCGCAGGAGTGACACTAATGTAGTGTTACTTGCTAGTCTGAGTTAATACCATTGATACCCTAATACCCTATCACACCGTATGCTGTCTCACCAAGTCATCATACAGGTAGTCAGGGTCAGCAAGACGATACTCAACATCCTCATTAACTTCACATTCCTCTGCACCTTCCTCTACAAGTTCTCCAAGTGCACCCTATTAATATACATTGCTAGGCCATTCCATTCCTAGCGCACCCTCCTGTCCATCGATACCTCCTTGTTCCCAGCCAGAGTAGCTACAGTATGATGTACATGAAATAATATTTTCCCTGTGGCAATCATACAACCCAGTGCTGCACTATTTATCATGCACCCTACTCGGAGCGTGAATCACATAACTCAGATGTCAATGATAGGAACGTGGACGCCATCCCGGATCTCCTTGCTGATCTGCCGCTTTCCATGTAGCATAACATGCAGCTGGGCCCGCTGCACATGCAATGACAGATTGGTGGATGTTAGACGAAGAGTCTTGGATTTAGGACATTTCATTTTCTTTGTAAAAGAGTGTTAAGCGGGCCCGACTCCATGGATGACCCCGGCGGTTGACCATACATAGCTATGAAGAATTTCATTGCCAACCTCATCAAGACAGGCTGTGTAGCATCCATCTCGCCAGACAAACATGCAAAGTCCCCAGCCAGAAATGTGTTTAGCGCACTTGTCGTGCCTTTGGCATACACATATGATGTCGTATCACATCCACTGAGGGCATGCATGCTCAGCAGTTCCAAACATTTTGGCCCTAGGTCAACGCAGCTGGCGTTGATATCTAACAGTTATATCCCAGCGCTCCATATGTACCTTGCTCATTAGCTCCTCTCGATACACCCAATATACCAGCAGGATGAATACGTCGGTGTCATCACTAAGGACGGAGATCACATGTTTTCCAGACTTTGCAGCCTGAAGGATAAACGAGACAATGGTGATGTCCGCCTCATTATGACCAAACACTCCATCCTCGTGGGTATCCATTGTTGTATTGCCATTCCTGATGTGTTGCCTTTGTGGAGACAACCATGTTCATCGATGAGGTAGGGAGGTACGGAACAGAGCTCGTAAGCGAAGAAAGGCACAGGTTCTATCATTTAGTTGCTGCAGAAACCGGAGATATATGTTCTCGATGTTGATTATTGGCATGCTTTGTTGACATTGTCCTGCATCTGGAGACCATTCATCATCTTGATATGACTGCTGATAGGGTCGTAGAACACTCTAGGAGACTGTATGTATACTTGCTCTCCATTCTTTCCCCAATAGCAATCAAATCAGCCACATTGACTTCAGATGGGGCTATCTTGCCGGTGACTGGATTGTACAGATGAGGGCAATGATCTTCTTGTAGATGAGGGCCCTGATCATCTGCATCTAGGACACGTCGGTACTGCTACTCCTCCATGTGATGTTTTTGCGAAGACTGTCCTGGTATATGTAGTCCACACAAACTGACATATGTGCGGTGATGGGGACGGCATCAATACACTCATAAACAGGATCAGCAGATAGGCATGCCCTTGTGAGCTCTGCTCGCCACACTTGTCACCATAAATGCAATACCAGTATCCCCAATGGCAGCGACAAACCAATGCAAAGGTTCGACTTGGTATGATACTGCTATACAAGTCTCGAAAACACATGACACAAGTCGCTTCGGATGCTATAACTATGCAGTTCAGTTGCATGTTACTCCCAAGAATCAGAATAAAATGGTCACATGTATACATGATAGATAATATATACTAATGGGGTTGGTCATTGGGGTGCATACCTGTTCATCAGGACAAACAGTAAAAACAAAATAAAAAATTGTGAAATAAAACACGCGTGGTAGGAACAACAATATCAGTAAATTGTACGTACATGGATAGTACACTTTTTGTAATTCATTCTCAAAATTAATTATAATCTTGAAATGGCGGCCATCTTGCAATTATGCAAATTAGGTTCAACTTGCAGTTGATTGAAAAACATTCCTTAAATTATCAGTTACTGCATATGTTACGTTTACATGTTTTTAGTATACATATAGCTTCTGCAATGCAATAAATATATTGGAAATCTTGTATTTCTACAGCATTTGGATTTATGCAAATTGGGTTTAACTTGCAGTTGATGATAGTGAGTGCATCTATCATCTTTTCATGTACTTGCATAAAAAAATTGCTTCTACAATACGATATGTATTGGATATTATGTATTTATATAACATTTGGCGGGCATCTTGGATTTATGCAAATTACGGATGTTGCCCAAAGTTGCCGTTTTGGCAACCAAGCTAAATTTGTTGTAGGACCCCATGAGAGTACAAATGAGCAATAAAAGTTTATAGTAAACACAATTTCTAGGTTGTGTATTAAATGTATAGTAGCGTCAAATGGTCTAATTAGGGGGGAAACCCAAAATCAAGATGGAATATTTTCATAGAAAACAATAATATATTCAGCCCCAAGGAGCCAGGTCCATACCACACGAAAGTCAATTAACCCCTTCCCCTATCGTATAAACATAAGGGGTATACACACATTCAACTGCCACATACAAAACTGCCACAGGCGTACGTGATGGCCAAACCAAGTCTGCTGTCGAGGATTCCGGTAAGGATGAATGAACCCTGTAGATCAGTGGGAAAATGCAAGACTAGTTCGCTGTAAAAAAAAACAATAACATTGGAATTTGGAAGTAGAATAAGAGTGCCGAAGGTCATAATATACGCCCGTCAAGGCATGAATAGGGTTCTTCGTCTTGTCGAGATAAACATGTATACCGAATTTGGTTATGATCGGTCAAGTAGAACTCGAGTTGGACAATGATACAGAGTGCGAAAATTACAAGGCAAGAAGTTATCGGAACTTTCTGAAAATCACTTGGGTTCTTCGCCTTGCTTCTAGTTATTGCGTGGACAAGATGTGCCCGCACACTCGCTTGTACAATTGTTTGTTTGTATATTCGTGTTTAACGGCCTATCAACAGGTAAGGTCGGGCAAACGGGTTCGATCCCATTTTAACCTGCTCCACTGGGGGGCTGGGGGTTCCCAAAATCAGAACGGAATATTTACATCGAGACAAAATATATTCCCGCTTGTACAAGGTGAATACATAATTATTTACGTCCCGTTTTGTTTCAAACGTATAAAAGGGGATGTTTGCGTTACGCACTGCGAGACATGATATAATATTATGTAGTAGTCATGTATGGGAAGTATGAATTTGATCATCAGTGGAAAACTGGGACCCGTTTCACTAAATTTCCTCCGACTAAAATGTTCGCAAGTGCAAATTTATGATCGTCTGGAAATTTCAATTGATGGATTTACATATATTGAGCCTATGCTCAATAAATGTAAATCCGATTATTGTTTACAAGAAAACGCTGTTTGTGTGAAATTTACAGACTATCATACTTTTGCACTTACAAACATTTTAGTCATACAAAGTTTTGTGAAACTGGCCCCTGCAGGACTAAATGTGCGGACGGACGGGCGTTCTCATGAGTGGGTATTTATGTGACTATTCTTTGTTTCAAGAAGCCACATAAAATTAAAATTCAGTCACATATTTTTTTTTAAAGAAAATTTAGAGGTGGGGTCAGGGCGGGTGAGGTCTTGGTTAACCCTCACCTTTACTAAATCAGCAGCGAAGGTCATTTAAGGCCGGGCCAACGGGTTTGATCCCGTATTTAACCTGCTGCATTGGGGATCCCAAAACCAGAACAGTATATTTACATCGAGAAAAACCGGACCCGACATGGTGCCAGGTCCATACCACATCAAAGTCACTTGGCCCCTTCCCCTAAAGGTAATAGGATTAGGAATAAACATATTCTCTTATAAGGGGTATAACCACATAATTCCAGCAGAAAAATATTTACACAATTCCCTCACATTTGATTGGTCCGTTGCAAGTCTCTGTCCAAAATTTTTATCCCAGTAAACTCCCACGCCGAACTACTTTCCATAACCAGTTAAAATAATTCTTAAGAAAACGGTAAATAAACACATTTTCTTGATGAATTTATTTCAAATACTGGAATTATAAGGAATAAATGGCCTTTTTGTGGAATTTATCGGGGTATAAACTTGGAAAAGTCGCAGGAATACTGGACGAAGGCCGGAATTCCTATAATAAGGGGTATAACCACATACAAGCATGCCAAAGACTGTACCTGAGAGCCAAACCAGGTCGCCAGTCGGGATTCCGACAAGGATGAATCCCATCCTTAAACTACCCTTCAACACAGGTGGAAGACTCGGACCTAGGACCCAATAAATGGCTCATTTGAAAAACGTTACCCCACCCACCCATTTCCTTACAATATACAGTATAGCCTTATACAGTAAATAGTGTCTATTGTACGGAAATTGGTGGGTGGGGTAACGGTTTTCAAATGAGCCATTTATCAGGTCCTAGGTCCGAGTCTTCCACCTGTGCCCTTCACATGCTCGCAACCAACCACACTCAACAGAGTGTCTGGACTTCAGAAGAAGAACAAAAGACGACGAGTGAATTAATTGTTTATATATACAATATATGCCACATATTGCTGGTTCAAAAAGCCAGATCAATGAATGGAAAACGTACCATGTGACCCAGCAAAGACCCAGATCATAATGCATTATTATCTCAAAATGAACACTTGAAACGGCTTGTTTGACGATTCAAAAGTGTTTTTCATCCCGTCAACACGGCGCTTATGTGCCATAAAAAAAATTTGTGCGGTGGCTGGGGTTAAATTTGTTTGCATTTTAAAGCCATTTGTAGGTGCGGCACTGAAACGGGATGTGCTCGGCAGAGCCTCGCCCATCCCGTTTCCTGAGCCTTGCCAGATATTTTTACCCATTCACGGCACTAAACTACTATTCTCTATAACTACTGTAATCACCCTAAATATTTGTACACAATTTGTTTTGGGAACCCCTATAATATAGTAAATTACACTTTTATAAAGGGTAAAACCCCTATAATATAGTAAATTACACTTTTATAAAG
The DNA here is from genome assembly GCA_029237695.1 of Conchocele bisecta. NCBI lineage: Eukaryota > Metazoa > Mollusca > Bivalvia > Lucinida > Thyasiridae > Conchocele > Conchocele bisecta. The sequence continues at coordinate 100,730,782 of CM055268.1, read as the reverse complement.
GGTAAAACCCCTATAATATAGTAAATTACACTTTTATAAAGGGTAAAACCGGATTCAACACTACAAGAAACCAAAAATGTACACTTGGGCCATACCAGGAAAATGAATTTATTTATTTAATGGTGTTTAACGAACGGCCTGTCAACAGCTGAGGTTGTTTTAGGCCGGGTTAACGGGGTCGAATCCCATATTTCACCTGTTGTAATGGGGGAAAAATCCCAAAATCAGAATAGAATATTTACAGAAAAAAATAAAATATTCAGCCCTGAACTTAAGACTTCATTTATTGGTGCTTAATGGCCTATCAACATCTATGGTCATTTAAGGCCGGGCCAACGGGTTTGATCCCGTATTCAACCTGCTGCAATGGGGGTGGGGGGGGGGGGGGGGGTGGGGGGGCGTGGGGGAGTATCCTCACCACACCAGAGTCACTTAGCCCCCACTCCATGAAAGAAATAGGATTGGTACTACTTTTATAATGGGTAGCGTAGCTCCCATTCCCTGAAAGTACTAGTCTAACCTGTGCCTATGCTGGCCTCAAATGTCAAATGGTACATTTTCCTGCACTTTATCGCAAACCAGATCACACAGTAACACATCCTAGTTGTACTTGTTATAAATATTTCTGAGGATTTTCTCGGGTCGGTGGAAGAAGGGGGCTAACGGATGTGGGATCTAGCCCCATCACTTACCCCTTAAATTCAACTAGTTGAACTTGACTTTGAGCAATAACTGAAGGGTCAGTGAAAGAATGGGATGTGGGATCTAGCCCCTATACAGACCCCTTAATTTAACTTATGAAACAGGGTGAACTTGAATTTCAGTAATAAACTGAAAGGTCAATGGAAGAAGGCAGGGATTCCTCTGGTGATCGCCACTTTCGCAATTGGCGATACAAATAAACAATTGGCGATAAAAAATTACAATTTTCGAGAAAAAAAAAAGAAATATTTTTTTTTCGAAAATTGTAATTTTTTATCGCCAATTGTTTTATTTTTTTTATTTTTTTTGAAGTGGCGATTTTTTTATTTTCCCCAGCGGAATCCCTAAGAAGGGCGCTAAGTCCCTTAAGGACTTAGCCCCCTTCTTCCATTGAACCTTCAATTATTATTAGAAATTGAACTGGTTAATGGAACAAGTCCCTCATTAGCAGCCCCCTTCTTCCACTGTCCCCTTCAAACAATTATTACTCAACGTCAATATTTATTGGATGAGCTGGAGCAGAGCTCAGGCTCAACCAAACAAACAGCTTGAGAACGAGATTTCGGAACATGCTCAGATAGGTTTGTAATCACTGACCATAAACAGACATTGTGAATAAACTATACAAAATTAATATAAAACAATAAAGACACAGAAATCAGATAAAATGTCCCGGGCATATCAAACTTTTTTCTCGATTCGAGCAATTTCAACACATACATGAAACTTGCTTGAATCCGAGTTAAATTTGTTTTATTATAACCTATAGTTAACGGTGTCCTTAAAATTGAACAGAAACAGGTTCTGTGTTTCTCACTATTATATTATAAATTATATTTCTGTTCTTGCAGTATGTAGACATCTGGAAATCCGATAAAGAAACGAGTGCGGAGCATTCGTTTCTTTGTCGGATTTACAGATGTCAGGGGAATAAAATTTGATGTTAGTCTCGATTTCTTCACCGGAAATGACGTCAAAACGTCTCGCAGACGTCTAGGAGGAAATATTTCCTTCCAGGAAATAAATCCCTCCAGAATCCCGGTAAATCACTGGGTGACATGTAATTTGTTTGTTTGTTTGTTTGTTTATTGGTGTTTAATGGCCTATCAACAGCTAAGGTCATGTAAGGCCGGGCAAACGGGTTCGGTCCCATTTTAACATGCTGCACGTCTCGGGGGGAAAATCCCAAAATCAGAACGGAATATTTACATCGAGAACAAATATATTCAGCCCTGAAATTAGAATAACCTGACCTGGTGCCAAGTCCATGCCACACCAAAGTCACTTGGCCCCTTCCCCTAAAATAGGATTACGAATATCGTAATACTCACATAAGGGATATAACCAGATTCAACCATCACATACAAAATGCCAAAGATGTATGTGAGGGCCAAACCAGGTCTCCAGTCGGGATTCCGGTAAGGATGAACACTGATCGTTAAATGACCCATAGCGTGCTCCCACCTGCCACCCACACAAAGTTTAGAGAAACGGGCCCCTGGTTTCTAACCTCACACGGTACAGTTTGCAAGTCAAAAGCCTGTGGGTGATGGTTTTCATTCACAGATTTCTGTTTTTATATAAATACATGCAATAACTTGCCCTACACATATGATGATAAAAATGTATTATAAAAAGAAGACATGGTATTTTTCCCAATGATTATTATGAAGTACATTAATGTAAAATTTAATTAAACATAACACATTTTCATTCTCTGGAACACAAATCTGTCTATCGTCATCATTAATTAACAGACTCGCATTTAATATAACATTACCGTATATTCAGAATATAACAATTTTTGTGACGGAAAAAAATAAATATTTCCTTTATTTCTCATCAGAAGTATATGTTGTGACCACTTATTTGAACCGTCTCGTCGAGACGGTTCAAATGAGTGGTCACAACATATACTTTGGTTGAGAAATAAGAAAAATAGAACAGAAAATATTCAAAATGCAAGATACACATGAAAATGCATTCAGAGTGCAATGGATTAAGTAATATTACAAGACATGGTAGTTTTACTTGAAAGGTACATGCCCACCCAGTAGGAACACAATGTTCTTTATATCAGAGATATCATCTGAGACATTTTCTGGCCAAAGAAACATCCATTCGACGTAAATTTCCAGACTGATATCAGGGGCGATAACCATGTTTTCTTAAAATGCTAACAGACATTACTATTTATTCTCTGTATTTATTTTTTGATGTGTAATGATCATACCTTATAATCTTTCGAAAATATTATATTTTCAGGTGACGCATTTAATTAGATTAACTAAATAAAAGATATGATGCCTCATTTCCATATGAAAATAGCCTGATACCACCACGAGTCACTATCAGTAAAATAACTATTACTAAATGATTATACAGTATAGCGGGCACTCGTAATTTTTAGAACTGGTGGCATAGTGACACACTGAATTATACACTTATTTAATTCCTATAAAGAACATTTTGTGCCTACTGAGTGGTCTTGTACCTTTAAGAAAATCCCCTCGATAGCAACCTCATGGACTAAGTGATTTTGATAGGTGGAAATGGTTCTCAAATCCGGCCAAACAATTTTTATTTAGAGAAAAGCCAAAATAAGAAACAAAAGAAGATGACAACTTTCAGTTCACGCATTCGAAGAATTAACAATCGTTATAAGTCGCCATTATGTAACTTCTAAGCCAATCGCTGGCAGTATTGTGCTCCACTTATTTCACATATTGCAAGATTTAACCCCAACAAAGTACATACTACCAGATTTAATGACTACCTGGGCCCGGTTGCTCAAAACCTCTGTTAGCTTAACAGATTGTTAAATCCTTAGCAATGCTAAGGATTTAACAGTCTGTTAGACTAACAGAAGCTTTGAGCCACCGAGCCCTGTTAGTTTGTTTGTTTGTTTATTGCTAAGGTCATGTAAGGCCGGGTAAACGGGTTCGATTCCGTTTTAACCTGCTGCATTGGGGGGAAAATTCCAAAATCAGAACTGAATATTTACATCGAGAAACAATATATTCAGCCCTTAAATTAGAATAACCTGACCTGGTGGCAGGTCCAATTACCACACCAAAGTCACTTGGCCCCTTACCACACCAAAGTCACCACGGGGTCACAAACATCATTATAGGGCATGATATGTCTATCTGAACCAATATTTCAGGTTCGGTAGCGAATTAGATTACAGATAACCAATACTAAATATCATATACAAACAAACATTCCCACTCATAATTTGCATGCAACCATCTACTACATGTAAACAATATATAGATGACTGTTATGAATTGGTTTACACGTAAAATATCCCCCACACGTACTGTTTGTTTGTTTGTTTATTATAGGAATGAATGACTTTTTGTGGAATTTATCGGGGTATAAACTACTTGGAAAAGTCGCGGGAATACTGGACGAAGGCCGGAAGGCCTCGTCCAGTATTCCCGCGACTTTTCCAAGTTTATATCCCCGATAAATTCAACAAAAAGGCCATTCATTCCTTATAATTCCAGCATTTGAAATAAATTCATCAAGAAAATGTATTTATTTTCCGTTTTCTTACGAATTATTTTAACTGCGCCTCACGGTTATGGAAAGTAGTTCGGCGTGGGAGTTTACTGGGATATAAATTTTGGACAGAGACTTGCTACGGGCCAATCAAATGTTAGGGAATTGTGTAAATATTTTTGTGCTGGAATTATTGGTGTTTAACGGCCTGTCAACAGCTAAGGTCATGTAAGGCCGGGCAAACGGGTTCAATCCCATTTTAACCTGCTGCATTGGGGGGAAAATCCCAAAATCAGAACGGAATATTTACATCGAGATAAAATATATTCAGCCCTGAAATTAGAATAACCTGACCTGGTGCCAGGTCCATGCCACACCAAAGTCACTTGGCCCCTTCCCCTAAAATAGGATAACGAATAATCATAATACTCACATAAGGGGTATAACCAGATTCAACTGTCACATACAAAATGCCAAAGACGTATGTGAGGGCCAAACCAGGTCTCCAGTCGGAATTCCGGTAATGATGAATCCCGATCGTTAAATTACCCGTCACATGCTCCCACCTGCCACTCACTCTATCTCAGTTTAACACGATTCTTTGCAGAACAGGAAAAGTACGGATTTTTAATAAACAGGGGTGCCAACAGGAAATTATAAAAAGGGGAAATTGGTCAAAAAGAGAAACACCCCTACTCCCTCAAAATTGTTATCATTTTCAAGCAGTTTGGACACAGTTCAGATTTTTTCATGTAACTAGATGGCCGCGGCCCCCATATCGCGCCCGCCGAGGCATTTGATAGTACTAAACCAAGCTTTGATGGTATACTGAAAAACAATAACCAAAAAAACTTTAACAAAAAAAATTAACCGGATGTACGTATGTACGGATGGACGTATGTACAGACGGACATACATACGCTATTGTGCCTACTATATCGCGCTGTCCACAAGCGGGCGCGACAAAAACTCCTTGTATGTCCTCGTTTGTGTTGTGCCTAGAGCGGGCCCGGTGGACATTTTTAACATCAAAATATCAATGCCCCCTAAAATATAAGAATCCGCCCTTCACGTATAACGGGACAGGGGCCCAAACATTAGAATTGTCCCAACGGATCTAAGACCCAGGCACAACGCCTAATCTATGTCTGTGATAAATGAGACTTTTGACCTTTACAAATAGTGTAAACCCTGATCAGACTGCACATCCGTGCAGTCTGATCAGGGTCTGCACTGTTTGCCATTTATTCAGTGAATCTCGCTGTCATACTTCTAACATTATATATATAGCTATCAGCACTGGTATTGCACCCCGTACCGGCGTAAAATGTTTCACGTCAAAAAATGCACCGGTTTCCTGACGAGATACTTAGAGCTATCGTATAAACACATTTTTCATCTAGTAATATCTTGCGCAGGTTACTAGGTGTTTATACAGTATCTAATGCATGTAGCTGAATGTGAATTCGTCAGGAAGCCGGCGTATATTTGACGTGAAACATTTTACGCTGGCGCGAAATGCAGCCCCAGTGATGTAGGTGTAACAAGCAGATCCGCTGCTAGGCTGGCCACTAATGCCGTAAGCCCTATTTCTCCAGTCGCAGTGAGTTTGTTTGTTTGTTTATTGGTGTTTAACGGCCTATCAACAGCTACGGTCATTTAAGGCCGGGCCAACGGGTTCGATCCCACATTCAACCTGCTGCATTGGGGGGAAAAACACAAAATCAGAACGGAATATTTACATCAAAATAAATTATTCAGCCCCCGTCCCAGTCCAGTCAGGTATAAAAAAATTAGGTCACACATATACTTACAAACAGCATGGTCACAAATATCTCACCGACAGCACAAACCGTATACCGATATAAAATTAATAAATTAAAAATCTACAATATATGCATATGTATACATAGTATACCATACAACAAGACGATCGCCGGTGAGTGTATCACCCATGAAGGTCAAGGTCACCAAGGTCAAGGTCACCTGAATGACACTGGGTGGATAGCCATCAATGTGAGGAAGCTATTGATGAAGTTTGGTAATGATCCGACAAACGTATCTGGGGATATTCAACATACGTACGTCCAAGTGTTAACACGAAGGTCAAGATCACCAAGGCCAATGTCACCCAAATAACACTGGGTGGATAGATAGCCATCAATGGGAGGAAGCTATTGATGAAGTTTGGTAATGATCTTACCAACGGAACACGAGATATTCAACATTTTAAAGTACCATATTTATTCTAATAGCAGCCCCCCCCCTCCGATATTTACATTCTAATATGTTATTTTCACTTACAAATGGCTTTTGTATGTGAAAATAACATATTTTGATCCTATGTTTTGCATGTTGATGTCGACGACGACGCTGAAATTGTGACAGCTATATCTCACTTTGCACTAATAGAGTGGATGAGGCAATAAAATCAGAACATAATTTTGAACATGATTCTGGGTGTAATTGGTACTCATCAAACACTGCGATTAACCCTTACTACGCTGAATTAAATTTTGTCGTCTGCTGGAAATGTTTTATTGTCAATATTTCTCGATGAAAACCTGTTTTGGCAGCGCATGAGAGAGACGATTCTCATGTGCTGCCAAAACAGGTTTTTTGTTAAGAATTAAGGCAAAAATGAAAAACAGCAGACGACGATTTTTTTGTCTCCCGCGTAGTGAAGGTCAACATGTGAAAATTAACATGTAACTGGCTACATGGTTAGGTATGAAACCATATGGCCAGTTACATGTTAATTTTACACTATTCCATTAATCAAAATCTTAAAAATAATGACAATCACTGCAGATCCTACGGAGCTCCGCAGGACATGGATTTTTTTTTTATTAGTTCGTTCCCACGAAATAACAATTCGTTCCCTCAATTTAACAATTTGTTCCCTCGATATAACAATTTGTTCCCACAAATTAAAAATTTGTTCCCTCAATTTAACAATTTGTTCCCTCAAATTAACAATTCGTTCAATATAACAATTCGTTCCCACAAATTAACAATTTGTTCCCGTGGGAACGAATTGTTATTTTGTGGGAACAAATTGTTAAATTAAGGAAACAAATTGTTATTTCGTGGGAACGAATTAAAAAAAAAAAAAATTCTACGCCCCCTGCGGGGCTTTGCAAGATCCTGACGAGACTTAAACAATCGTAACTTTTTACTTTTTACAGCATACTTTGTGATGCCAGCTCATCCAAATATACAGTGTTTGCAAATGTTGGCTTTATTATTAAGGTCTGTAGCGTTGAAATTAATTACAATCACAATGTCGCTATAGAATGATGAAAATTCCACATATTTTCCCTATTTATCTCTTAGTGTGTTTAACCCTTAGACCGCTACTCACAACAATTGTCGTCTGGTGTTGCTTTTATATCGGGCCTTATTTCTCAATAAAAACATGGTTCGACAGCACTTCAGAATCATTTCCAATGGAAATGATTCTGAAGTGCTGTCAAAGCATGTTGTAAATTATTCCAAAGCATGTTTTTGATGATAAAAATGGAGAATAGAAAATAAACAGCAGACGACAATATAATTAAGATGCAGTCTAAGGCTTAATCTAATTATTAGGACCATGTAAGTCACGGAGGGAAACATACACGTATGCCATGCGCATCTGCTATTTTGTCCATCTTCAATCGACATTTTGAAATGTAAGTTTTCTCGAAATAACTGGCACGGATTACTGCGTAAAGGCGATGCTTGATGTGGGGGGAATCGGAACCGGAGTACCCAGAGGAAACTCCCTTGTCCGGCCTGGTGATTGTTATGCCATCTCACATACTGTCTCGATCAAAGACGCATTGTTGATAAGCACGTTCGTTATCAATTGCGCTAAACAGACAACTGGACAAAACAACTATGGGGACGACGTCATTGACAGCCGATGCTATGGATTTATCTGGTCTATCTGCACTCTATCAGAATTATGCCGATATTTACAGAGTTACTTAGGAAAACATAGGAAGTGGGCAAAAATATCAGGTGCACAACACATTCTGAGGAGACTTTTTTTTCTATTTAAAATGCTTATTAACCCTTAGACCGCTACTCACAACAATTATCGCCTGCTGTTGTTTTTATATCTTGCCTTATTTCTCTATAAAAAACATGGTTTGGAAATGATTCTGAAGTGCTGTCAAACCATGTTGTAAATTATTCTAAAGTGCTGTCAAAGCATGTTTTTGACGATAAAAACAAAAAATAAACAGCAGACAAAATAAAAAAAATAAGATAGCGGTCTAAGGGTTAACACTTAGAATTCTGGAGAAAAAAATCGCCGTCTGCTGTTGCTTTATATTTTCCATTGGAAATGATTCAAAGCATGTTTTTGATGAGAGAAAAAATAGAAAATAAACAGCAGACAGCAAAATATAATTCAGCAGTATAAGAGTTGAAGCAACACAAGATATAATTTTTACCATAATTGTACCATGATTTCAACAAGGGATGCCATTTGGTCTGCGGAACTCACCTGGGAAGTTTGCTCAAATTTCAAATTTATACAAAAGTGAAAGTGAATGGCTTTGTTTTTGTTTAATGGTTAATATCCTGTTAACAGCTATGGTCATAAAAAGGCTGTGCACAGTGGAATTGTAGCCGAGAGGTTACGACCTCCCGACGGCCCGGGTTTGATCCCCAATCCCGACAGTGGAGTTTGTGAAGTACAACTGTATGTCCTGCTCTACCAGCTGGTTCTACCCAGGTGTGCCATATTATAGTGGCTTGGTCCATGGAGTCAAGGCCTGAGAGCCAATTGGGACCATTAACTTAAATCAAGCAACACATTATAGGCCGGGTTAATGGGTTTAACGTCCCAGAAACAGCCGAGGTCACATGGGTCATTGGGTTCAAGTCTCATCCAAACCAGTGGAACTGGAATACTATGGATGTATTAGAATTCCAATGCTGTGCTCACCAGCGGCCCGTTTCACTAAACTTTGTACGACTAAGATGTTTGTAAGTGCAAATTTAGGATCGTCTGGAAATTTCAATTAATGGATTTACATGTATTGAGCATAGGCTGCATATGCAGCCTATACTCAATAAATGTAAATCCAATAATTGTTTACAAGAAAACATTGTTAATGTTACATTTACAGACTATCATAATTTTGCACTTACGAACATTTTAGTCATACAAAGTTTAGTGAAACGGTCCCTGACTATGAAGTCTTCCATCAAATCTAGATACACCGTTTTGTGTACGGATAAATTTCACACAGAGTAGAACCTCACTAAACCTCACACCAGAAATCTTATCAGGTTTTATTTTGAAACGTTTCAGTTTAATTCATCTCTCCTGATAATTTATATTGATAATTGCAGAGTACAACATTTTGTCTTCAAGTGCTCATACAGTCAAATTACAGTGGATCGTCTCTAAACCGGACACCCTGGGGACCTCCCAGGGTGTCCGGTTTGGAGAGGTTTCACGGTGTGTGTATGAATTATGGATTAAATTAGAAAAATATATTCTTTATGAATACAGTAATGATTTGAATGCAACGTGTGCATCTACACGGAGATTGTATGGAAATACTGGCCATAGCAAATTTCCTGATGGCTTGATATGCTATGATACACTAGTAAGCCGTTAACGAAAATCCGACATACACCACGTGTTATTGAGCTAATTTGTGGCTGTGGCTGAAGAAATGGAGATTATCGCATTTGTGACCAGTGCAGATCCAAATCAGCCTGCGATTCTGCGCCACCTGGTCAGGATCTACGCTGATCGCCAATCAGTGTCTGTGAAACACCGGTCTTGCTTCCAAGAAATAGTTTATTTTTAACCCTTAGACCGCTACGCACAACAATTGTCGTCGGCTGTTGCTTTTATATATTGCCTTATTTCTCAATAAAAACATGGTTTGACAGCACTTCAGAATCATTTCCAATGGAAATGATTCTGAAGTGCTGTCAAAGCATGTTGTAAATTATTCTAAAGAGCCGTCAAAGCATGTTTTTGATGATAAAAATGGAAAATAGAAAAGAAACAGCAGACGATAGCGGTGTAAGGGTTAATTGTGTAATGGTGTTCAACAGTCTGTCAACAGCTCATGCTAGGCTAGGCTAACAGGGCTGAATTGAATCCCGTAGTTCATCTGTACAGGTGGGGAAATCACACAATCAAAACTGAACCTAGTAATGTGTTATATATTGTCTTTCATTATCAGCCTGAAACAGCGCACTAGCTAGACTGGCGACAAATGTCCTAAGCCTCATTTCTCCAGTCATAGCCAGATTTCATACCGATATCCAACGTCATTAATTGACGCCAATCTGCCAATCATAATGATGGTTATTTATATTGAATCCCTGATAGGACGATGGTAGTATGATTGAAAGTTACACTGGTAACACAATAAATTACGCTAATGCAGCTATCAATGTCTCTCGCCCGCCCTGCTAGGTGGTCAAATCCCCGGGAATCAGACACATTCTAAAATTAAGTCCTGTCTGTAGAAATTGAATGCATGTCCAATTCCCGTGGGTGGGAGAATGTATCTAGCCCATCCCGCTAGGTGGAACGGTGGGTAAATTCCCATGAATTAGACACATTCTAACAGTTGTGCCTGCAGGAATTATATACGTGTCCAATTACCGAGGGTGTGGGAGCCACAGGTTGAAGTAATGGACCGAGGTCTATAAATACATTAAATATGCCTAAAAGCAACAATGAATGAAGAAAAAAAAAGATTTTTATTTTACACCCTGCATATACTTCAAGGGTGTAAACAAAATCTTTTTTTTTCTTCATTCATTGATGCTTTTCGGCATATTTAATGTATTTATAGACCTCGGTCCGTTACTTCAACCTGTGGTGGGAGCGGGGTTTTCCCCCGTAGAGGCAACAAAATGGAAAGACTTGAGGACATCGAATATCCTACCTCACCCACTGGAATTTTTTGCCGTCTAATTCCTGCTTCTTAGAATTATTGGCTGTTAATGTCTAATTCCTCAGGCGAGGTTGACAGTGATATTGCATAATATCGTCATGATTATTTCACTCATATTGAGAACTGTATAATCATACGTTACAAATCATCCATTTTACACAAAGAATTGAACAGAAATACATGGCCAGGTAAACTCTGTTGTTCCACTCAAATAAACATATAAATATACCTCCAGATAAGTTTTGTATCTAAAGAGTATTATACCCTCATATTACAAATTCAATGAGTATTTTACTTTTACAAATTTATTATTGATTTTCTTCCTTATTAAATAGGAAACAAATGATAAAAAAATAAAACAAATTAAAAAATTCACATATTTGAGCTGCAAAAAGCACTCAATTTGAAAATCAATGTGTATTTTCACATTGCTGTGAGTATTTTGTAATCCCACTTTTAATAATCAATGCGTACAATCTGATAAAATAAGTGTGTAAAATACTCCAATACGCACCTTATCTGGAGCTCTGTATAAATACAGCAAATTAACGCTATGTCACATAGGACACACACTGCCAACAATGATTTATTATATCAACTTGTGTGCGTTTCTGGATTCATTCATTTCGGCCACAAAATCTGGCTTATTTCTTGCAGATCAATGTAAATGTTGATCAGACTTGCAGGGCCGTAACCAGAAGTAAAAACCAGACGAGGCGAACCAAGTCCCGATATGGGGGTCAGGGAGCATTCTCCCCACCACCACCCCGGGGATTTGTTAAATTCTTAGCATAAAAAAATCAGCAAAATAACGGCGAGGCGACTGCCTCGTCTGCCTCATCCTGGTTATGGTACTGGACTGCGCAATTCAGATGCACAGGCGAAGCTGGGTTTACGTGGGTCGTAAAGGTAAAATGACTATGTGTGTTGTATACCACGTTTCCATCAGACAGCATAGACATGTATTCTTAATGATTGGCGCGAAGGTATGTTTGGTTTCTCTGAGTTTTAATACAATTAGCAACAGCAAACTGTCAATAATGGCAACATTTGGTTGAATCTCAGCAGAGTTATCCCCCTTTGTGCATAGCTAATACTCTTTATATGCATTTGAGATCTTCATGCGATGAAATGATAACTATGATGATGTAAATATTCAATTAGCATGATTAGTGACTAACAATGCAAAATTAAATTCCGTCGTCTGCTGCAAATTTTTTATTTTCCATTTTTCTAAGCAAAAACATGTTTGACAGCGCATTGGAATCAGCTCCATTGGAGATGATTTCAATGCGCTGGCAAAGCATGGCTTTATTTAACAAAAAAAACAAAACAACAGCAGACGAAAATATTTGTTTCCTGCATTTTCATTGTATAAATTATAAAAATAGTTTTACAAGCATGATTTTCCTTCACCCGGAATATTTAATTTGTTACATAATACAGCTAAATCAAGAGCTAATGATCATCTCTACTAAACATATCATAACTGGCAAAAAGAGCGGGAAAAGTTGGTCTGCCAAAGTAAACATCTTCTTAATAGCATTGGTTTCCAAATTGAGATGACCTTTAACCTAGGTGAGAATTTATTAATTAAATCTAATTTATGTATACAAACTAGTCCCATTGTCATATATTAACCCTTACAACGCTCATTTCAAATTTTGTCGTCTGCCATTTTTCTGAATTTTCAATAGTTCTCAACAAAAACAGGTTTTGCCAGCATACAAGAATCCTCACCATTACAGATGATTTGCATGCTCTGTCAAAAGCAGGTTGTTCTGTTTTTAGAAAAAAAAGACAAAAATTAAAAATAAGCAGATGACAATTTTTGGTCCCCGCCTTTTAAGACTTTAAAACCCATCAACACAGAAGAGAGAACCCGCAGAGTAAAATGGCGGTCCCCAAGGCTCCCAACATGTTTTTGCTATGGACAAACAGCAGACGACAATTCTTGGTTCCCGCCTTTTAACCCTTAGAACCCGGGTAAATTGTCGTTTGCTGTCGATTTATGTTTTGTCTTTTTTCTCAATAATAACATGGTTTGACAGACAACACTTGAGAATCATTTCCATTGGTTTTGACGAGAAAAATTGGAAAATAAAAATAAACAGCAGACGACAAATTTTAATTTAGCATTGTAAGGGTTAAGGGTTACAACACAAAAGAGTAAACCCTCCGATATATGACTTCAGATGAATATGTGATGGGAATCCCTTGATTGTGGAAGCTGCTGCCTTTAGATATATTTATATATATATAACATGGGTATGCTTGTATCTGTAGAACGGGTCACGTCTACCTCATATTCCAACCTGAAACATACAAAGAGAATACCAGGTTAGTGCCTTTTGATATATGTGGCTGTGACTGGAGAAATGGGGCTTATGGGATTTGTAATCAGTGTAGCTCTTGATCAAATAGCACACTACCGTGGCCAGACATCGATCTACACATTGCTTGTTAACCCTTAGAATGTGGGACCGAAAAGTGTCGTCTGCTGTTGTGTTGTATTTTGTCTTTTTTCTTGATAAAAACATTTTTGTTGATAAAAATGGAAGATAAAAAATAATCAGCAGACGAAAAAATTTAATTCAGCATTGTAAGGGTTAAAATGCATGACGGTGTTTCATTAACAGAATGTCGAACAGTGCAGAGCCTAATCAGACTGTGCGGATGCACAGGCTGATCTGGATCTACACCACTGGTCGCAAAAACCATAAGCCCCATTTCTCCAGTCACAGCAACAGACATATTCATCACGCAAGGGTACGAAATGTGTGAAATTATTTTTTTAGAAATTTATTTTTAGCCGGCAAATTAAAATCCAATCTATTGAAAACAAATTTTCGCAATAAAATCAATAATTTAATGGGGATTCAAGGAACAAAATATTTTAAGGAATGTAATATTTTTATTAAAAAAATGTAATCAAGCTTTGATAAAAATTCAGACACGTTTAATAGCCCAAAATGCATCGGCGGATTTTGAGTGAAACAGACAGGAGCTCCTACTGCCTGCTTCACTTAAAATCAGCCGTCCATAAAAAATTGTTTGTTTCCTCTAACCCGCCCCAGAATTTTAGAAGTGGGTGGTCAGTCGGTAGGCAATTTCTTTTTTTTTCTGTCACATGACATATTGAATTTAAAAATTATTAATATTAAAAAGGTACAATATTTTAACACGTTTGTACCTTTTTAATATTAATAATTATACCCCCAGATTTCAAATTCAATGTGTGTTTTACCTTTACAAATGTATTATTAATTTTCTTCCTTATTAAATAGGGAACAAATGATAAAAAATAAAATTCACTTACTTGAGCTGCAAAAAGCAAACACTGTTTGCTTGCTTTTTGAAGCATACCTAGGTAAATTTTCAACTTTATTACAGTATTTTCACTACTCAATTTGAAAATCAATGCGTATTTTCACATTGCTGTGAGTATTTTGCACTCTCACCTTTGATAATCAATGCGTATTCTGCTAAAATAAGTGTGTAAAATACGCTAATACACACCTTATCTGGAACCCTACATATGTTTTGGGAAACCCCTATTTTAACCCTTAGACCGCTACACACAACAATTGTCGTCTGCTGTTGCTTTATATCTACCCTTATTTCCCAATAAAAACATGGTTTAACAGCACTTTAGAATCATTTCCAATGGAAATGATTCTAAAGTGCTGTCAAAGTATGTCGGAAATGATTCTAACGTGCTGTCAAAGCATGTTTTTGGTGATAAATATGGAAAATAAACAGCAGACGACAAAAAATAATATAGCGTATAAGGGTTAAAACAAATTGTATCCAAATACATTGTTATTGAGATAAACGAGTACCATAACATTAACTGGAAATATTTGGACATTTCTTCTTGCTGTGAGAACCAGAGATCAATGTGTCGGTGTTTCCTGCAATAAATTGTGTCCGAACATTTACGGTTATTACGGAGCTTATAAGTATGCATGTATGTTTAATTATCCAAAATGCATCTGTATATTTTAATTGAAACAGACAGTATCTGTCAGACACCTACTGTCTGTTTCACATACAATATGCCGATGGATGTTGGCCAATTAAAACAAAGTAGATCTGTAGCCGATTTCATCAAAATTGCAAAGTATAATTATCTAACAAAGTATACTTCGAGGGAGTAATCATTGATTTTCCCCAAAATGCATTATTTCATATAGAACTAACCACTGCTTATATTTGATGATTAAAAGTATGCATAATTATTATACTGAATTTATTACATTATCACAGCCTTGTGATAATGTAATAAATTCAGTATAATAAAAATTGATAAATTTATTCTTCAATTGAAAATTTCTCCCTCAAAGTATACTTTGCTAGATAAGTATACTTTGCAATGTTGATGAAATAGGCTACAGAATTTTATCAAAGCTTAATAAGATTTTTCAAAATGTGAAAAGCTACTCACCACCTGCAGGTCTGAAGAACTGGCCTCTGATAGAATGGTCTGGATACAGGTTCATCCTGGGTCCAGCTTGGTACCCCTGAAGCTGGATCCCGGTCGCATCGCCTCGCTGGTCGGGCCGGGTACCAATCACCGTGGCCAGGCCGGTACTCTGCCGATCGGGAGGAGCATACTGCTGGTACTGTGTCGTAAGCAGGCTTCGAGGGGCGAAGTTGTGCCCCACCTGTTGGATGGGGATTTGTCCTACTGGATTGCCGGCCATGCTGCTCTGTATGAGTAGACCGGTTGGTGGAATGGACCCGGGGGTCGGGATTCGGGGGTGACGATCATGCGGCAGGTCGGCCATCTTGCCCTGAGAATTAGCGAGCGGGCTGAACTGGGGAATCCTGGGCATAGGAGTGCCGGACGGGTTAATTGTCGATTGAAGAGCCAGTCTCGTCGAATTCTGGATCTGGTACGGTCGAGTTAGTTTGCCATGCGCGCTATTGTTGCCACTACTGCTACGTGGAGCCTTGCTCATTTGTAACTGCGGCGATATAGCAGGCGACGGGGCTTGTAGGCTTGTCAGTGGGGAATTATACACAGAGCTGGGCATCGTTAGTGATGACGATAACGAATACATGTTTGACGGTTTCTGCCTTTCCTGATATGCCACGGTACTGGGTGAACTGTATAGTGGTATGCCGCCAGACTGCATGGAATTGTTTACACTAAACGAGTTGTATCTGGGTACGTTACGGTCACTCGTAGACAAATTCGCGGCACTCGAGATGACCTGTATAACCTGTGACGGTGGCTTCGTTCCCCTACCACCACCACCGCCACCTTGTAACGTTCCACGGAGAATGTTCACCTGCCGTGCAGCCGGCGGCGCTTTACTGACTTTGGTCGCCACGGTTACGGGCATCAATGACTTTGTTGTCGTGGGAGGGGAGGTAACTACCGCTGCACTGCTCTGACTGACCTGCAGGTTTAGACCAGCGTTCGGGAGACCGGAGTTCTGGGCGATGGTCAGTATCTGGTACCCCTGCGGGACGCCATTCGCCTGTGGGAGGAGTGTCATTTGTAGCGGCATGCCTACACTGTTCGCATGACTCGCAGGCTGACCAGATATATTGGAAACCAACTTAACCCCGCCTCCTCCCGAACCCGATTGGCTGCCACCAATATTAGTCAGAAACTTAACCCCGCCCCCACTCAGACTACCACTGTTGACAATTTTCATATTGGGCGGTAAAGTTCGCGTGGGCGTCGGTGATGAAACTGTAGGCAGACTATTTGTGGTGACAACTCGATAACCTTTCTGCGCCACAATGGGTGGGCTGTACACGATATTACTACTCTTCGTACTTGTATTCGGCAGATGTAACGTGTACGTGGGAACACTAGGCTGCGACGCCTGGACCGGTTTCAGTACAGGTGCGGGTTTCGCGACGGTGACCAGCGGGGCCGGCTGTTTCCGCTCCATGATGCTCGGCCGACCCTCGTCGCTCGTGTTACTGCTGGTACTGCTGCTACGACTCCGACTACTGTGGGACGAACTTCGGCTCTCCGTGCTCGAACTGCGCGTCGACGATTGCGAACAACTTCTACTGGACACCGTCGACACATCGCGTTTCGTGTCTATTTTGCCCGCCGAGATGCTACAAGGAGTTTTGCTGTCACTAGATGGTGCACTAGATGATGGAATCACGGGTGTTTTCTCAGGAGATGAACGTTCACTGTTTTCCGAGGCGTTTCGAGATGCGGTAAGCGATTTAGGTCTGTCAAATGATTTAAACAGACTCTCGCTGGCTTCTGGCTGCTGTAGGGATTTGTTTCTTTCTTCGGAAGCATGGGCGAGCAAAGCGTCAAAGTCGGAAGACGGAAACTGGCGCGCCATTGCGGGTGATTCTTGTCCTTTCTCCACTGAAAATACAAGAATTTATATTGCTAGATAAAGTGACCCCTTGCCAAACATTCTGGAAAATATTTTTGTATAAAAACCGCTCTAAACCGAACACCCAGAAAACCAGTGTGTTTCATTTAACGAGTTTCATTGTCATGTAATTTTTAATAAAAGATATTGTCTGTTAATGTTTGCAAACATAACATACCATATGTCCCGTAAAAATAAAATGGGCCCCAGGTGCTATGGAACCAGTTTTCCATACGTAGACTAAGTACTGTCTGTTCCACGTTTTGCTGCTGACAAACTTTTGGCTATTAAACAAATTAAATCTAAACTAGAAATGTGTTTGAATGTGGATTTGTCACAGGGTGGCAGAGTACCATTGGAGCAATGCGTGTGTGAAATGTGAAGCAGATCCGAGCAAGGAAACAGAAATTATAAGACATTTATTCGAGCGCTAAGGTTTCGAACGCACCAAGTCTGTGACCTTGACCCTGGGCTTAGCAGGGGCGGGACGAATGTGGATTTGTCACAGGGTGGCAGAGGACCATTGAGGCAATGCGTGAGTGAAATGTGAAGCAGATCCGAGCAAGGAAACAGAAATTATAAGGCATTTACCCGAGCGTTAAGGTTTCGAACGCACCAAGTCTGTGACCTTGACCATGGGCTTAGCGGGGGCAGGACGAATGTGGATTTGTAACAGGGTGGCAGAGGACCATTGGAGCAATGCGTGTGTGAAACGTGAAGCAGATCCGAGAAAGGAAACAGAAACTATAAGGCATTTACCCGAGTGTTAAGGTTTCGAACACACCAAGTCTGTGACCTTGACCATGGGCTTAGCGGGGGCGGGACGGACAAATGTGGATTTGTCACAGGGTGGCAGAGGACCATTGGAGCAATGTGTGTGTGAAATGTGAAGCAGATCCGAGCAAGGAAACAGAAATTATAAGGCATTTACCCGAGCGTTAAGGTTTCGAACGCACCAAGTCTGTGACCTTGACCATGGGCTTAGCGGGGGCGGGACGAATGTGGATTTGTCACAGGGTGGCAGAGGACCATTGGAGCAATGCGTGTGTGAAATGTGAAGCAGATCCGAGCAAGGAAACATAAATTATAAGCCATTTACCCGAGCGTTAAGGTTTCAAACGCACCAAGTCTGTGACCTTGTCCCTAGGCTTAGCGGGGGCGGGACGAATGTGGATTTGTCACAGGGTGGCAGAGTACCATTTGAGCAATGCGTGTGTGAAATGTGAAGCAGATCCGAGCAAGGAAACAGAAATTATAAGCCATTTACCCGAGCGTTAAGGTTTCGAACGCACCAAGTCTGTGACCTTGACCATGGGCTTAGCGGGGGCGCGACAAATGTGGATTTGTCACAGGGTGGCAGAGGACCATTGGAGCAATGCGTGTGTGAAATGTGAAGCAGATCCGAGCAAGGAAACAGAAAGTATAAGGCATTTACCCGAGCGTTAAGGTTTCGAACGCACCAAGTCCATGGGCTTGACGCACCTTGACCATGGGCTTAGCGGGGGCGGGACGGACAAATGTGGATTTGTCACAGGGTGGCAGAGGACCTTTGGAGCAATGCGTGTGTGAAATTTGAAGCAGATCCGAGCAAGGAAACATAAAGTATAAGCCATTTACACGAGCGTTAAGGTTTCGAACGCACCAAGTCTGTGACGTTGTCCCTGGGCTTAGCGGGGGCGGGATGAATGTGGATTTGTCACAGCGTGGCAGAGGACCATTGGAGCAATGCGTGTGTGAAATGTGAAGCAGATCCAAGCAAGGAAACAGAAATTATAAGCCATTTACAATCTTCACGAAAAACTTTTTCAAACCACTGGCCCTCTGGGCCAGTCAACTTCCGAAAGTTACTGGCCCGAACAAAATATTACTGGCCCGAAAAATTATGCGGTACTATGTATAAATATAACATTATCATAAAAGTATATATATGCTTGTATAGTACTTGTATAATGAGAATAACAAGAAATGCGTCTGTCGAACACGGATGCCACCTGTAGCATATTTGAGAAACAGACGGACAGACGGACGGACGGACAGATGGACGGTCCAAACACTATATGCCACCCGTTTCTTCGAAACCCGGTGGCATAAAAACAAGTCAATATAATGTTGTTTTAATGATAACTTTAAAATAAATAATCAGACAGACGGACGGACGTACGATCAGGAGCGAGGGTAATTGTATTAATGTGGAATAATGTATAGTTATTTAATAGTAATGCATGTGTGCAATATGAAGATATTAGCTAAACGCAAACAGAAATTATAGGTGATTTGAGAACTCTTACAAAAACTTTCAAATAAATAAACAGACAGGCGGAGTGACGGACGGACGTATGATCATTAAGGGTAATTGTATTAATGTGCAGGGATTCCGCTGGCGATCGCCACTTTCGCAATTGGCGATAAAAATAAACAATTGGCGATAAAAAATTACAATTTTCTCAAAAAATCAAAAAAAAAAATTGATTTTTTTTCGAAAATTGTAATTTTTTATCGCCTATCGTTTTATTTCGTTTGAAGTGGCAATTTTTTTATTTTCCCCAGCGGAATCCCTGAATGTGGAATGATGTATAGTTACTTAGCATTAAATGCATGTGTGCAATATGAAGATGTTAGCTGAAAGCAAACAAAAACTTACAAAAACTTTCAAAAAATAAACAGACCGACAGACAGGGCCCGGTTGCTCAAAACCTCAGCAATGCTAAGGATTTAACAGTCTGTTAAGCTAACAGAAGCTTTAAGCAACTGGGCCCAGATGGACAGGGCGAAACCTATAGGGCACCGCCGATTCTCGGTGGAGCCCTAAACATGCTGGGTGGAGTGAGTGAGTGAGTGAATAGGGTTTAACGTCCGCTTTTCTGACATAGAGGTACAAGCCTCAGGGAGTCTACACGCAGACGGGTCAACAGGGTCGTGTCCCGTATCCACCTGTCCGAGGGGGGTAAATCCCAACTTCAGAACTCAATATTTACAATCAAAATATATATTCAGTCCTGAAATTCGAACAACCTGATCTGGTGCCAGGCCCTCGCCACACCAGCATCATTTATCCCATCCCCTAAAAGTAATAGGATTAGCGCTAATCTTACTTTTATATATGGGGCATAGCCTGACTCAACTCTCACATACAAGAAAGGCAAAAATGTACATGAGGGCCAAATCCGGTATAGTGGGTTCCGGAAAGTATGAACACAATCGTTAAGCCAGTTTAGTCGCCTTTTACGACAAGCAATGGCTACTGCAGCACTATTCTCAGGATCAGTTGATCCCGCCCCGGTGCCTGCATGGGGCCCCATGCTGGGTGGAAAAGTAGTGCTTCAATTTAAGCTTCTTTGCAATAAATAGAATTTATTACATACGTACTTTCGTTTCCCATTGAAACACAATGCATTGCAATTTCCATATTGATGTCACGTGAGTTCATATTGGTCAGTGCTGGAACTACGTTCCACATTGCAAAATAGTTCCTTCTAAATCACCACTAATTTGTTTATTATGCCACCGGGTTTCGAAGAAACGGGTGGTATATAGTGTTTGGACCGTCCGTCTGTCCGTCTGTCTGTCCGTCCGTCACACTTTTCGGTTAACCAATTTGTCAGTTTCTCAAATATGCTGCAGGTGGCATCCGCGTTCGACAGACGCATTTCTTGTGCTATTTATATTTTTATAGTCTTTGAAGCGCATATAAATTAGAAATGATGTATGTATATAATAAAAAGGTTAATTGGTTTGTATGTGGATATATGCCACTCGTTCCTCCGTGCAACGATATTGCGCTCCTAAAGTCGCGCGCTGCGGAACTCGTGCATATATCCACATACAAATGAAATAACCTATCGTTCAGGTTGATTCAATATGCTATTTATTAAACTTGCGGACTAATTTCATAATTTCACTCATGTAAAATCTATTGAATCAATCAAATACAGGGCTCCAGATAAGCTGCGTATTTGCTGCAATATCCATTTAAAGCTACAAAAAAAAATAAAAAATGAAATCAGAAGTATCAAGTATCAAAAAGAAAGAAATAACAATTTTGTACCTTTATCACATTGCATAACACAATAAACAGAAAACAAATATAGCATACGTTTCTTATTTCCACAAGACAATTCTAATGAAATGCCAAGACATGTTTTCATTTCGAAGAAATCTATTCAATAATAGCTATCTGTTGATGTGTAAACATTAGTGTGATTTTATTTTATCCAATTCAAATTTTAAAATTCCCAATTCCTTCAGAAAAGATGGAGTGAAAATACTCAATTACTAATTCCTTATCAGAAGCCCTGCAAATATGTGACTGGAGAAATGGAGCTTATGGGTTTTGCGACCAGTATAAATCCAGATCAGCCTGTGTATCCACAGTCTGATCAGGATCTACACTGTTCGCCATTTCATCAATGCAATATAACAAACAAGCAATATAGATTGTTACCGGGTTCTACAGGAGTGTGCAATTTGATCAGGAGCTACACTGGTCACTAATCCCATAAGCCCCATTTCTCCAACCACAGCACATATGAGACACACCATGTGAACATATCTCATGCAAAATATTTACAAAATTTACAATATTTTCCGTAAATTACCTTGAAAGTTGGCGAAGTTTTCAAAGCAAATGCAGAATTCTATTTCACATATGTTTGGGAAATTTCGTCATCTTTCGACGTCATTTACAAAAAATATCAGAGTTTCTGTAAATGTATTTAATGAAAAATAGCACAAAATCACATGGCGTGTCTCGTGTCACGTTATGCTTACGCTGTAGTTTCACGAGTTTGTTGTGATTGACGTCCGGTGATGGAATAGCGGCAATCTTCAGCGGCTGATTGGCTGTGGAGAATAGCATCGCCATTGACGACCGTGTCTCAGGCGACTCTGTGCTGTACACCGCGAACCCCGGGGTCAATGACTTTTTCGACGTCTGCTCGCAGTTCGAATTTTCCACTTTACGTTTTAGATGCCTAGCATACGCCGATTCCCTATTAGCAACGTGAGAATCTGGTTGCCGTGACAATTGCGTTGTTTCCATGGCAACGGGGTCGGGCATTGGCTGTTTATTACCGCCGCTGTACGTTCGCCCCTTTTTCTTCGTCAGTACGAGTTTATCAATGGTGAAGGTCGACCTGCTGACCTCAGCCTGGTTATTAGACACAAAGTTAGCAGACGTCCAAGATGATGGCGACGTAACCATGGACAACGGTTTGTTACCGGGTCGACACGCAGGATCTGGTGTCCTGTTCGTCCGGATATTCACGCTACTCGCGCTACTGGGCCGACCGACATCGGCGACAGAGAAGGCCGGCCGTACGACCGGACTGGCACTACTTGACCGACCAATCAGACTGGAGCTCCGCCCTTTGTGGGAGGAGCCATTTACCATGTCGGTGTCGTTGAGTTCGGCGCGAATCACGCGGTCCATGACGGTGCGCACATTATCCCCGGGAAGACTGTCTAGGGGAATGCTGATGGGTAAACTTGGCCGAGAGGTTTTGAGATCATTGGAAATTTTGGCTGCCAAGGAAGCGTGCGAATAAACGAGTCCGTTTGGTCGGCTAATATTCACATCATTCGCCGTTTCAGCACTTTCCGAATTCTTCGTAGACTTTACATCTCCATTCGTATTCTCCAGCAACTGCCTGATGGACAGCTCGGAGCTTTTATCTTTTAACTGTTTCTGCAGTGACGACGCAAACCTACTTCCGTTATCCGTTTCGCACTTCGCGATTTTAGCAGACGGAATATCATTTTTACATGGCATGTACTCATTTTCACCAACGGTTTGTCGAATTTCTGTTTCATCGCTTGTACTTTTGCGTTTCCGCGGTGAGGTTTCACTGGTGTGTTGGTCTATGGCAGCCCGAGGTATAAGAACGGGCGGTTCGTTGCGAGACATAGATGGTTGATGGGGAAATTGCACTTTGCTTTCTTCCAGAAGCTTCACCTGAGATTCGAGCATCTGCGCCTGCGTCATCAGTCGCTGCTTCTGCGAGATCGAGTCGTGCACCTCGCGAACAAGGAACTCCTGGGCGTTGTTCATCTGCCGGTACCCGTTCTGTAACAGAGCTCCAGATAAGTTTTGTACCTAAAGAGTATTATACCCTCAGATTTCAAATTCAATTTACTTTAACAATTGTATTATTGATTTTCTTCCTTTAATATTAAATGGGGAACAAATGATAAAAAAATAATAAAACACATTTAAAAATTCATTCTTTTTTGCAGCTCAACTAAATTTGCAGATCAACTAAGTCAATTTTCAACTTTATTACAGTATTTTCACTACTCAATTTGAAAATCAATGCATATTTTCACATTGCTGTGAGTATTTTGTACCTCCACTTTTGCTAATCAATGCGTATTCTTCTAAAATAAGTGCGCAAAATACGCCAATATGCACCTTATCTGGAGCCCTGCTGTAAGAGTGCTTCATTGATTAATTGATTGGGGAATTACATATTATACACCATTGATTGATTGGGGTTTAATGGCCGTTCAACTAAAGACAAGGGATTCCGCTGGCGATCGCCACTTTCGCAATTGACGATAAAAATAAACAATTGGCGATAAAAAA
Organism: Conchocele bisecta; assembly: GCA_029237695.1. NCBI lineage: Eukaryota > Metazoa > Mollusca > Bivalvia > Lucinida > Thyasiridae > Conchocele > Conchocele bisecta. The sequence continues at coordinate 100,706,708 of CM055268.1, read as the reverse complement.
TTACAATTTTCGAGAAAAAAAATCAAAAACAAATTTTGTTTTATTTTTTTGGAAGTGGTGATTTTTTTATTTTTCCCAGCGGAATCCCTGAAAGACTATGTACGAATGGGAAGGCACATGCATGGAAAGATAGATTTATTGGAGATGTATTTCCGTTAACCACATGATCATTATTTGTTTCTTTATTTGTGTTTAACCGTCTATCAACAGCAAAGGTCATTTAAGGCCAACGGGTTCGATCCTGTATGTAACCTGCTGCATTGGGGGGGAAATCCCAAAATCAGAACGTAGAGGTGCAACGATACGGTCAAACCCGTATTGCGATATATTGCGATACAACACACCCATATTGCAATACGTATTGCGATATTATACCATGTATGAACAAATAATAATAAAAACAAACAGGAGATAAAGAACAGTCTTTATTGTTTATTATTGTCATTAGAACACATCAAAACACTGTGTGGGTCAGGACTTTGCCCATAAACAGTTGACATTAATGATTATTTCTGGACGAGAGGAAATTAGGGAGAAGTGATCAAAATCATATTTTCCCTGATTTTTTCTCTTACTTCTAGTTATCGCGTAACTGTATACATTAACTCTGTTTTCAAAAGCATACATATCTATTAGAGGGGTAGAGGCATCAACATGCTGAGCCACCTCATCGAGACGGTAAAGTGAGCGTTAACAACGTATACTTTCATTGAGAAATAAAAATAAGGGGGGGGGGTGGGTGGGGGGGGGGGGGGGGGGGGGGGGGGGGGGGCTGGGAAGCAAATGTAGTAGATTGTAGAATTTAAAAATAGAATGTAGAATTTGAAGAAAAAAAATAAATATTTATTTCATCTCAAAAGTATATGTTGTTACCATTTGAACCTCTTTAACTGTGTACATAAATATCGTTTATGAACTTGGATGTGAATAAATTCTGTATATTTACTTAATACCAAACTGAATTATCATAAAAATCGGGTTACGTTAACATCGATTGGAAAAAGTTGCAAAAGGACGAAACTACGTAGGTACGAAATCGCCGAAATTGTCCGTGATATTTAGACTTTTTCATGTTTTCTGACAATAGAGTAGTCATATTTGGTTGAAATAAACAGTTAGTAATGTAATAAACAATACTTGTTTTCGGCATAAAAGGATTGCATTAGAATATATCGATTTCGTATTTAATTCTTTCACACTTTTTGGCGAAAAAGAAAGTTGCAATCATGGGCGGAAGCATCCGCTGTGTAGGCCACGACTCGGTTCGTCAGGTGGCGCTTTCAGTGGGTATACCCACAATCGTAGCTAACGATTGGATGCTATTTTTATTTCGGAAATGGTATCCCACAAAGCGTCATAAGCTGACAAAAATGTGTGTAGACAACTACGAAATTTGTTCGCCACCGGGTGACCCAGCTTATAATTTTTACTAGCCCGACCCAGAAACGACTCGCATCCGGCGCCCGTTAAAACACGTGTTTGCATGTGTTTGTTTGTCTGGTTGAGAGTATTCGGAGGGAGTTAACTCTACCTCGTTCATGATCAATCGCTGATAGATATATTGCCGATATTTTACCGGTATACCGGTATATCGTTGCACCACTATCAGAACGGAATATTTACATCAAAATAACTATATACTCATCCCTGAAATTAGAATAACCTGACCTGGTGCCAGGTCCATCACCACACCAGTCACTTGGCATATTCCGGATGCACATGCTGATCTGGATCTACATTGGTCACAAAACCCATATTTAAAGCCCCAATTCTCCAGTCACAGACACATATGTGGCTGTGACTGGATAAATGGGGCTTATGGGATATGTAACCCTGATCAAATAATACACTCCTACAGCTGGATACTGATCTGACTTTTTTATTTATGCATCATAATGTGTATGTATCATGTGGCGTTCATCCGCTGATGATTTGTGTGTAGTTATTCGACAAATCCACCTAAAAGGTTCTACAAACGGCTCCGGACAGACGGACGGACGGACAGACGTACTAACATTTTGGGTTTATGGGCTATTTGTTCTTTAAAAGATCAAAGGAATAGCCCCTAAACTACAATAGGTTTAGGGGCTAACGGAATAAATCTATTGTATTCTATTGTCTTAGGCTCCTCCCCTATCCCCTAAACCCCCAATGTTAGCCCGGACGGACGGACTGACTGACAGACAAACGGTCATGCCGACAGATGGGTAACGCAAATACTATATAATAACAAGGGCATCGTTATCACTAAGCTAATTCCCTTGCTGGCAGTCTTGATAATAACAAGAGGGCCATGATGGCCCTAATTCACTCACCTGACTCCATGAACACCAGAGGAGAATGTGACATTGAGTTCATATGTGTTTTAAAAAAATTGTGCTATTTTTAGATGGCGGTCATCTTGGATTAAGCGATGACTCATTTTACCAAATCTGGAAATGCTTCACCCAAGGATCTTAACTTACTATGAAGTTTGGCCAGCATCGGCCATGTGGTTCCTGAGAAAAAGACGTTCAAAATCTTGAATAAATGGATCTTTTGGCGGCCATCATGGATGACATAATCATCCGATTCCGACAAATATTGCACCAGAGCAATCGCCTCATCGATACCTTCAATTTGATATATGACATGAGCATATTACCCCACGGGTCAAGCCCATTTTTGACCCTGGGGTCACCATTTTAACACCTTGGAAAGAGCATTCAACATCGATCATTCCTACCAAGTTTCGTCGAAATCCGGCTAGCGGTTCATGAGAAGAAGATTTTTTAAGAATTTATGCTATTTTTAGACGGCGGCCATCTTGGATTAGCGATGACCTCCATTTTAACAAATCTGAAAAGGCTTCACCCATGGACCATAACTTTTAAGTTTGGCTACAATGGGCCAAGCGGTTCATGTGAAGAAGAATTTTGAAATCTCTAATAAAAGAATGACCTTTTGACATTTTGGTGGCCATCTTGGATAACATAACCATCCGATTTCGACAAAAAATGCACCAGAATGATCGCCTCGTTGATACCTTCGATCTGATATATGATATGACCATATTCGGTTAAAAATAAAATTTGACACCAATTTCACCACACGGGCCACGCCCATTTTTGACCCCGGGGTCAGCATTTTAACAACTTTGAAAGAGCATTGTACATCGATCATTCCTACCAAGTTTTGTCGAAATCCGGTTGGCGGTTCTTGAGAAGAAGATTTTTGAAGAATTTGTGCTATTTTTAGATGGCGGCCATCTTGGATTACGTAATGACGTCATTTTAAGAATTTTGTAATCCCTTACCTAAGGACCATGACCATGAAGTTTGGTGACTATAGACCCAATGGTTACCAAGGAGAAGACGTTTGAAAATGTTCACGGACGACGACGGATGACGGACGACGGACACATTGCGGTAACAATAGCTCACATGAGCTAATAAAAAACATATAACTTTAAACAAACAAGGTGAACATAAGTCCTCAGTGACCTTGACCGTGGGCAGTCGGACATGGGATAATAAGTGTTAGCTTTCAATTCATCAATTCAATTGAGATTAAAATCATGTACATGTTTGTTTTCAAATATATATATATATAAACATATATAACTAAACTAAACACTTGGTATGTGGAGAACAACATACCTTTTTCCCGTTAGACTTGCCGGCAGCGACATTCTGTTCCAACATGATCTGTTGCTGAATACTGAGCTGAAATTCAACATAGATACATTACATACTTTAATACAAACTATTCCACTGTATATAGAGAATAGTAGGTTAGTGCCGTGAATGGGAAAAAATATCTGGCAAGGCTCAGGAAACGGGATGGGCGAGGCTCTGTCGAGCACATCCCGTTTCCGAGCCGCGCCAGATATTTTTCCCATTCACGGCACTAACCTACTATTCTATTTATCCCGTCAACACCAACAAATGGCTGTAAAATACAAAAATTGTATTGACTGGATATCAAAAATGTTTCACGGCACCGTGTTTCACGGCACATACGCACTGTGTTGACGGGATAAATTCTAATCTTGCACTCAATAGGGGGGTAGGGTGTATGCTAACTGATCTTGGAAGGAAACGACCTCAAAATATGTAAATTATGGAAATGTTAATAGCAGTCATGCTACAAGGCAACACGTTGTATGCTACACAACATACAATGTAACAATTATACTATGATGGCGGGTCCAGTTTGCGTATAAAGTACATATATGTGGCTGTGACTGGAGAAATGGGCCTTATGGGATTTGAGACAAGTGTAGCTCCTGATCAAATAGCACTCTCCTGTAGCCTGGTAACAATATATATTGCTTGCTAGAAGCATTACGTGTGTTTCATTGACGGGGAATGGCGATCAGTGCAGATCCTGATCAGACTGTGCGGATGCACAGGCTGATCTGGATCTACACTTGTCGCAAATCCCATAAGCCCCATTTCTCCAGCCATAGTCATATATTGTGAATAAAACAAAAACTGACGTCACAACAATATACGACACAGAACGTAGCAGTCATACTACCAGACAATATGACGGAGAACGTACCAGTCGCTGGTTTTCTGCCTCAAGGCTATCTATATGGCCCTGCAGTAGTAGAGCCATACTCTCGAGCTCGTTTTGCTGGGTGAGAATTTTACGAGCCTGCTCAATGAATTGGCTCGGGGTGTCCGCTTCTAGCCCCAGCTGCAAAATAGGGGATGGCAAACAGTGTAGGCCCTGATCGGACTGCACAGACGTGCAGGTTGATCTCGGCTACATTGGTTGGAAGAGAATATTATGAGCCTGCTCTATTAATTGACTTGGGGTCTCTTCTCAGTGACCCAACTGAAACATAGGGGACAAGTGCTTATTGAACCCGAGGGGATGGCAAACCATGTAGGCCCATGCACGGATGTGCAGGCTGATCGGGGGCAACATAGGTTGCAAGAGAATTTTACGAGCCTGCAAAATGAATTGGCTCGGGGTGTCCGCTTCTAGCCCCAGCTGCAAAATATGGGGATGGCAAACACTGTAGGTCCTGATCAGACTGAACGGACGTAGGTTGGTTGGGCAAGTGCTTATTGAACCCGAGGGGACGGCAAACTGTGTAGGCCCTGATCAGACTGCACGGATGTGCAGGCTGATCTGGAGCTACATAGATTGCAAAATAATTTTATCAGCCTGTTCTATGGACTGGCTTGGGGTCTCTGCTCAGTGATCCAACTGCAAAATAGGGGACCCGTGTTTATTGAACCCTACGGGACGGCAAACCATGTCGGCCCTGATCAGACTGCATGGATGTACAGGCTGGTCTGGGGCTACATGGGTTGCAAGAAAAATTTACATTCACTCAGGGCGTTCGTTTGTAGCCCCAACTGTAAAACAGGGATTCATTGATCCCAAGGGGATGGCAAACAGTATCGGCCCTGATCAAACTGCACGGATGTACAGGCTGATCTGGGCCTACATAGATTGCAAGAGAATTTTACAAGCATTCTCTCTATGAATTGGCTTGGGGTATTTGCTACTAGCCCCAACTGTGGAATAGGGATTCCTTGATCCCTAAGGGCTGGCAAACAGTATCGGCCCTGATCAGACAGCACAATCTGGGTCTACATAGATTGCAAGAGAATTTTATGATCGTGCTCTGCAAATTGGCTCAGGGTGTATGCTTCCAACCCCAGCTGCAAAATAGGAGTCAGCAAACAGTGTAGCCCCTGGTCAGACTACATGGACGTGCAGGCTGATCTGGGTCTACATAGGTTAGGTTGCAAAGACTCCACTCTTGCCTCAAGGGAATAATCAAAACCCAAAATAAAATACATAAAAATGTAAAAACTGATAAAAAGAAAATTCCCCACCCACCAAAAAAAGAGGCCCCCGAGTACCTGGCAAAAATTGCACCAGAGCGATTGCCATGTCAATACCATCAATTTTATATATGACACAACCATATTTGGTGAAAATTAATTTTACCTCACCCCGGACCTCACCAATTTATGATTCCAGTGCCACCATTTTAAGAAACCTGAAAGCGCTTCGACTATCGAATATTCCGGCCAAATTTCGTCAAAATCAATCTGGTGGTTGATTGTTTAAGAATCTAAACTATTTTTAGACAGCGGCCATCTTGGGTTATGCGACAACCCTCCATTTTAACATACTGAAGGGGCTATAATTGTGAGAAGAGTGAAAAAGACATTTGAAATCTCTAATAAAAATGATGACCTTTTGACATTTCGGTGGCCATCTTGAATGACGCAATTATCCAAATTAGACAAAAAATATACCAAAGTGATCATCTCATCGATACCATTGATTTGATATATGACGTAAACGTATTTGATCGAAAATAAATTTTTGACAATAACCAACTTTACTGTCTGTCAAACTGACCTCACGTAGTCGTGTACGCAGCTGTTTCGTGCTGTCCTTCTGTAGATCGTTGATCTGAGACTCCAACTGATACACCTGGGCATTCAGGTCCACCTGTCGCAACTGGAAACACACCATACACATCACAAACAATAAATGTGCCTGTGACGGGAGAAATCGGCCTTATGGGAGTTGTGGCCAGTGTAGCTCCTGTAGCCCATTTCATCAACATTGCAAAGTATACTTTAGGGCTGTTCCATTAAAACATACCCGCACCCCCAAGACGGCAGTTTAAAGAAAATATATGCCAGGGTGTCTGTTTCTTTAAATTGCATACATGGGTGGGTGTGCTTGTCCGAAAATCACTTCTATGGGTGGTTGGCTGTCAGACTGGTGAGTGTCTGTTTTTCAGGTCAACATGGAGTGGTTCGTATAGCGGGATATATGTATAGGCGGCGTATATTACAGAGAATTGATGTCTAACGTATATAACGCAGCCATTCGCGGCGAATTGTATTCGTAATGCGGAGTTCCTCAGGAATATAACGTCCCAGAATATGCACAACATAATTAAATGCGTGCTGGTATCGCGACGATTTGTATTCATAACGCGGCATTCCTCAGGAATATCATGTCCCAGAATATGGACAACGTAATTAAATGCACGCTGGTGGTTTCGTCTATTAATCACAAGTTTGTACAAAGCAAAGATCGCTCAAATGTATTATTATCGCACCTTCGCCAATTATAGAGTAGACGCTCGTGTATGGACTATTGGCCATCACCTGGGGCACATACAGACTGTATCGTTACACCCGCATAATGAAACTGCCAATTGACATATTGACACTTTCGCCATGCGTGATAAGGGTATCCCGTGATAATTGTCACGTACACACAATGTCATAAATTGTCGTCTGCACATCACATTTTTCTTACGAAAAATAAAAACATGTTTTGACAGCAAACGAGACGAGCCGCGACATATTAACATGCAGTGCGACCCCGTTAGTACACGGAAGTCCGGCGACATACAACCTTCCGTGTTGCTTAGCTGAACCGTGCTATATCCGTTCTCGCCCAAGACGCATCATAATGTCAACAAAAAATACATGTACACGGTATACTGCGACTGCGAATGAACGACGTCGCCAATGCCTATATGCCATAAGTTTTCACGGTTAACTTCATCATGTTCATCAGGGGGGGGGGGAACTTGAACGCGGTATGCTCGTTCGTCGACTGAGCGGTGCAAGGGAGTCGGCTAGGGTGTCCGGGGGCATGCCCCCCCCCCCCCACCGGAAATTTTTTGAATTGAGGAAGCCATTTCCTGCATTTTACGCTCAATATTTCATAACAAAAAAAAGAAAATAAATAAAAAAATCGGGATATGCTCGTTCGTCGACTGAGTGGTGCGAGGGAGTTGGGTAGGGGGCCCGGGGGCACGCCACCCCCCCCCCCCCCCCCAGAAAATTTTTGTATTGAGGAAGCCATTTCCTGCATTCTACGCTCAATATTTCGTAAAAAAAATAATAAAAAATGGATTTCTGAAGGGGCCCGGCCCCCCCGCCCTGAATCCGCTACTGTTCATGTAGAATGTAGATCTACACAGGTCCGTGCAATCCATTATTGTAAACGCGTGTAGAAACACGTGTAGCCATCATCATTCGATGACCCAATGACCGATATCCTGTTCCATCAGCTGCAACGTCACGTGACAAGCTCGTGCGTTGCAATCTGTGCTTACTCATATGGTGAGCACAGGTGGAAGACTCGGACCTATGACACCAAAATAAATGCCTATTAAAACAATCCCATTATCCCACCACCTGGTATGGTACTGTACATGACGTTAATAATAGAACGAGACCAAGTGGGTGGGGTGGGGTAATGGATATTTTTGTAATGGTCATTTTCTTTGTGTCACACGTCCGACTATTCCACCTGTGGGTTTGAGTACGCACAGAGTTTTAACCCTTTCAACACCACAGACCTGTATAGACATGTTTTGCCCGACGTGTTATAATATTGCGCCAGTTCATGAGGTAATCAGGCTTATCACGTGAGATTTTTCGACGAAGATGAATCTGATAATAGTGTACATTTTCTGTAAACAATATCGAATGTTGACGAATATTAAATTAGTAATTATTACGCATTTGCTCTGAAAATGTTATCAACTTTCCGATATATTTGCAGAAAAAAGTCAAATCATTCTCGGCGAAAATCTCAGTTATATAATAAAGTTGATTATCTCATGCACTGGCTCAATTATGACATAGCGAAACAAGGCCAGTTGTCACGTACACATTTGTGTACATGCGCCGGGGGCGTGGGCAGTGCTGTAACAATTTAGTTAATCTGGGTTGAGTTAATCTGCGCCACTGATACGCGATCTCCGATTGGTCAGCCTTTAATTAATATTGCTAATTAATATTCCACCAATGGTGAGCGCGAACGCATGCCGGAAAAATGAAATCGAGCACATAACAATTAGCACTGCTTTGTTACTGGGACCAATAATTGATGTTATTCCCAGTTTGCTCGGATTAATTTACGAAATGTGCAAACGTGATCAGCTGCACATTCACATCGGTGAGATAAAAGGAGGCTATGCGTCCATAAAAAATAAAAAAATCGTCCAATTTGGGAAAAAATCGTCCATTTTGGGTCTAATTTGGGAAAGAATCGCAAATTTAACACGATTTCTGACAATAGTCGTGTTACAAATTTAACACGATTTTGATATACAAATAGGCAAAAAATTCGGCGATTCACGTCATACGTGTTCGATGCAGTTACGGCTCCTGATACATCACATTGTGCGTGAGTTTTTGTTACAAACACGGAAATTACGTGTCCTGGAGAATTACATTGATAAAATAATGTGTTAATTTAAATTGCATATATGGGTGGGTGGTTTCCCAGGGAAATCGCATCTATGGGTGGGTGTCAAATACATTAATTTGCATCTATGGTAGGTTACCCAAATTCAAAAGTGGCGTCCTTCCCCCCCCCCCCCCTCCCCCCCCCCCCCCCCCCCATGTATGTTTTACTGGAACAGCCCTTACTAGCAAAGTATACTTTGAGGGAGAAATTTTCAATTTTATGATAAATTTATTAAATTTAATAATGCAGTTCAGGAAAAATAAATAATTACTCCCTCAAAGTATACTTTGCTAGTAAAGTATACTTTGCAATGTTGATGAAATGGGCTACTGATCAAATAGCACTCCTGCAGCCTGATAACGATATATATTGCTTGTTAGAAGGAAGATGGGTGTGTAATTAATGTCATGGTGAACAGTGCAGATCCTGATCAGACTGTGCGGATGCACAGGCTGATCTGGATCTACACTAGTCACAAAATCCATAAGCCCCATTTCTCCAGAATTTCTTAGAATCACGATGGATGATTCATTGATGAAATGGTGAACAGTGCAGATCCTGATCAGACTATGCGGATGCACAGGCTGATCTGGATATACACTAGTCACAAAACCCATAAGCCCCATTTCTCGTCACAGCCACAAATATTGCCAACGTTACTATTCCACTCATGTTAAAAAAAATCTTTTAAAAAAAAGATCGCTCTTCAAACCTTCAAAGATCTTCAAAGGCCAGAAAAGTCGAAATTTGAAGAGCGATATTTTCGTCATTATCGCATTTCATCCTTTATCAATATAAACAACACCTTCGATAAGATACAGTTTTTGTATATTTATATAGTGTCATTCCCTTTGGAATGGTTTGATGCAATAACAGTTTATTTGGTGGAGATTCAGCCACTTCTAATAATGAGTACCTGTGGCAAGCAAAGTAGAATAAAATTCTATAGTTCCGGTTCAATTTTTCCGTGAGTTACCTTCTCCTTATCGAGCTCTTTGATGAGCGAGTCCTTGTATTCCGGTGTCTGCATGTGGACCAGGAACTTGGTGTACTGCTGCCGGAATATATCTGTAATGTAACAACCGGTGACAAAGATTAAGCCATAATTCCAGCACAAAAATATTTACACAATTCCCTAACATTTGATTGGTCCGTAGCAAGTCTCTGTCCAGAATTTATATCCCAGTAAACTCCATGCCAAACTACTTTCCGTAACCGTCAGGCGCAGTTAAAATAAGTCTTAAGAAAACAGAAAATAAACACATTTTCTTGATGAATTTATTTCAAATGCTGGAATTATAAGGAATGAATGGCGTTTTTGTGGAATTTATCGGGGATATAAACTTGGAAAAGTCGCGGGAATACTGGACGAGGCCTTCCGGCCTTCGTCCAGTATTCCCGCGACTTTTCCAAGTTTATACCCCGATAAATTCCACAAAAAGGCCATTCATTCCTATAATGTGGGCCAGGAAATTTGGTGTACTGCTGCCGGAATATACCTGTGGCTAATAAGAAACGGCATCGCAACATGTTTAAAATTTGAAAATCAATAGCTTTCTTTCTCTTGCCATGGGAAACATGCATAGCAAATTTGGTTAACATCTGTCAAATCTAACCGACAGTCAACAGATTGTGAAAGTGAATGGGTTTAACGTTCCACCAACAGCTAGGGCCATATAAGAGACGGGACCACAGTTTTAAAGTCTCATCCGACAGACCAATGGAATGGAAATACTATAAAAGTATTTGTGATAACTTAAGGCGAGGTTTGAACCCACAACCTCCGGATTGGAAGTCAGGTGTTCTAACCCCTAGTCCACAATCCATCCCTAAGCAATGGGAGAAAGCTAATTGGAAAAAATCACAAAATGTATACCAAATTTGGTTAACATTCGTCAAGTTGAATTATAGTTATTGTGTGGACATACGAGGCTACTGGCAATTGAAAAAAAAGTGGCGTATTATGTATTCACCTTGTACGGATGTACAAGGCGAATACGTAATACGTCACTTTTTTCCAGAGTGTGTATAAAACCAGCCGAGGGTAAATGACGGTAACCTACCGAGGAGCTGTGTTATAGCGGGCGTCATCTCCATCGCCGACACCGTCTTCGTCTGGGTCGTTTGTTTGAATATCGCACTCGACACGTTCGTCATACTCGGCTCATTGTAGTTCGGTTTGCTGCCTGTGTTCCCTGCAGTGATAATAATGAGAGGAGATAACACTAGATGGCTGCAGGCAGCATATCACGCTCGCCAAGGTATTTGATGGTCCCAGTGTGTATGTATGTGAAAGTGAATGTTTGTTTGTTTGTTTGTTGGGGTTTAACGGCCTATCAACAGCTAAGGTCATTTAAGGCCGGGTCAATGGGTTTAGTACTAAATCCCATATATTACCTGTACAAGTACATGTTCAAGTACATGTACAAATGGGGGGAAAATCCCCAAAATCAGAACTGAATATTTACAATAACAAAACTATATATTCAGCCCTGAAATAAGAATAATCCGGATCTGATGCCAGGTCCTCGACACACCAGAATCACTTGGCCCCTCCCAAAAGCAGTAGGATCAGTAATAATCTTACTACTTTTATAATGGGCATTAACCCGATTCAACTCCCAACTCTTTCACCCCTAAGTAACTGGAATGGATTTTTATATGTTAATTTTCGGACCAATCCAATCGTCACAAACTGATTTCCTGACTAGTCCATTTATGAAAAGGGGGTGTTGTTGTTCTCAAAAATGTAAAAATTAATTGCAAAAAGTGCAAATCCTGATGAGACGGACGGCTCATCATGAGCCGGCTTATGTGGATCTACACTATCTGCCAATACCACTATACAGGCATGTGTTGTTGGAAGGGTTAGTGTCCCAGCAAAAGCTACGGTCATATAGAAACAGGACCTCAATTTTAAAGCCTCATTTGAAAGACCAATGGGATGGAAATACTACAAAAAGTATTTTTGTTTATGCCTAAGGCGATGTTTGAACTTACAACCTCATGATTGAAAGCCAGGTGTTCTGTCACCTAGGCCACAACCCAACCATCCCTGCAGGAAATAAATGAAATACCAGGCTAGTGATTGTTGTCTTGGAAACTGTAGGAATTCCTGGCTTGAGAGCCTCTGAATTCCTACATGTTTCCATTGTGATATAAATTTGATATGAAAGGCATTATACTGGTCTTCTCTAAATATAGACCAATCTTGTAAATAGGTTATCGAACTTGGAAAATAACGGGTAACTTCCCTTAGTTCCAGGCATCTTTGATATTAGAATTGCAGAGGTTGTCGGCTTAACGTCAGGTTGCTTAGCTTAAACAAGGCGACGTGACAATAATTTACAAATTTAGAAAACAAAATTTAGAAAACAAAATTTTGTAACTGATGTCAACATTTCATGAGAAAATAAACATTGCAGATTTTTAAAAAATTAATGGTTGCAAATATATTCTGAAAGAACACTGATCAAGTACATTGCAACAAAAAATGACTACTACAATTGTACCTGGCAATGGAGTGTTGTGCGACCGACTTTATAAACAAGTAACGTATACTTGCTTACCTCCGGGGAACACGTTCATATACCACGTAACCAGGTTACCATACAAACATGGAACAGTTTGAATAGCCAGTGTACACAAGTGTTCACTTGATTCTCATGGGGTCACAAAGTGAAACTCAGCTCCTATAAATACGATGATTAACCAGAGCTCCAGTTAAGGTGCGTAATTTGGAGGTAAATTTCTTATTTCTCCATCAAAAATGGCAAGTTGGGAGTGCTTTAGAATCGTCTCAACGAGACGATTCTAAAGCACTCCCAACTTGCCATTTTTGATGAAGAAATAACAAAATTTCACCCCAAATTGGTCAAATTACGCACCTTAACTGGAGCTCTGATTAACTCGTAACTAGATGGCCGTGGCCTACACGCCAAGGATTCGATAGTATACGGAAAAACTTTAACCAAAAACTCGGACACACGCATGCACGTACGTACGTATATACGTACGTCAATGTGCAGACTATATCGCGACAAAAACTAGGATACAAAATTGCATAAAACATGGTTTGACAGAAAAACACAGTTTGGCAGCAATTTAGAATCCTTTCCTGTGGAAATGATTCTAAATTGCAGCAAAACTATGTTTTTGTTGGCAAAAAAAATAATAAAAAATAATCAGCCGACGACAAAATTTAATTCAGCATTGTAAATATAATACCAGGCTGTTTTCTGATATCAAGTTTATCAGGCTTAACTCGGCAACCCTTGAAATTCCTACATTTTCCCAGCCTAGCCCGATAAAGTTGGTATAAAAACTAGACATTATGTTTGTAAAACATGGATCCGTGGCATACTGGACTCTTAACTGGAAAAACTCTTACAAACTTTTTGTCGCAAACGTACGTACGTACGGAACTTCAAGAACAACGCAATATGCCGCCCTTGCATAGGGGGCATAAAAAACATAAGAGTGGCAACCTCCATGTATACAGCGCTCCAGATAAGGTGCGTATTGGCGTATTTTACGCAATTATTTTAGCTGAATACGCATTGATTATCAAATGTGGGAGTACAAAATACAGACAGCAGTGTGAAAATATGCATTGATTTTCAAATTGAGTAGTGAAAATACTGTCATAAAGTTGAAAATTCACTTTAAAAGTTGAGCTGCAAAAAGCAAACAGTGCTTTTTGCAGCTCAACTTTTAAAGTGAATTTTCAACTTTATGACAGTATTTTCACTATTCAATTTGAAATAAGTGAATGTTTAAATTTGTTCTTTATCATTTGTTCCCTATTTAGTAATGCAGAAAATCAATAATTGTACAAGTAAAATACGCAATGATTTTGAAATCAGGGGGTACAGTACGCTTTAGACACTAAGCTTATCTGGAGCTCTGTGTATAATAACGTGGACACAACAAGAGTTTACATGATGGAATGGGGTTTTACGTCCGTTCGACAACATCAAACGTACCCAAGAAACCCTTGTTCACCATCATACCCACCCACTGATTGGATTTAGATTGATTGATTGGGATTTTAGCTACAACATTCACCTGCCCCACGCTATTTCCCACCCACCTGAAGATGTGGAGAGGAGGGTGTGATTGTGTAGAAGGTTTAGGCTGTCCCCCACCCACCTGTGGATGTGGAGAGGAGGGTGTGATTGTGTAGAAGGTTCAGGCTGTCCCCCACCCACCTGAGGATGTGGAGAGGAGGGTGTGATTGTGTAGAAGGTTCAGGCTGTCCAACGCCAGAACTTTGTCACGAGTCCGCTTCTTTTCTGCCGCTGCTTTGCTGGTCTTGATTATCGCCAGCGGGTGTTTCACTTTTCGTTTCTGGATCGGCTCTGGAGATAAATTGATCGATTGATTACCTGAGGATTTATGCGCGTAGAACAGCAAGGCTTCACGGGTTTTGTGACCAATGCAGCTCCTGATCAAATAGCACACACCTGTAGCCTGATAACGATTTACATTAAGCACGACAGGCATTTCCTTGATGGAATGGAGGACCTACGCTGGTCGCAAAACATATAAGCTCCATTTCTCCAGTCACATGCATAATTTACTATTCCCTCGATTCCCGCTGAGTCTTGGTTAAGTGATTGATGGAATAGGTGGCTGTTGTAGAGAGGTTGCACTGTATAACACGATTTACTAACCCAGGGATTCCGCTGGCGATCGCCACTTTCGCAATTGGCGATAAAAATAAACAATTGGCGATAAAAAATTATAATTTTCGGAAAAAAAAATAATAATAAAAAAAAAAAATTGTAATTTTTTATCGCCAATTGTTTTATTTTTTTTGAAGTGGCGATTTTTTTATCTTCCCCAGCGGAATCTCTGCTAACCATCCCTGGGTTTGTGGGTTGAACTTTTTAAAGACACAGATCTTACGCCATAAACTAGTTCCAACAGCTTAATCACCTTTTCAGTGTTATAAATGTTTTGTTTTCTTTTTTGTGCTAAATTTATGTTATTGCAAATGCTTCCGTAGTCTAAGGGTGTGACGATTAACAGCCATACTCAATTATTCGCGATTCGTAACTCCATGGTTCGGTGCACGAATACAAACTTCGATTTCGGTTTGCATTCTCTTGTTGTTGTTGCTGTGAAGTTCCTACGCTTATTTTTAGCCAAACGCTTTCCACTCTAGATTAATTATTAGTCTATTTGTCATCCACAAACACATACTGCGAAGAATTTCAGGACGTTCAGTCCTTTGATATGATTTACTAACCATCCCGGGGTTCCCGCGGTGTCATCAACACCTTCCTAATAGCTCCGTTCAGCGCGGTACTGCGCATGTTTCTCTCTGCCCGCGCCCGCCGCACCGGTTGTCGTTTCACCGGTAACTTCATATTCTCATTCTGCTCTTCATCGTGGGACTGGAAGTAAATTGTTGTGGTTCGTCAGAGCTCCAGATAAGGCGCGTATTGGCGTATTTTACGCATTTATTTCAGCTGAATACGCATCGAGTATACACAGTGTAAGTACAAAATACTCAATAGTTTTGTGAAAATGATTTTCAAATTCAGTAGTGGAAATACTGTAATAAAGTTGAAAATTTACTTAGTTGAGGTGTAAAGCTGTTTGCTTTTTGCAGCTGAACTAAGTAAATTTTCAACTTTATTACAGTATAAATAAGTGAATAAGTAATAATAATCTCAAATAAGTGAATGGTTAAATTTGTTTTATGTATTTTTTTATCATTTGTTCCCTATTTAATAATGAAGAAAGTAAATAATTAATTTGTGATAATAAAATGCGCATTTAATTTGAAAACAGGGGGTACAATACACAAAGCTTATCTGGAGCTCTGGTTTGTAATGGAGTAATTCATTTATTGATTGCTTATGACTTAAAGGCCCTTTCAGATCTAGATGAAATGCGAGCGAAAAAGTTGAAAATGTGTTCATGGAACAGGACCTACCGCTTTGATAGTAAACGAGGCAAAATTCTGTCGAAAATCTATGACCCTCGTGTCGAATAAAAAAAGAAAATATACTTTGAGCATTTACTCATCACAAGGAAGCTACATACCAAGTGACAGTCTGTAGCTATTACGGTTTAAAAGTTTTACAAGTTGCGAGGCAAAATTGCCAATTATAATATGTGCCGTTTATTTTCAAATGGGCGTATAAAAAGGTTAATAATTCCAGCACAAAAATATTTATACATTTCCCTAACATTTGATTGGCCCGTAGCAAGTCTCTGTCCAAAATTTATATCCCAGTAAACTCCCACGCCGAACTACTTTCTACAGGTGCGCTGTCAGTGCTGTCAATGTAAACAAATGGCTGCCGTCTGTCAAAATAAACACATTTTCTTGATGAATTTATTTCAAATGCTGGAATTATAAGGAATGAATGGCCTTTTTGTGGAATTTATCGGGGATATAAACTTGGAAAAGCCGCGGGAATACTGGACGAAGGCCTTTCAGTATTCCCACGACTTTTCCAAGTTTATTATAGGAATGAATGGCCTTTTTGTGGAATTTATCAGGGTATAAACTTGGAAAAGTCGCGGGAATACTGGACGAAGGCCTTTCAGTATTCCCGCAACTTTTCCAAGTTTATATCCCCGATAAATTCCACAAAAAGGCCATTCATTCCTTATAATTCCAGCATTTGAAATAAATCCATCAAGAAAATGTGTTTATTTTCCGTTTTCTTAAGAATTATTTTAACTGCGCCTCACGGATACGGAAAGTAGTTCGGCGTGGGAGTTTACTGGGATATAAAATTTGGACAGAAACTTGCTACGGGCCAATCAAATGTTAGGGAATTGTGTAAATATTTTTGTGCTGGAATTATACCCCGATAAATTCCACAAAAAGGCCATTCATTCCTATAATGAACCTGACCATAAATATAAAGATATTCTCTGACGCACCTGCTCCGTGTCAGAGCCGGACGGATGAGGCCGCGACGTCCACTCGGTCCACTTCCTGCGAGTGGTCGGCCCGGTAACAGGGGTCCCCGGGGTGGTGGATCCCTCCTCGGGCACCATGGTTACGTCAGAGCTCGCGTTGCTGGCCCGAGTCGAAGTCGATATGCTTCGCCGCCTGGTATGCTTCCTTCTTCTTCTTTCCTTTCTCATCCTGTAGCCGATTTCATCAAAATTGCAAAGTATACTTATGTAGCAAAGTATACTTTGAGGGAGTAATCATTTATTTTTTCCAAAATGCATCATTTCATATAGAACCAACCACTGCATACATTTGATGATTCAAAGTATGCAGAATTAATATACTGAATTCATTACATTATCACAGCCAAAATGGCTGTGATAATGTAATAAATTCAGTATAATAAAAATTAATAAACTTATCCTAAAATTGAAAATTTCTCCCTCAAAAACTTAGTATACTTTGCTAGATAAGTATACTTTGCCATGTTGGTGAAATAGGCTACTGGCAATGGATAGAATGGGAGAAATGGGGCTTACAGGGTTTGTGACATCCGCACAGTGTGGTCAGGGTCTGCACTGTTCACCATTCCATCAATGAAACTCCCATCATGAGTGAAAAGTTATTTATTTATTTATCTAACAGTGTTTAACCCTACCTACGCTGTTGACGGAAATTGACGTCTGCTGTTTTTCATTTTTGCTTTAATTCTTCACAAAAAAACTGGTTTTGACACCACATGAGAATCGTCTCCACTGGAGACGATGGGGTCGAATACCAAATTTACTAGAAAATGTGTTCTCTATGAACACATTTTCTAGTAAATTTGGTATTCGACCCCATCGTCTCCAGTGTAGACACGGATGCCCCACATAATAAAAAACGAGGCAAAATTCCAAAAGGGGAGATAAGCCATGACCTGGGTGTCGAATCAACAATAAAAATAAACTTTGCCCATCTACTCATAATAAGGAAGCTACATACCAGGTTTCAGGTCTGTAGCTATTACTGTTTAAAAGTTTTACGAGTTACAATCTAAATACGAGCTAAATCTGAAAATCAGAACTGAATATTTAAAATAAAAATATTTATTCAACAGATGAAATGTAGATTTATTATTTCATTTCATCCAAACACTAGAGCAAGTGAGCAGAGACCACCACCTGGACCGACAAATAAAAACATAACGCAAATATTTAATATAGGAATGAATGGCCTTTTTGTGGAATTTATCGGGGTATAAACTTGGAAAAGTCGCGTGAATAATGGACGAAGGCCTTCTGGCCTTCGTCCAGTAGTCCCGCGACTTTTCCAAGTTTATATCCCCGATAAATTCCACAAAAAGGCCATTCATTCCTTATAATTCCAGCATTTGAAATAAATTCATCAAGAAAATGTGTTTATTTTCCGTTTTCTTCAGAATTATTTTAACTGCGCCTGACGGTTACGGAAAGTAGTTTGGCATGGGAGTTTACTGGGATATAAATTTCGGACAGAGACTTGCTACGGACCAATCAAATGTTAGGGAATTGTGTAAATATTTTTGTTCTGGAATTATAAAACTTTTAATGCAAATTTCTAAGTAATTTGACCTTGACCTTGGACATGAAGGCCGCATGGTTGTGATATGGAACGAAAATATGGATGTTGATAAGCATACAAAGTTTGAAGTCAATCCGACTTAACATTGCAGAGATAATGGGTAAGGAAGTAGATGAAGTTTAAAGTCAATCCAACTGACCGTTAAAGAGATAATGGGTACCCGAAAGAACCGACGAACGGAAAGATTAAATATATATACCCCTCGACATACTTCGTATGCCGGGGGTATAATGCCAGTTTCTATAGTAGTGACACTTTAATATCATGTGGCACCATTTACCGCAGGACAAAAACACACCCCTTTTCATTAATGGACTAGTCTGAAAATCATTTTGTGATGATTGGATTGGTCGGAAAACATATCACAGTCCATTCCAACTTACTTAGGTTGACAGGGTTAATAGGGTTTCCCGAAGGAAATTATGTCCAAATATATAGGGTTATTGCAGTACGTGTTATTCACCGGTGCCGTTTATACATACCTGGAGAGAATGTCGGCCGAGTGAGGAGGTGAGGGACGGAACTATTTTTCCTCGTCGGTCCTTCCGCGTACTCCTGGGTACTCGAGGTTCATCCTCCTACAATACGGAAAATAAATTACGATATCAGTAGCCTATTTCACCAACATTGCAAAGTATACTTTTCTAGCAAAGTATACTTTGAGGGAGAAATTTTCAATTTAAGGATAAATTTATTAATTTTTATTATACTGAATTTATTACATTATCACAGCCATTTTGGCTGTGATAATGTAATAAATTCAGTATAATAATTCTGCATACATGTACTTTTAATCATCAAATATATGCAGTCATTAGTTCTATATGACATAATGCATTTCAGGAAAAATAAATGATTACTCCCTCAAAGTATACTTTGCTAGAAAAGTATACTTGATGTTGGTGAAATTGGCTACAGAGCTCCAGATAAGCTTTGTGTCTAGTCTAATTGGTGCATAATTATAATAAACAATTTTACTTTTACAATTGGATTACTCATTTTTTTTCATTATCAAACAGGAAACAAATGATGAACAAAATGAAACAAAGTTAAAAATTCATTCGAGCTGACAAATGAGAAATCTCAGTCACATATAATAAACTTGTGGTAAAACAATTGTTCATTAACTCATAAGTATTTCCCCAAGTCCTCTGGACTTTGAGTAATGTGTGTAGACTGTACATAATGCTGCATTATGAACGGCGAACAGTGCAGATCCTGATCAGCCTGCGCATACGCGCAGGCTGACCAGGATCTACACTGACCGTTCTAAACCACTGTGGCAGCAATATACATGTCTTTTATAGAAACTCACCCTTGCTTGTTTGGTAGGATTCTTCATTCTTTGAAAATATTTTTCTAACTGAAAACAAAATACATTTGTAGTCATAGTAAAATAGCCACAATCATATGTACATGTATATATATCTATGTAGCAGAAGCACAAACAATTTCACCTGAATCACACAAAAGTGAGAATTGATGAGTATTGGCGTTTAACGACCTATCAACAGCTAAGGCCGGGCCAACGCGTTGGGGGACTATCTCGTATTTAACCTGTCCATAATGAGGGAAATTCCCAAAAATCAGAACGGAATATTTACAGAAATATATATATTCAGCCTGAAATTAGAATAACAGGACCAAGTCCATACCACACCAAGTCACTTGGCCCCTTCCCCTAAAAGTAATAGGATTACGAATAATCGTAATATACTCACATAAGGGGTATAACCAGATTCAACTGTCACATGTATACAAGAATGCCAATGACGTACGTGAGGGCCAAACCAGGTCTCCGTTCGGGATTCCTGTAAGGATGAATCCTGACCGTTAAATTACCCATTGCAAGCTCCCACCTGCCAGCAACCATATCAGGATGAATCCCGACCGTTAAATTACCCATCGATGCTCCAACCTGCCACCCACCCCGAAATAACTGGAATGGATTTGGATACGTTAATTTTCCGACCAATCCAATTGTCACAAAATGTTTTCCTGATTAGTGCATTTATGAAAAGGGGGTGTTTATTTTCTCTCAAAAATATGAAAATTACTTGCAAAAAGTGCAGATCCTCGTGAAATCAGCTCATCTGGATCTACACTGTTTGCAAATACCGTTATAGAGGGCTTAAGTGTTGAAAGGGTTAATCATATAAACGAGATGGCCACAGCCTGCATGTAGTGACCAACAAGGCTTTGATAGTATACCGAAAAAAAAACAAACAAACTTTAACCAAAAACATTAACCCGGACGTAAGTACGGACGTACGCCAATGTGCCGACTATATCGCACTGTCCGCAAGCGCGCGCGACAAAAACAATGCATTTCAATGATTTGGAATACATGTTGCAATGCAAACTTGAAAATCACATCTTAAATATCTGAGTCATCATCTGAGACACACTACATTTAAAGGTACATGCCCACTCAGTAGGCACAAAATGTTCTTAGGAATTAAATAAGTGTATAATTGTGTCACTATTCCACTAGTTCTAAAGATTACGAGCCGCCACTATACAGGTATAATCATTACATATTACTGATAGTGACGCGCGGTGGTATCAGGCTATTTTCATATGCAAATGAGGCATGGCATTTTTTAATTATTTATACTAATTAAATGTGTCACCTGAAAAAATAATATTTTCGACAGATTATAAAGTATGATCATTGCACATCAAAAAATAAATACAGAGAATAAATAGTAATGTCAGTTAACATTTTAAGGAAACACGGTTATCGCCCCTGATATCAGTGTGGGAAGTTACGTCTGATATAAAATGTATAATAATGCCAATAAACATGTCGGGTAATGGTGAATGAATGTTTATTCTGCCAGAAAATGTCTCAGATAAGGTCTCTGATATAAAGACCATTTTGTGCCTACTAAGTGGGCATGTATCTTTAACTCTTTGCATGCTAGCAGTGAAAATAACATCAACATAACAAATTACGAGCATGTTTCTTAATATAGCTCTGTTAATATGTCTTGGAATTTCGTTAGAATTGTGTTCTCCAGATTCAATTTTAATGAAATTCCAAGACATATTCATGATATTTATAGGCAGAAATAAAATAACATCAATTGTCGTCTGCTATTTTTTAACTATTTATACTTTTATAGCCCACAAATTTTCCAGCATGCAAAGAGTTAAAGTATGAAACGATCAAGAATAATAAACATAACAATAATACAAGTTGAGCATATGACCAATCCCATAATCCCTTGCTTGTAAGATTTCAGTGATGTCAACAATATTGATTCTCAGGAACAGTTTTTGAAAATGATTTTTCATTATTTTTTTATGTAGACAAAGAAAATCTACCAATTTCAGGAATTGTTTGGTCATTTCAAGGAGAAATCAATGTGTCATGTGACCAATCCCACAATTGCTGTGTCATGTGATGAATCCAACAATGCATTACTGCATCATGAGGCCAATCCGAAGACCCCTAACTATAGCATGTGATCAATCCCATACCCGATCACTGTGTCATGCAATCGACCCCACAATGCATTAGTGGCATGTGCCCAATCCCACAATCTCTCTCTGTGTCCTGTGATTATCCCAGAATGCATTATTATATCACATGATCAATCCCACACTGATCATATGATCAACAAATCCCACAATGCATTACAATGTCACACGTTTGTTTATTGGTGTTTAACGGCCTATCAACAGCTACGGTCATTTAAGGCCGGAACAGTGTCACATGATCAACCAATCCCACAATGCAGTACTGCATCAAATGATCAATCTCACAATGCATTACAGTGTCATGTCATCCATCACACAATGCATTACAGTGTCATTTTGATCCATCCCACAATACAGCGTCACATGATCAACGAATCCCACAATTCCCTACTGTATCCTGCCATACTATGAACTACCATCTCTATGGTAACAGAGATTAGCTTGCCAGCGACAGGATTACTCACCAGCGTTCGATCAATCGTGTGAACATAGTACGTAAACGCTTTCCCCGTCCACGACACCGCTCCACTGAGGGGAGACAACTCAGTGACGTGCATGATTGTACCAATATCTGTAACAAGCATCATCGTATCATCCGGTGTGCGGCGTTTGTCGTGATTTCTACCACTCCCGATAAGCTGCGTATTTTTACGATAAGTTTCTAATTTCTCACCAAGATCAATTAGGGTTTTACGTCCGTTCGATCTCCACAAGACATACGTGCTGCGAGTTCTTTAGAATCGTCTCGGTGAGACGATTCTAAAGGACTCGCAACACGTATGTTTATTTATGGAGATAGTAGAATTAGAAAAATATGGAAGATGCAACCACAAATATGCAACTTATCTGAAGCATGAGACGATGTTTCGTGAAGTGACAACTTGCTAATTTGTTGAGTTGTGTAAAAAGTAAAAAAAAACCTAGATTTTTTAACACACATCCACAATCTGAAGTGGTGTAGGAAGTTGTTGAAAACGCAAATGTCGTTCAAAGTAAATATCAAACAAATGTCAAACCAACAAGAATAGTCACTTCGAGAAACATGCCCAAGTGGATGAAATGAGATGATGCGGTGAACAAAAACTTCAGCGAAAATTAGTCCAATAAGAGCAATGCGCAATAATAATTTCTAATTTTCATCGTCAATCAAGGTTTTTCAATAGGCTCTAAAATTTGAGTCTAAAAATGGCCGATCAAGACTAAATTTTAAGGAAATATTTCAATGTTGAAAAAACAGCAGACGACAAAATTATATTTCCCACCTTCACTGTCTCAATCACATTAACCATTTGTACCATACTGCAATCACTCATTTACTAATAACTCCACAAAGCGGAAATTGACGCTAACTTTCGCTGAAGTTTAAAAAAAAACACAAAAAAAACAACAAATGAACTATGGAAGACAACTCTGCTGGCCCAGAGTGCCAGGGGAGGCTACTCCGGCTGACTCACCATGGTTCTATCTACACAATGGAGGTAGTAGGTGACGGGGTTACACGTCCACGACACGGCGCCGCGTAATGGGGACAGCTCGGACACATGCATTATAGCACCGATATCTGCAACAACACCACCCGCCGGCCACACATACATAACAGCATATTTCCATGGCAATTTATTTTAAATTTGGTTAATATTAAAATGAAAGCAAAAACTTGCCAAAAAATTCCAGTTGGTGGTTATTTTCAAACTATAGTGTGCTCCACCTAAAATTTGTCATCAAGTTAATCCTTTCACCACTACAGACCTCTATAGCAGTGTTTGCAAACAGTGTAGACCGAGGGGCCTATTTCATCAACATTGCAAAGTATACTCATTTGATTTCATCAAAATTGCAAAGTACCGGTATACTTTTCTAGCAAAGTATACTTTGAGGGAGTAATCATTTATTTTTCCCAAAATGCATTATGTCATATAGAACTAACGACTGCATATATTTGATGATTAAAACTATGCAGAATTATTATACTGAATATATTACATTATCACAGCCAAAAATGGTTGTGATAATGTAATAAATTCAGTATAATAAAAAATAATAAATTTATCATAAAATTTCTCCCTCAAAGTATACTTTGCTAGAAAAGTATACCGGTACTTTGCAATTTTGATGAAATCGGCTACAGGTGAGATGGCTCATAGCGAGCCGTCTCATCCTGTTTGGTCGAGCCAGAGCCTGGCTCAGTGCAAACTGCTTGATTTCGAGCATAAATTTACAACACATTCTCAGAAAGTTTTATAATCATGGAACTGGATTCACTGAAACCAATGGAATGTTTGGTTGTTTTTTTTACGTTTTTTTTTTTTTTTTTCAGAATAAAAATAATCTTGTGGAAATATGATGTCTGCATGGAGCCGAGTCACACAGTACAACAAATAAAACATAGTGAAAGAAACAAACATAAATTTAAATGGAATGTTACGTAAAGATGTTTTTTTGAAAATCATACCATTGGCAGTGTTATTATTGAATGGCATGCATTGATGAGGTGAAGTCTCCGCGAAACTGTCAAAATTTTACAGGACATTCCGTCTAGTAAGCTTGAAATTTTTACCAGACTGGACAAAAATTGACCAGACCGAAAAAAAAAACATTTATAAAAATAAAATTGATTTTGTGCGATATACAAGAGCTTTTTTAAGTATATCAGTCATACAAGAAAAGCTAGCTAGCACCAGAAGCGCATACCAAAGGAAGGTGATTTCATTAAAGCTTAGAAAAGAAAATTTAAAAAAAAAAAAAAAAAAAAAAAAAAAAATTATAATCGGACATTCGGTCTGGCGACTTCCGGTTTACCGTCGGACCGGCGGCAATTTTAATGGACAGATGACTTTCGCCGAGACTGGGTGAAAGAATGAAGAAAATATGGACCACTGGACAAGAAAAGGTACCTTGTGACATTTGCAACTATTGTAGATAGTGCTCCTCATTAATGCTTAGAAGGCGGAAAACAAAACATTTTGTCTGCTGTTGTTTTATATTTTATCTTCTTTCTTTCTCAAGAAGATAAAATATAAAACAACAGCAGATGACAGTTTTCATTTCAAGCATTCTAAGGGTTAATGAGTGAATGTTTAAGGAAGAATATTTTCAATGGTTCAATTTTTCTCAATAAAAACATACTTTGACAGCACTTGAGAATCATTTCCACAGAGTGATGATTGTCTTTGGGGAATTTTTTTCTAATTTCAGAAATAATGGACCGATTTTCAAAATTTAACTTTTGTTGTATGTTAGATCATTTTCAAGCTATCTATCCAGATTTCGGAGTCAATTTCCAAAACAATTTTTTTGGCTCCTCCCCCAACTCCTCCATTTCCTTTTCATGCATGTTAAATTGCCATAGACAAATCAATTCTTCGTAATAAAATCAATATTTCACCAAATTTCACTATAAAATAAAAAGAAGGCTCATTCTTAAATTTTAACAGACATCAGTATCAGAAGATGGAGGTTTTATAAAATGGGACACCTTGATAGATTGTACATGCAGTTACAACAGTGTACACAAAAAATGAAGTACAATTTGATTGCATAAAATGAGGTGACCGGATCAGCTCAGTAGGTACCAGGTTTGATTCCCACCTCGACCGCTGCGAATGGTCGATTCGGTGTGTCCTTGGGCAAGACAACTTCGTGCTAGCCTAGTCCTGTCGGATGGGGACTTAGATAGTCGGTCACGACATGCAAGGTTTTTGTTGTTTGTTTATTGGTGTTTAACAGCGTATCAACAGCTACGGTCATGTAAGGCCGGGCAAACGGGTTCAATCACGTTTTAACCTGCTGCATTGGGGGGAAAATCTCAAAATCAGAACGGAATATTTACATCGAGAAAACATATATTCAGCCCTGAAATTAGAATAACCTGACATGGTGCCAGGTCCATACCACACCAAGTCACTTGGCCCCTTCCCCTAGAATAAGATTACGAATAATCATAATACTCACATAAGGGGTATAACCAGATACAACTGTCACATACAAAATGCCAAAGACGTATGCGAGGGCCAAACCAAGTCTCCAGTCGGAATTCCAGTAAGGATGAACCCCGATCGTTAAATTACCCATCGCATGCTCCTACCTACCACCCACGACATGCAAGGTAATCGAGCCAGTGCCGTCGTTAAATCAAAGCATTTATTTATTTATTGCATAAAATGGGCTTTCACTGTAATTGGCATTGATTGGGGTTTTACATCCATTAACCCATTACATGCAGAATACACCTTTACGGGTATGATTTTTTTAGATATTTTTTTTTTTATTTCTCAATGAAAGTATATGTTGTGACCACTCATTTGAACCGTCTCGACGAGACGGTTCAAATGGTTGTCGCGACATATACTTCTGATCGCATAGAAGGAAAATATTTAGGATTTTCCACAAACATAATGGCGTATCCTCAGCATGAAATGGGTAACAGCAATGGCATATACAGAGTGCGAAAATTAATTTGGGGTTTCGCACAGGCGGCATAATGATTGATTGATTTAACAGGTATATATGGTTAACTATACTGGACCGCATAAAGACTCAAGTTGTGATTTAACTAATCTGTAGGCAGAAACATATTTTATGCTTGGAAAATTTGGACCTTTTTTTTTGGCATCTGTCACCAGTCTAGCACCTGGGGCCCGTTTCACTAAACGTTGTATGATAAAAATGTTCGTACGACAATTTTTATGAATTGGTTTCTCATATTAACGCGAGTCACAAATGCTACAATTTTCCATCTACGTGTACACATCATTAAATGTGGACACATCCACAAAGGAATTGCCAGCATCGGCTGTATGTGCAAATGTTATTGTGAATTTTAATGTTACACTTACGAACTAGTCATACAAAGTTTAGTGAAACAGGTCCTTGCAGCCGATTTCATCAAAATTGCAAAGTATACTTATCTAGCAAAGTATACTTTGAGGGAGAAATGTTCAATTCAAGGATAAATTCATTAATTTTTATTATACTGAATTTATTACATTATCACAGCCATTTTGGCTGTGATAATGTATTAATAAATTCAGAATAATAATTCTGCATACTTTTAATCATCAATTATATGCAGTCGTTAGTTCTATATGAAATAATGCATTTCGGGAAAAATAAATGATTACTCCCTCAAAGTATACTTTGCTAGATAAGTATACTTTGCAATTTTGCGATGAAATCGGCTACTGATCTGCGACTATGACTGGATGAAGGGGTCTATGGTATTTGTGGCCAGTCTAGCACCTGATCCAGTGAAAAAAAGAAATTCTGCCAACAAACCAATTAAGTCACATCTGATAAACATGTACAATACGTACATATTGTTCTCAAATTTGGCTGGTAGAAGAATGTACATTTGCAAATTCAAAATCATCATGATGTAACATGTAAAATCATATGATCAAGGTATACACTGTTCAGTATCGAGTTGGGCAAATCATTGCTCTAATGATTTAACACCAAAGCCCATAATTACAATATTTACAAACACTGTAAATCATGACGAGCCGTCTCATCAAGATCTGCAATTTTTTACATTATCTCAAGATTTATTTTTCAACACTCCTTTTCGGGTGAATGGAAAAGTCCGAAATTTAGACTGAGACACATCAGATATTTAGTGTTGGAAAGGTATAATGCAAATTCGCAAGGATGTTTTCTTCACAGTTCCACACACCTTCCTGGCCCCCTCTCTCTACTGTCCGTTTCATGAAACCTGCCCAAATATTACGGCTATATAAATAATGCAAAAACATTATTTGTTTAGACTATTATTTTTAAACTCTGTGAAGATGTCTATGGGGATTTAACATGGGGACATTTTTCTATTTTCAGAAATAGTGGACCGATTTTCAAAATTTAATTTTTGTTTTCTTAGTTTCCAAGCTATCTAACCAGGTTTCGGAGTCAATTTCCAAAAATAATAGTTTTTTGACTCCTCCCAAAGCTCCTCCACCTCCTTTTCCCCCATGTTAAATTTTCTTAGACAAACCAATTTGTTTTCGTATTATAATCAATATATTACCAAATTTCACGAAATAAAAAGAAGGTTAATACAATTGAATATTATCAAAAAAGATATTGTTTTTGCACTGTTTATATGGCCGTAAAATTCCGCCAGGTTTCGTGAAACAGATAGTAATTCCAATGAGACAAGTCTTCATAAACAACGTTTATATGGACACAGTTTCTATGGTTACGCAGGTCACTACTTACCGCTTAAGTTCCGGTCGGTGATTCGGAAGTTGAGCGGACAAAACGCCTTGGAGGACACGATTTTCGCCCCTTCCTTCATATTGGCAAACCTGAGTTTTAACTGGAATGGAATGGTGCTTAACAGTTCATCAACACAAAAGAGTATCATTTAGGGCCAAGCAACGTGGATGAAGAATAAAAATAATAGTAAAACAAGAAATGCGTCTGTCGAACGCGGATGCCACCTGCAGCATATTTGAGAAACTGTGACAAAGTGGTTAACCGAAAAGTGTGACGGACGGACGGACATACGGACAGACAGACAGACGGACGGACGGACAGACGGACGGACAGACCAAACACTATATGCCACCCGTTTCTTCGAAACCCAGTGGCATAATAGTATGTTAGAAGGAAACTATTTAGGATTTTCCGCACACATAATGGCATATCCTTAGCATGAAATGGGTTAACACAGTGCAACCTCGCAACAACAGCCCTGCATGGAAACCTGGCTGTCGACAAGCTGTGCATGATTGAGACATGCCATGTCATTTTGTACCTTAGAAGATGTGCAATATTTTACGATATTTTCCATATATGACGTTGAAAGTTGACAAAATGTTCAGAGCAAATGAGGAATAGAATGCCAAATCAGATTGCACAGCAGCTCAGGCTGATCTGCCACTACACAGTCTGTAGCCTGTTTCACCAACATTGCAAAGTATACTTATCTAGCAAAGTATACTTTGAGGGAGTAACCATTTATTTTTCCCGAAATGCATTATTTTATATAGAACTAACGATTGCATATATTTGATGATTAAAAGTATGCAGAATTATTATACTGAATTTATTACATTATCACAGCCATTTTGGCTGTGATAATGTAATAAATTCAGTATAATAAAAATTAATAAATTTATCAAAAAATTGAAAATTTCTCCCTCAAAGTATACTTTGCTAGAAAAGTATACTTTGCAATTACTTAATCAACAGCTAAGGTCATTTAAAGCCGGGCCAACGGGTTCCATCCCGCATGTAACCTGCTGCATTGTGGGTGATATTCTAATTTCTGGGCTGAATTTATATTTATTTCGATGTAAATATTCCGTTCTGATTTTGGAAAAATTCCAAAATCAGAACGGAATATTTACATCGAAATTCGAAATAAATAATTTTTCCAAAATCAGAACGGAATATTTACATCGAAATAAATATAAATTCAGCCCAGAAATTAGAATATATTGACCTGGTGCCAGGTCCATACCACACCAGTCACTTGGCCCCTTCCCATAAAAGTAATAGGATAAATATAATTGTATTACTCATACAAGGGGTATAACCAGATTAAACCCTCACATACAACAATGCCAAAGATGTACATGAGGGCCAAACCAGGTCTGGTCTCAGTTCGGGATATCAGTAAGGATGAATCCTGATCGTTAAATAACCCATCGCATGCTCCCACCTGCCACCCACGCTATAAGCAGTTGAACCATATCATAGGATATTAGTATATGACTGAGAAGTCCAGCCAATGAGATTGCCCAATAGAGGGTCACATGATTACGGACATATATGATATTCACTGAATATATGTCTCCTCGGACCGAGTCCGAGAGTGATATTCTAAATGTGATATTAACCTGGATGCGTGAGTCACTGATCACGCAATGGAAACAAGACACGGTTCAACGACGAGCCAATTGAACAAAACTACGCAAACAGTATCATCCAACCAGCAGCGAGCTTACAAAAAACAATAATGGATGCAAACTGAAGAAAACTTGTACATAAATGTCAGTCGGGTTTCAGCAAAAACATAAGTCATATAATAAAATAATTATTGTCTTTCGAGTCGGTGTACACGAGAATTACGGACCTTCGAAAAGTCCTTTCCCAGGTCCGGAAATCTCATGTACACCCTCAAAAGTCAATAATTGTATATTGCTTACCTGATGGTCCACTTGAGGTCCAAAAGCAAAATTATTTACAAATATCACACTGAAATGGAAAGAAAACGGGTTCAGTGTTCACACCAACACAACACTGTTCGTCCAGAATAATGAACAAACAAAATTTCAATGTTGATTTAAAATAGATTTTATCTATCATACACACGATAGTTAATATAACAGAAATTCACATATGACATACATGTACGTGATGTAGTTATCTAGTTAACTAGCATACCTAAAACTAGATGGCCGCAGCCCGCATGTCGCACCCACCGAGTCTTTGCTAGTATACTGAAAAACATTAACCAAAAACTTAACTTTAACGTACGTACGCTAATGTGCTGACAATATTGCGCCGCTGTCCGCAAGCGGGCACGATAATAACAACTTTTAATCATCGTCATTTATTGAAATAAAAATTGAAAATGCACTAATTTTAACTTGACTGGTTGCATGACTGGGCCATAGATGAAAATATTGATGGTGATAAACAAGCATATGTAGTTACAAGTCAATTCAACATATGGTTGCATAGATATAAATGTGGCTGTGACTGGAGACATGGGGCTTATGGAATTTGTGACCAATATAGCTCCTGATTCAAAAGCATACAGCTTTTGCCTCACAACGGTCTATATTTCTTGCTAGAAACATGACGGGTGCTTCACTGATGGAATGGCGAACAGTGTAGGCTGATCTGGATTTACACTGGTCGCAAAACCCATAAGACCCATTTCTCCAGTCACAGCTACAAATAAGCTAACAAGAAGTCAGTGACACTGATGGATGCACTATTATTATACCAGGGATTCCGCTGGCGATCGCCATTTTCGCAATTGGCGATAAAAAGAAACAATTGGCGATAACAAATTACAATCCCTGCTATACTATTACAATATCACCCTCGCGTGCGCCAAATATTCCCGAAGCGTTGTGAAAAAAACGAACGTCGTGGCGCAGTGGTAATTTGCGATACAAAACGTTGCCGTCGTCGTGGTTTCGGGTTCATATCCCATCGGGTGCATACTTTTAAAAAAATGCGAAATGTCGCAAAAATCATTGAATTGTTGAGCGCAAAACTGAAAAGTTTGGTTGACTTGGGTCGAGGGTAATATTGTGGATTATCTCCCCTCAAAAATTTACTCGGGGAGATAATCCACAATGTTCCCTTCAACCAAGGACAGCATTTATATAATATCAGTCCATTCCAGTTATTTAGGGTTGAAAGGGTTAACTTACGTTGCATTGTTGATTTTCTCTTTCATTTCATCTGACAAAAAGTCACCTCTGTCTAACTGTAAACACACAAGAGAAAGTAAATGAGTTTAACATCCCAGCAGCAGGTCACGTGAGACACGCCATGAGATTTTGTACCTTCGGACATCTGCATAATTTCATGAAATACGTTTACAAAATTTACAATATTTTTCATAAATAAAATCAACAGTCGACAGAAATATAATTCCGTTCTGTACTCGGAAAATTTTGTCAACTTCTGACACCATTTTAAAAAAAATAAAATTATCCATTCCATTTTTCGAACCAATGGAATTGGTCAAAATTTAAAAGAGGACAATCTACCTCAAATATTTAGGAGTGAAAAGGTGAAACCCACCCACGACATTGGGTATTGAATGCCAATGCTATACCACGAGACAAAGCACCGACTGACTGTGCGACTGACCTTGAACTTGGTGTATTCCTTCCCGTACCATTTCATCCAGCGCTTGAACTGTATCACCATATCCTGTAATACATACAATGTATACCGTTTATTTTTTGTTTGTTGTTGGAGTTTAACAGCCTATTAACAGCTAAGGTCATTTAAGGCCGGGTCAATGTGTTTAACCATTTATTTCATCAGGTGAGGTGATTATCGTGAAATAATGGCTTATGCACGAGTGAGGGCTATTCCATTAAAATGCATGTGGGACGGGTGGACGGCAATTAAATTCACGTCGTTGGGTCGTTGGTGTGTTGAAAAAATCGATCCTATTGGTTGTGGGGGGTAGGAGAAAATCGCTCCCCTCGGTTGTTGGGGATAGAGCTGAACACTAAAAATGTCTCTGGGGTGCTTGGCAGCCTTTGTTTGAAAAGAAAGTTTCGTGGTTGTGGGTCGTTTGGTCATGTTCTGGTTGTGGGGAAGTAAGAATTCAAAACGTTCGGGCCGCAAAATTCTCAGGTTTACTGCGGTGCCGCGAAAATTAAGCGCGCGAACTCGAACTTGGGCCGATTAGAGTGAGGTACGAATCTTCATCCCATTGAGCATGCGCAGAGTGCATAAATCGCTATTTCCGGGAAGAAAGCATCGGAGAATTTATCGGAGAATTTATCATATTTACGCCAAATTTGTATGAAAATGTTCGTATACATAGTTGTATGTCCACACAGGCTACTCATACATTGATTTTCTAACAGTGTGAAGCTGGTACTACCCGGCAAAATACGATTATTTCAGTAAAATGTCGGCAAATTGGTGTTACGATGGTGGGTGGGGTACGGTATTTTGGATGTTGGTCGTTTCGTCTAACTGCCAGTTCGTCTACCCTCGTCAACATGTTTTTGTATAGTGACCAATTATCGATTATTACCTGTAGGCTGTAGTTGTTTGATACAAGGTGTTAGACACTGTGGACATGGTTGACAAACACCAATTGTCAATGTTTGGGTTAGGTAAAACACAACAAAACACATTCAAATTACTACTTTTATTAAAGCACTTTATTTAATCTCGTAATCATACATCTGCGTAATTCATTGAAAAAATATTTAATAAATTTACCTAATACGAAAAGTTGATATAAATTCGATATAAAAAAATCTGCTCAGTTTAATTAACAAATCCTGGGCAAATGGCACACTGCCAGATACCTGGAAAGAAGCTACCATAATCCCGATTATTAAACCAAATAAGGAAAAAACCATACCGGCCTCCTATCGGCCGATATCATTGACCCCAGTAATATGCAAAGTAATGGAAACAATGGTAGCAAACAGACTAAAACACCATCTTGAAACAAAGCATCAAATTGGCCTAACCCAATCAGGTTTTAGAAATCATAGATCAACCATACATGTAGATCAATTGGCTAGACTAGAAACAGTCATAAAAACTGCACAAATGGAAAGGAAGTTTGACTAAAGTTGACTACTGATCAGCTAATCACTCATTTATTGTTAGCTGAACTGAACAGCTAACCAATTAATTTATCGAATGAACTGATCATCTAGTCAACTACTCAACATTTTTAATTAGCATAACATGTTCTCTTCTTAACAACTATCAAATTACCCAGACATAATACACAAATATACTACAGGTAAAAATCGATATTCAGTTACTATATAAATACATGATGACGAAACGACTTATCACCTACTATATAAAATAAGGTAGACGAAATAGAGAAAATATGGTGAGTCATATACGTGATGCATCACAAGAACAATGGTCATATTGGGAATTGATGATTTTTCATAATAGAAGCATCACGAGGGTTTCACTGACAAATTGCAACCAGTGTAGGCCCTGATCAGGCTGCATTGGCCTGTGTCTACCTTTTTTTGTTTGCTGCATGTCCCGATATACACATGTTGGATGTTGAGTTTAATTCCCCACAGGGTCTTGCAAAATTACCCTATCTACTAGTATACATGTCAATGAAAATTAAAAAAAAACACCAAATAATCTTATTAGAAAAAAGCTCCCAGCACCATTAAAACCCAGTACATAATGATTGCTGGTGTGAAATGAAATGTGTGCAGTAATTTTGATGTATATGACATTACATGTATATTGTGTAACTTTACAAGAACCTTAAATTTCCATGCCTGAAATTGGAACCAATATTGGCATGGAAAAATGGGAAAAAGGGTCTATATAGGATTTATTGCCAGTGTTCGGAAATCGTTCCTCTGGGTTGTCGCCCAAGTTCAGAAATCATTCCTCTGGGTTGTCGTCCAAGTTAAGAAATTATTCCTGTGGGTTGGTACGGAGAAATTTGTGGCTGTTGGTAAAAAAAAAAGTCTGTGGGTTGTTGCCCATGTCAAAAAGTCAATCCTATCGGTTGTGGGGGTGCTGGGAAATTCATGTCTGTTGGTCGTAGGGGTAAATGAAAGTTGCCTTCCACCCCTCCCACATGCATTTTAATGGAATAGTCCTGATTGGATCCTTGCGCTAAACAAATGAGTGAGCGTAGCAAAGTGAGTTTGTTTAACGATAGGACCCAATCACGAGAGAATTATTTCAAAACAATCGGCAAACCTTGTTAAATAAACATTTTCTTACATTTCACATGACATTTTATAAAAACAAAGGGAACAAGCATAAAATATGGCCAAGAGTTGTGCGAAATAATTTCTGGAGGGGAGTCGTAGTGAAGGCGGCTGTCTCACTATTCAGAGGGTGTGTCCGAAAACATGATTTGATTGGCCGAAGGAAAAACATCATTGCGACGTTAATGGGGTCATTTCTCTATATATGGATATTGTTAACCCTCAGAAAATAATATATACAGTGAAACCTCGCTAAACCGGACACCCTGGGACCTCCCCAGGGTGTCCGGTTTAGCGAGGTTTCACTGTATATCAGGCATTTCATTATTCCAAATCATAGTTGCGTGCTATGCGATCACGAACAGGTATTGTTACATGATTTCCGTTGTTTGCACATATGTGCAAACAAATAGCGCGTGCTGTTTGCACATGGCTTTAGGCAATGCTCATTCCGGGGCCGCGCGTAATGGAAGTGCCTTCATGACGTCACTATGCGGAAGTGCCTTCATGACGTCACTACTTCATGACGTTCATGATGTTCATGACGCGGCCCCGGAATATGCATACCGAAAATTATCTACGTGAATGGGACGATTTTATAAAAGTACTGAAAATATTGAATATAATGCTCAAATTACATCAGTTTTTTGTTGGAAATGTAACAATAACGTTTGATCATGTCCAGCCGTGTGTAAAACGTTTGCTTGTGGGCCCTCGGGAACTGTTTGAACCCGCGGCTGCGGCCTTGGGGTTCAAACAGTTCCCTCGGGCCACAGCAAACGTTTGCACACGTCTGGACATGATCAAACCTTATATTAATACCCGAGATAAAATGACCAAGAAAACCTATCACAACTATGGTCACAACTGTTTCTTGTTGTCCGGTTTAGAGAGGTTCCACCCTATACGTATAATATATTGTTGATTGGTTAAGATGGCGCAATTTCCATAATGATGTCTCAATGAAACTCATCGGACCAACCGACGGACTGGCCCTTTCAATAGGGTCGACACTATAATAAACTTTACTTTACTGTAGACATAATGCAGTCTCCGCGAAAGTCGTCGGTCCGTCGGACATGTCCGTTAAAATTGCCGACGGTCCGACAGTAAACCGTAGTCGCCGACTATATACTTAAAAAGGTCTTAAATATCACACAAAATCCATTTTTATAACAAACATTTTGGTCTGGTAAATTTTTGTCCGGTCTGGTAAAAATTTCAAGTTTACCAGACCGAATGTCCTGTAAAATGTTGGCAGTTTCGTGGAGACGGCATAATGTAAAACCATACCTTGGCATAATCTGCGGGCCAATCCGCCTTTTCTATACCGTAACACAGCTTGCAGTTGGTCGCTGCTGCCACCTGCAATACCACCTGCCCCACACCTGCAAACAGGGGACACAACTAATGACGGGACATTACAATGTTAGGGACATAACTAAGGAAGATAATAGGCATTGGAGATAAGACCATTTGCAACAGACCACAGGTGATTGAACTCCCCACCCAGATACCCTCAGGGCTCCAGATAAGGAAATAGTAATTGAGTATTGTCACTCCATCATTTCTGTAGCAATTGGGTATTTCAATATTTTAATTGGGTAAAATAAAATCACACTACTGTTTACACATCAACAGACAGCAATTGCTTGCTTCGAAAAGAAAACATGTCTTGGCATTTCATTAGAATTGTCTCCTTGGAGACAATTCTAATGAAATACCAAGACGTGTTTTCATGGAAAATAAGAAAAATGTGCTAACGAAAGATGTGTTTTCATGGAAAATAAGAAAAATGTGCTATATTTGTGGTCTGTTTATTTTTTTCTGCAGCATGATAAAGGTACCATAACATTTTTGGTACTCGCTACTTCCGATTTCAATTGGGTTTTTGGCAATTTTAATTGGTATTAGATAAATCCACCTGGTTCGTCTCTACTTTGTATGTTATAGATAGACTGTATTGGGGGGGGGGGGGGGGGGGCGGGGGGGGGGGGGGGGGGGGGCATGGATGTGGAGACGGGGGAGTTCAATCGCCTGTGAACAGACGGACAAGCAATCAGATTACATAGTCTTTTTTTAGGATCGAGATGTCAATGATAAGTTAAGCAGTACCAATGGATGTACATGTAGTTGCGAACAGTAACTCTTGCAATCTAGTCCCGTACCGTTCGTAGCCACTCATTCCACTCATAGGCTCCATCCGTACGTTAGCAGCTGATTGCGAGCAAATTTATATATGTTAAAACTGGGATGTGTGTCAACATTACGAAAATAACATATTCCAGTAGTTATGATGTAAATTTATATATGTTAAAACTGGGATGTGTGTCAACATTACGAAAATAACATATTCCAGTAGTTATGATGTAAATTTACATATGTTCGCCTCTCCATCGATGAAACACCCGTCATGCTTCTAACAAGCACATTAGATCTTTCATCAAGCTACAGGAGTGTTCTATTCGATCAGGAGCTACACTGGTCACAAATCCCATAAGCCCCATTTCCCCAGTCACAAATAGGGATGTAACGTTAAGAGAGACCATTCCAACGTACCACTGCCAAGGTCGATGAAGAAATCGTCTTCCGTGAAGTTGATGGATTTGATCATCTGGTCGACCAACTCAAACGAGGTCTCGCCATAAACCTGGGAAAAAAACAACAGTGTAGTGGAGAATCTTTTTTTTTCTTGTGGCCTATTGGCAAACAAATGCCCCCCCCCCCACCTGTATGCTGTGTTTAAATATTTGAGTAAGCCTTCAAGGGATATCAAATACTATATGCATCCGGCTCTACCGAGACCGGGGGGGGGGGGGCATAATAAGACAGTTATTCAGCAATTTTTGGATTAATATTATTTGGAAATAAATTTACAAGATGTTTACGTTTTGGAAGGTCGTCAAGTGGAATATTCAGATGACAAATAATATTTTAACTAAAACAAGTGAGCAGGGGCTCACAGATACCCCCCAGCTCCCACATGAACGAATACACGGAAACGTTAACGCAAATTTTGAAATGTCTTGCAGATGGACAGACGAACAGGTGGACAGCTGGTTGACCGGAGAGAAAGGCGAGGGTATAATTATTTGGGTAAAGAAAGTGTCTAGAGTAAGGCATTCGAGTATTGAAGTTAAATGATGTACCCCTATACCATTCAAGGTGCATGATCACGTGGTTACAACAACAACAACGTCGCCCACTCCAAAATAAGTATTATTTGATATTTTCGTTAATATGCAACGGATTATGATGAAATATGGCGCAGCAACGCGTCTTCTGAGCCTTCATGAGCTGCATTTGGTGGTCCAGGGAGTTTGGCACAGACTTATGTCGTTTTTTGCGAAGAATCGATTTTCGTGTCAGAGACACGGAAATCGATTCTTCGCAAAAACGACAGAAGTTTGGGCGAAAATACAGAGACCATCAAATGCAGCTTAACAAGACGCGTTTGATGCGCCATATTTCATCAAAATCCGTTACGTAATAAGGACACTATAAAAGAATACGTACTTTGAATCGGTACTTGTTGTTGTTGTTGTTGTTGTTGTTAGTACCACGTGATCATACACCTTGCCATTGTTACCACGGGAGAGAACGGCGCATGCTGGTTGGGCCCATCTGACTGACTGAACCCCCAACCTCCGGTATTGACGTGCAATGCACTACCACTATTCCACAACCCATCTATAGGTATGATTGAACCAACAACCTCTGGTATTGAAGTCCAACGCCCTACCCCTACACCAGAACCCATCGTTACCTCGGGAGAGAAGGGCTCGTACTGGTTGAGTCGATCGGGGTCCTGGACTGCGTGATCGTAGCACTGCTGGATGATGTGCTTCAGGAGTGGCGTGGAGGGTCGCTCATTCAGGCTCGGGTGCTTATGACGGGCCGTGCATTTCCACTGTAACGTACAAGGACTTGTACAATATAACCAGCAGGCGTAGCCAAATATGTAATTTCTCAACTTAACTACTGTCTGTTCCACGTTTTGCTGCCGACAAACTTTTGGCTATTAAACATATATTGATTTTATTGCGAAAAAACAGTTTTCCTATGGGAATTTAACATGGTGTCTAAAAATAGATTTTTTGTTTGTTTTCTTAGTTGCATATTTTCCAAGCTATCTAGCGAGGTCAATTTCCAAATTATTTTTGTTTTTCCTCAGCTTCTGTTTCCCATGATGATGTTAAATTATCATAGGAAAATCGTTTTTCCCAATAAAATCAATATTTAATGGAATTTCGTCAAATAATTTTTTTTGGGGAGGGCGACTTTTTTGTTATTGATGAAAAAGTACTTAACATTTAAATAGTTTTTAGATTTAATATGTTTAATAGTCAAAGATTCTTCGGCAGCAAAAACGTGAAACAGACAGTAGAGCAAGTGAGCAGACGGTCATGTATACCTCCGGTCGCCACCTGGACGAAAAACACAAATCTTACGGACGGATGGATGGACAGAAATACAAAAACTACATATATTATATACCCTTCAATATCCTTTGTATGTCGGAGGTATAATAAGTGAGAACAAATGAGACACGCCATGTGATTTTGTACCTTCGGACATCTGCATATTTTCATTAAATACGTTGACAAAATTCTCAGAGTACATGCAGAATATAATTCCGCATGTATTCTGAAAATTTTGCCAAATTTTGACGCCATTTGTGGAAAATATTGTAAATTTTGTAAACGTATTTCATAAAATTATGTCTAAAGGTACACAATCTCATGACGTGTCTCAAATGTGGATCACAGATTGAAGTAACAGACCGAGGTGAATAAATACATTAAATATGCCTAAAAGCATTATAGGAATGAATGGCCTTTTTGTGGAATTTATCGGGGTATAAACTTGGAAAAGTCGCGGGAATACTGGACGAAGGCCGGAAGGCCTCGTCCAGTATTCCAGCGACTTTTCCAAGTTTATATCCCCGATAAATTCCACAAAAAGGCCATTAATTCCTTATAATTCCAGCATTTGAAATAAATTCATCAAGAAAATGTGTTTATTTTCCGTTTTCTTAAGAATTATTTTAACTGCGCCTCGCGGTTACGGAAAGTAGTTCGGCGTGGGAGTTTACAGGGATATATATTTTGGACAGAGACTTGCTACGGGCCAATCAAATGTTAGGGAATTGTGTAAATATTTTTGTGCAGGAATTATCAATAAATGAAGAAAAAGAATAAGCTAAATAATACAATTTTGTTTACTCCCTCCATATACTCCATCTATTGAATATGGAGGGAATAAAAAAATAATGTCCATTTATTGATGCTTTTAGGCATATTTAATGTATTTATAGACCTCGGTCCGTCACTTCAACCTGTGATATGGACGAGACAAAAACCATGAACTTTCAACAAGTTTAGAACAAGGCGAGTGTCTCACCTACGAAGGTAATAGAAGATATTCAACATCTGGACGTACGTCCAAAACTGTTGAGACGCGAAGGTGAAGGTCACCAAGATGAAGGTGACCAGAACGACACTGCGTGGATGATGAAGCTATTGATGAAGTTTGGTAATGGTCCGACTAATGGATCAGGAGATTTTTCTATTTTTCTGATTTCCAGTATTTGAATGGTGGTCAATACATATACTTTGGTGCAGTTATAAGAAAAATTAAAAAAATTATATCGGCAAAATAGTACTCACAGTGTCGACGGCTCTGTTGTACTTGTCACACAGGCTCTTCATACTCTCGTAACTATAACAACAGAACACAGATAAATGTAAACACAGGGCTCCAGATAAGGAATTAGTAATTGAGTATTGTTACTCCATCATTTCTGAAGCAATTGGGTATTTCAAAATTTTAATTGGGTAAAATAATATCACACTACTGTTTACACATCAACAGACCGCAATTATTGAATAGTTTGCTTCGAAATGAACACGTCTTGGCATTTCAATAGAATTGTCTCCTTACCAAGATGTGTTTTCGTGGAAAATAAGAAATATATGCTATATATGTGGTCTGTTTATTGGTTTATGCAGCATGATAAAGGTACCACACAATTTTTATTGCTTTTTGATACTCGCTACTTCTGATTTCAATTGGGTTATAGCAATTTTAATTGGGTATTTAAGCAAATACGCAGCTTATCTGGAGCCCTGGTATTCTAAACGTTATTCCAAAAATTAGACTTTTTGCCAGGGATTTCAGCGAGCATTCATAGAAAAGTGAGTTTAACCCTTACACCGCTATCTTAATTTTTGTCGTCTGCTGTTTATTTTCTATTTTTTATCATCAAAAGCATGCTTTGACAGCACTTTAGAATAATTTACAATATGCTTTGACAGCACTTCAGAATCATGGGAAATGATTCTGAAGTGCTGTTAAAACATGTTTTTATTGAGAAATAAAGCAAGATATAAAAGCAACAGCAGATGACAATTTTATCTCGTCAACACAGTGCGTATGTGCCGTGAAACATTTTTGATATCCAGTCAATACTATTTTTGCATTTTACAGCCATTTGTAGGTGTTGACGGGATAAATAGAATAGTAGGTTAGTGCCATGAATGGGAAAAAATATTTGGCACGGAAACGGGATGTGCTCGGCAGAGCCTCGCCCATCCCGTTTCCTGAGCCTTGCCAGATATTTTTTCCCATTCACGGCACTAACCTACTGTTCTCTATGTTGTGTGTAGTATCAAGCGTGTCTGACTGTAACTTTACCGTGTTTACTGTGCTAAAATATGAGAAAACATGGCAAAAGTAGCCAAATCATCAAATTCTAGCTTGTCTAGTGATCGGCAAATGAAAATAAATATTTTGACAGCAGGCGGACTTGATTGTACCTATCTGTGTCGTAATTCTTCAGCATGTTCTTGTTGAGAGCCTCTTCCAGTTCGGGAATGTCCACACACACGAGCCTGTCAAATACAACAATACACTATGTAATATCCACACACACGAGCCTGTCAAATACAACAATACACTATGTAATATCCACACACACGAGCCTGTCAAATACAACAATACAATATGTAAACAGGCACAAGCCTGTCCAATACAATACAAAATATCCACATATACGAGCCTACCAAATACAACAATACAATATGTATTACAAAAAATTGCATATGAGCATGGAAATTCAAAATGTTTAGCTCCAAGTTACCCACACAAACAAGCCAGTTAACCATTAGCATGATTAGAATGTGGGAACGAAAATAATTGTCGTCTGCTGTTGTTTTATATTTTGTCATCTTTCTCCATAAAACATGGTTTGACAGCACATTAAATGATTCAATGATTCTAAAGTGTTGTCAAACCATGTTATTGATGAGAAAAATAAACAGAATTGGGAAAAACATACCTTTTGCCATTGGGAATATAGCCGTTAAACAGCTACAAAAACGTAAAAAAATACCTGTCATGTACACACATATTTATTTTGATCTACACGTGTTGCAAATGTTGTGTAGTCTCGTAGTTTTGTCAAACAAATGTATATGCTGGATACCATGAACTATGACTAACGGGCAACTAACAGATGACAAACATTGTCTCAACTGGGAGCATTAACCCTTGCTACGCTGAATTAAATGTTGTCGTCTGCTGGAAATGTTTTATTTTCAAGATTTCTCGACAAAAACCTGGTTTTGACAGCACATGAGAATCGTCTCCAGTGGAGACGATTCTCATGTGCTGTCAAAACCAGTTTTTTTGTAAGAATTAAAGCAACAATGAAAAACAGCAGACGGCAATTTCCGTCAACAGTGTAGGAAAAGGAAGTTAACTCTTTACATGCTGGGAAATGTATGGGCTAAAAATAGCAGACAGTAATTCATTGTATTTTCTTTTATTTCTCCCTAAAAATAAATATCATGAATAATTCTTGGAATTTCATTAGAATTGAGTCAAGAGGACACTATGCTAATGAAATTCCAAGATATATTTACAGAGAAATAAGAAACATACTCAGGGCTCCAGATAAGGTGCGTATTGGCATATTTTACGAACTTATTTTAGCAGAATACGGATTGACTATCAAAAGTGGGAGTACAAAATACTCCAAACAATGTGAAAATACGCATTGATTTTCAAATTGAGCAGTGAAAATACTGTAATAAAGTTGAAAATTGACTTAGTTGATCTGCAAATTTGCTTTTTTGCAGCTCTAATAAGTGCATTTTTAAATTTGAAATATTTTTTATAATTTTTTCCCCTATTTAATAAGAAAATCAATAATACATGATAATACAATATGTACATTTATAAAAGTAAACTACGCATTGCATTTGAAATATGGGGGTATATTACTCTTTAGATACAAAAGTTATCTTTTCAAGTGTCAATTTTTTTTTTCCCAGCGGAATCCCTGATTAATGCTTAGACCACTACACACAACAATTGCCGTCTGCTGTTGCTTTTATATCTTGCCTTATGTCTATTTTCCATTTTTATCATCAAAAACATGCTTTGACAGCACTTTAGAATCATTTACAACATGCTTTGACATCACATTAGAATCATTTCCATTGGAAATGATTCTGAAGTGCTGTCAAACCATGTTTTTATTGAGAAATAAGGCAAGATATAAAAGCAACAGCAGACGACAATTGTTGTGCGTAGCGGTCTAAGGGTTAAATTTTGTCGTCTGCTGTTTATTTAGTAGGGCTAAGTGACTCTGGTGTAGAGTAGGTTATTCTGATTTAAAGGTTGAAGATATATTTTTACTGTAAATATTCATTTCAGATTGTAAATATTCTGAAATTGGGATTCCACGCCCACCTCACCCCCACCCCAAAAGGCTGTTAAACATCATGAATAAATGTTCATGAATGTGTATATCTACCCCACTGGTCACAAATGGCAGCTATATGTACGCAACAGCACCACAATCCACAGACATCGTTAATTAGCTAGTCTACAACGACAGACGATTCGACCCAGTACAAAGACAGCGGATCAATAACTATGGCACACT
The DNA here is from genome assembly GCA_029237695.1 of Conchocele bisecta. NCBI lineage: Eukaryota > Metazoa > Mollusca > Bivalvia > Lucinida > Thyasiridae > Conchocele > Conchocele bisecta. The sequence continues at coordinate 100,663,075 of CM055268.1, read as the reverse complement.
AGAACACCAGATGCTGTGTGGTACATTAATAAGCCAGTGGAGTACAATATATCGTGGGTTATCCGATACGCGTACCAGACAATAATACTCACAGCGAAGACACTGATGACGTGACGTGCTACTCGTTGACCGACTAACCCAGTAGTGGTATTGTCCTCACTGACAGACATTGTCAGTCTTCAATTTAACCCAATTATTCGCCCATCGTTACAGACAGACAATTTGGGTTATGTTCAATCTCAAGGGGCCATTACATCCTATTTGTCATAAATGGCCGAGAAATAAATAGCGAGGGGTCATAATGACCCTTACTTTTTAGAAATGGTCCAATTATGAATCCGGAGGGCCACGATTTAATACCCAAAGGGAAATAACACAGAAACTAGAGCAGGTGCTCACGGATACCCGTCCGCCGCTTGGTCCAACCACCAAATATTTTCTTAGTCATTAGGTTTTGACCTTGGGCATGAAAGCCACATGGGTGGGCTATAGAATGAAAATATGGATGATGATAAAGAAGTATAAAGTCAATCTGACTTACGGTTGCAGAGATGTTGTGTACTTAAAAAATTTAAAGCAAATATTTAAAAAACTGTAACGCCAATATCAACGTAATTTGACCTTGGGTAAATCCAACTTACATTTGCAGAGATAATGGGTGTCCGAAAACACAAATTTCGGACGGACAGATGAACTGTATATCTCGAAAATTTGTGTACATTTTTTTCGACATAGAAAAAGAACAGTTTGAAGTACCGTACACATCTCATCCAAACAGGTCATATAAAGCAAAGGGACCCATCAAAAGACCAGATGGCCGCAGACCGCATGTCAAACCCATCAAGGAATTTGGTGGTCACGGAGTGTATTTCATCAACATTGCAAAGTATACTTTTCTAGCAAAGTATACTTTGAGGGAGAAATTTTCAATTTTTTTAATTTTTTATAAATTTATTAATTTTTATTATACTGAATTTATTACATTATCACAGCCAATTTGGCTGTGATAATGTAATAAATTCAGTATAATAATTCTGCATACTTTTAATCATTAAATATATGCATTTGTTAGTTCTATATGAAATAATGCATTTCAGGAAAAATAAATGATTACTCCCTCAAAGTATACTTTGCTATGAAAGTATACTTTGCAATGTTGGTGAAATAGGCTACAGATGGCCACAGACCGCATGTCAAACCCATCAAGGAATTTGGTGGTCACGGAGTGTATTTAAATTAGAAGTTTGAAGTAAATAAGAGTAAGGGTTATGGAGATATAAGGTTAGATGTAAACCAGAGGTACATGGACCACAGGGCTCCAGATAAGGAATTAGTAATGGAGTATTGTCACTCCCATCGTTTCTGAAGCAATTGGGTATTTCAAAATTTGAATTGGATGAAATAAAATCACACTACTGTTATTATGGAATAGTTTGCTTCTAAATGAAAACATGTCTTGGAATTTCATTAGAATTGTCTCCTTGGAGACAATTCTAATGAAATACCAAGATGTGTTTACATGAAAAAATACAAAGAATATGCTATACTTGTGGTCTGTTTAATGTTGTCTGTAGCATGATAAAGATACCACACATTTTTCTTTGATATTTGATAGTCACTACTTCTGATTTCAATTGGCAATTTTAATTGGGTATTTAAGCAAGTACGCACCTTATCTGGAGCTCTGGTACCCGGTTTGAGTCCCATCGTCGAGTACATATTTTTCTCACCCAGTGACTTAGCTCCCTTAGCTTAGGGACCGTACTCGTTACATTGTAAATACCACCCCCCACCCCCTCCCCCAAAATGTTACATACAACAGTGCTCCAGATAAGGAATTAGTAATTGAGTATTGTCACTCCATCAATTCTTAAGCAATTGGGCATTTCAAAATTTTAATTGGGTAAATTAAAATCACACTACTGTTTACACATCAACAGACAGCAATTATTGAATAGTTTGCTTCGAAATGAAAACAAGTCTTGGCATTTCATAGAATTGTCTCCTTGGAGACAATTCTAATGAAATACCAAGATGTGTTTTCTTAGAAAATAAGAAATATATGCTATATTTCTGGTCTGTTTATTGTTTTCTGCAGCATGATAAAAGTACCATAAAATTTGTATTGCTTTTTGATACTCACTACTTCTGATTTCAATTGGGTTTTTGGCAATTTTTAATTTGGGTATTTATGCAAAATACGCAGCTTAATCTGGAGCTCTGATAATAATATATGGAATTCAGAGACGAAATTAACCCTTAGACCGCTATCTTAATTTTTTTGTCATCTGCTGTTTATATTTTTCTATTTTATTATCATCACTGCTTTGACAGCACTTTAGGACAATTTACAACATGCTTTGACAGCACTTCAGAATCATTTCCATTGGAAATGATTCTGAAGTGCTGTCAAAACATGTTTTTATTGAGAAATAAGGCAAGATATAAAAGCAACAGCAGACGACAATTGTTGTGTAGCGGTCTAAGGGTTAAAATAATTTTGAAGTACATGTACGGCACAGTATGCATGAAACTCACTATGGGGAGGAAGAGTGCATATATGCCCGGGTAGCCGAGTCGGTATACCATTGGTCACATTGTGTGTAGCGGTCTAAGGGTTAAAATAATTTGGCGGTGGAGTATGTCACAGTATGTATGAAACTCACTATGGGGAGGAAGTGTGTATATGTTTCCGGGTAGCTGAGTCGGTAGAGCATTGGTAAGGTAAACCAGATGTCCCCGGTTCGACTCACGTGGCCGGGTGCACAATTTTCATGCTCTGTGACATATATACAAGGGTGTTTGTTTGTTTATTGGTGTTTAACGGTCTATCAACAGATAAGGTCATGCAAGGCCGAGCAAACGATCTCGTTTTAACCTGCTACATTGGGTGGAAAATCCCAAAATCAGAACGGAATATTTACATCGAGAAAAAATATATTGTGTTTATTTCAGAAACTTAATGACATCACATTCCTGTAACTTGTCAATACACAAAGGCACCGATGGGTAGGACGTAGGTCCCGGTAAAGACACAGTTACCCCACACAGAATGTCGTCAGAAATGACATAAATTTTTGTAAGTTGTTTGAAATGTACATAATTGATTGGGGTTTTTACGTCTGTTGAACAACGTAATATTGTGGTCCGAAAAGTCCATTGTGTTGTTACTGGAACCCACCCGTCAACGCCTCAATAAAATCAATATTTGATGGAATTTCATCAAATAAATTTGGTAAGGGTGACTTTTTTGTTCTTGATGAAAAAGTATTTACCATACATTTAAATATTTTTTAGCTTAATAGCCAAATGTTCGTCGGTAGAAAAACGCGGAACAGACAGTAGTTGCAAGCAGTAACTCTGCACGGCAAAACTCCTGTAGCATACACTACGGACAGTACAGGAGTTTTCCACAGTTACTGCCCAAAACTACAACATTCCGTAGCCAACGATGCGCCTAAAGTAGTCAAATAAATACGACTCTAATCGCTTCGTATCATGTTACTTCACCAAGAGGAGAGACACAGTAAGCAGATTGAAACCTTAGAATACCGTTCTCAATGCCTACAGATGCATATAATACATATGTCGGCGACATGATGAGCGAAGACCAAACAGGCAACCCCAAGAAATTCTATTCATATGTAAAATCCAAGAAGTGCGATGCTACCGGAGTATCACCACTATACAGTGACGGAATGACACATAGTAATGCCAAGAAGAAAGCAAACATTCTGAACAATCAGTTCTCTTCTGTCTTCACTATGGAAGACACCAATAACATACCGGCTCTCAACACACAAGACCACCCAACAGTCGATCCAATCTCAGTCCACAAAAATGGGTGTCATCAAATTATTGAAAAACCTTAATTCCTCATAAGGCGACAGGCCCAGACAACATTTCAGGCATGTTCCTAAAGGAACTCCGCGAAGAGGTGGCTGACATTCTGACTCTAATATTTCAAGCATCGTTGCATCAAGGTACCATACCTACTTCATGGAAAGAGGCCTTCATATCACCGATTTTCAAGAAAGGAGACAGAAGCAAGCCTTCAAACTACCGCCCAGTATCACTGACTTCAATCAGCTGCAAACTACTTGAGCACATTGTACACAGCCATGTCATTTCACATTTGGATGAGAAACACCTGCTGAATGATGCTCAACACGGATTCCGCAAAGGAAGATCATGCGAGTCACAACTACTGTTGACAACACAAGATATCTCGAACTCTCTCAATGCCACGGGAGCAAAGTGGATGCGGTTTTACTAGATTTTTAGCAAAGCCTTCGACAAAGTCCCACACCAACGACTTATCATCAAACTGAAGCACTACGGCATCAGAGGAACGTTGCTCGACTGGATCGCAGACTTCCTGAACAAAACGCACACAGTCAGTTGTACTAGAGGGTCACCACTCTGCAACATCAGATGTGACTTCAGGGGTACCCCAGGGTACAGTGCTTGGCCCGCTCCTGTTCCTGGTTTATATTAATGACATGCCAGAGTCGGTTACATAACACCGCACGCTTGTTTGCAGATGACTGCTTGCTCCACAGAAAAATCAAGTCCCCAGCTGATTCTGCAGCATTACAGAATGACCTTGACCAGTTACAGCTGTGGGAATCTAAATGGCAGATGAGCTACAACCCAGACAAATGCGAGGTAATCCGCATAACCAACAAGCGGCATCCAATTGAAGCCAACTACCAGATCCGTGGACAAGACCTAGCCCCGTCTCCAGCCTCCAAATACCTGGGAGTAACAATCAGCTCCAACCTCTCATAGAACGAACACATCGACAACACTGCGAAGAAGGCCAACAACGTACTCGGCTTCGTCAGGAGGAACACATACGCCTGCTCTAAAAGCGTGAAGGAACAGTGCTACAAGACACTAGTGCGTCCAATATTAGAGTATGCGTCACCTGTATGGGATCCCCACACCCAGTGTAAAATCGATGTACTTGAATCCGTGCAGAGGAGGGCAGCACGCTATGTGACAGGCGACTACAGCAGGCAAAGCAGTGTAAACATCAATGCTATCAGATCTCAATTGGCTAACACTACAGGAAAGGCGCCGCCAAGCAAAGCTAGTAATGATGTACCGGATAGTAAACAATTTGATCGCCATTCCACCCGTACTATAACCTCATCCCAGCTTCATTCAGAGTAACCAGAGGGCACTCCATCAGATTTGCTATACCTCATTCTTCTTCCAATACACATCAGGCTTCATTCTTCCCAAGCACCATCAGACTCTGGAATCAATCTACCAGCGTCCGTCGTAGCGGCTCCCACCTTGCCATCATTCAAGAGTGGGCTGTTGGCCGTGTAGAACGACGACAGTGCCTGTTTTTAACTGTAACATACCCGCTATTTTAACGTTCACGAGCGATTTCCTCGACGGCTCATGTACATAGTCACCGTTCGAGAATACTCAGGTACCTGAGGGATGAACGTATTGGAAGAAGAAGAAGAAGATGTACCGAAACGTCCGAGAGCATGGTATTCCACGGTTTCAATCCGCTTACTGTGTCTCTCCTCTTGGTGAAGTAACATAGGCGTCGCCAGTGGGGTTGGGGGGAGGGAGTTTGTTAGAATGAACCCCTTTTCAGTTTTAACTTTTGGGTGCAAGAATGACTATTGGAAATTGCACGTAACGTAGATTTAAAAAAATCCCCCTCCACCCCCCCCCCCCACCCTGCCTAATGAAAGGCGATATCACTCTCACGCTCCCCTGGAAAATCGTATGTAGCGGTTAGTCGACTTTATTTGACTAGAAACGTCCATGGTACGAACTCGAAAAGTAAAAAATACACACGATTAAATTATAGTAGAGATTACTACAACTACATAATACATTCGGGAAAACTTTACGAGACGTTCCATGACGATATTCCATGATAGCGGAACTCGGTGACAATGATTATTATATTACATACAGTTCATACAGTGTTACATGTAGATACCGGATATAAGCATTTGCTTATATAAACTTTGTCAGTTTCTTCTGCCCTTTTCGTAGTGTTTTATGAGAATATGTGCAGAATTATTGAGGGGACCCGAGGCCTCCCCAACAAAATTAGGCCACCCCCCCTCCTCCACTTCCGGCGCCCATGAAGTACATACAATCAAATACAATCGAGATTCCCGGTATTTAGCCAGTACCCATTTACAGCTGGGTGGACTGAAGAATTGTGGATAAACTGTCTTGCTCAACGACACAACGCACGCCTCCGGTGAGGCTCGAACTCACGACGGTAAGATCAGCAGTCCAACGCCTCCGACCGCTCGCTCCATGTGGGTTACGCATGAATTTAACAAACTATGCTATGAATTGACATATATCATAGACAAAGTTTCATTGTGACTGTGAGCCTTTTATTTGAAAATATCAAACTGACAGGTCAACAAAATCTATGATAATATATTCCGGACAATAAAATATGGCGACCTGTTCAGCTATTTATAAAACATAAATTTTCCCATCGTTTTACACCACTGGTTACTATGGACGTTACCTACCTGATCGTGTCAACAATTTCTTGGGCACCATCTTTACCATCCTGTAACAAAGAAAAACAAATTGAAAGTGACCAGACTTGAGAAATTCAGAATTTCCTGAACACACCTTCATCCGAAAAATAGAACGGTTGAACTTGAAAGATTTCTTACCGCGATCGGGGGAATTGGCCACTTGTAAACGGCTGGCTCCGCTCCCACAGGACTGTGGAGCTTTAAACACTTCATCATCTCAAATATTCTATCTCTGCCTCATTCAGTATCAAATTAAACACAACAAATGAACAATCGTGACCATTTTAGGATCAGCGAGCTGACCTACATTTCACGTCGACCCTCCATGCCCACGCATCTCGGAAAAGCCGCTTCGTCACGTGCACAAGTTTCCGCCATTGCTATTGGCCGCCTCGTTCTGGAATTGGAGTTCCCAAAACATGGCGGATTCTTTCAATTTTAGAAATCTGCAGCTAGTTTCACATGTTGTTTTAATATTTCGGGAAAGAGCGTTAAGAGGTTAACATTTTCTGTCAGCAGAAATAAAGATGGTAAAGATGTACACAGTTGTCATAGGAGTTTGTAATTGAAACAATGATAACTCCAGTTAAAACTAAACGGTTACGGTTGATTGACTTCAAATGAAAACAAATTCACTCAGCACACTCACTGATTTAATCAAATGAATACCCTGTCCTGTTAGCCTTAGGGCCATATTACAATATTGCGTTTTCGCAATCTTGTCCTATAAACGAGATAGTAAAAACGCAATGAAAAATCGCGAGAAAATGTGAAGGCGAGACCGCTAGGAAGAAAATATGAGATTCTGTTTTCGTCTCGACACTCATGTTTTCTCAAGACATTCATGTTTTCTCAATCTCGCCTCGTGTTTGGCCTCGCATTTTTGCCCAACAATCTAGCATCGGAATGTTCTCTCATGCTGTGACAAATAAACGATGTTCGGGTCCTCCACTACACCCAACATGCCCAAGATCAAGGTTCCACGTTTTGCTGCTGACAATCTTTTGGCTATTAAATCTAAAAACGTGGGAACAGTCAGTAGCACATTCAAAACCTTAGTCGAGAACATCACCGACCCAATCAAGTTGGGTTGTGATGGCTGCTATTTGTTTATTGGCATTTTATATTTTTTCAATAAAACTGAACACATACAATGTATATCTAACTGTATTAAACACTTGGATTGAACCCTAGTTTACATTTACAAACATACACCAGCATATTGTTGATTTCAATACAATTCTTTGTTGTTCTTGATTCTTTTGCTAATCTTCCGCAATATAGATTTAGTCACATCTGTGCTTCGTAATCTCAGGATACTCTACACTTGGTGCTTACCATTTATAAACTCTTGTGGCGCATGCATGAAGTAGGGATTAAACTATTATTACAACCTCCCTGTACCCTTAAGGAATCTCGGGAAAGCCATGATTAACTCATCTATGCCGTATATAGTCACAATTATCTCCTCTACATTCCCTGTATATACTTTAAGATTAAGGGCATATCACACAGCGTCTCTTCATTTCTTGTAATTGATGTCACTTCTCTATTCAGTATATCTCTTTGTCGCGAATATTGTGGTCACAGTCATGCATGTAGGAAATGCAAATGCCCAATTGTTTCTGGGACATTGCAGACTTCCACACATTCTTGTCTGATTTTGCTTGATTAGGGACTGGTCATTATTTATCGCCGGGGGGGGGGGGGGCTGGATGAAATGCCGGGGGGGTGGGGGGCCCCGCCCCGAAAATATTGACTGCTCCAGAGGGGGGGGGGGGGGAGGGGGGCCTCCGAAGATTTTCACAGATATGGAGGGGGGGGGGCCTCCAACTTTTTAATATAATTCATGGAGGGGGGGCCTTGAAAAACATCTGTGGACTCTGATCAGGGTCTACACTGGTTGCCATTCATTCAGTGACACATCTATCGTACACAGTTTAGATCCTTTTTAACAAAAAGTATTTGGATTGTCCCAAAATAGTGTCTGAATAATTAGGGTAAATACCATCAGCACCTACACTGTTTGTCATTCAGTCAGCTAGTAAAGAGATTTAATAGATTCAGATATAAATAAATGTCCCTTCAGAATAGGGGTGTTACAAATATTTCAGAAAAAAACAACACAAAATGTATGGGGAAAATCCGAAAAATTGTTGCAAACAGTGCAGATGCTGATGAGACAGCTCGTTACTGAAACATAGTCATATAAACATGATAAATATCAAAGACATCTAGCACATTATGATTAAGTTACAGTACTACAAATGTACATGTATATATAATTATATAGATACATGACTGCAATAAACATGTACTGTAATAAAGAGTGATGTGATGATGATAAGCATCATGCAATTGAATTATTATAACCATCCGAATGGCCAGTTTACATGGGGTTGGGGTTGAGTTGGGAGCATAGGTGGGGGGGGGGGGGGGGGGGGTCCCTTATGTAGTTACCCCGGCGTTGTCGGCGTCATCGTCACGCCTTGGTTAATGTTTTTTTTAGTGAAGCTTGTATATGGAATACTCCTGGCCCTACACCCACCATGCTTGGACAATCTTCATCTCCTTAGATGATGTACATCAACAACCCCTGACCTATATTTGACCGTGACCTACATTTAACCTTGAATTACTTTTAGTATTCCCTTTATTGGTTAGGTTAGTCACCTTGTTAAGGTTTTTAGTCAAGCTGATATACATAAAAGGACTACTTGTGCATACAGACACCATACTTGGACAACCTTTTCTCATAGGGATTGACATCAATAACCCCTCCCCCGGGCTATATACCTGACCTACATTTCCTCATTGAATTACTTACATTTAATTGTACCCCCGCACCCCCCCCCCCCCTCCCCCCCCCCCCCCCCCCCCCCCCCCCCCCCCCCCCCCCCCCCCCCCCCCCCCCCCCCCCCCCCACCCCCCCCCCCCCCCCCCACCCCCCCCCCCCCCCCCCCCCCCCCCCCCCCCCCCGGCAACGCAAACGAAGTTGTAGGGGGTATACTGAGTCAGCCTGACCGTCCATCCGTCCGTCTTTCCGTCCGTCACAAAACTTCACAATTGTAAATTTCCTTTTAACTTCTCTTTCCCCTGGGAAATCTTTCATATTTTACCCGCCCCTTCTCTGACACTCATACATCATTCTGCAACAAACCTACGACCCCCATTTATGCCAGGGGTCAAGGTCACGGACTTAGAAACTTAAAAAAACGAAAACTTAACAATTGTAAATTTCCTTATAACTTCTCTTTCCCTTTGCGGAATGCAGTGATATTTTACCCGGCCCTTCTCTGACACTCATACATCATTCTGCAACAAACCTACGACCCCCATTTATGCCAGGGCTCAAGGTCACGGACTTATAAACTTAGAAAAAAACTAAAACTTAACAAATGTAAATTTCCTTATAACTTCTCTTTCCCTTTGCAGAATGCAGTGATATTTTACCCGGCCCTTCTCTGACACTCATACATCAGTCTGCAACAAACCTACGACCCCCATTTATGCCAGGGGTCAAGGTCACGGACTTAGAATGTCTAGTTTGTTTTTTTCAACTGGAACCACCATCGCACTCTCCATATGTGCTGACATAGTCTTTTATCTGAAAATGATAGTATGCGAGCTGGAATTCATTCTACAATGTACGTCAGGGCTGATGCGGGGTGGTATTCTGTAAGCCCCCGCTTACTGACAAATCTAGTTCTCAATTGAAGTGGTCAGTGAAACAAGGGAGCTAACTCCACGACAAGTCACTGGCATTGTGTAATTCTCAATTGAAGTGGTCAGTGAAACAAGGGAGCTAACTCCACGACCGGTCACTGGCATTGTGTAATTCTCAATTGAAGTGGTCAGTGGAACAAGGGAGCTAACTCCACAACCGGTCACTGGCATTGTGTAATTCTCAATTGAAGTGGTCAGTGGAACAAGGGAGCTAACTCCACGACTGGTCACTGGTCATGTGTAATTCTCAATTGAAGTGGTCAATGGAACAAGGGAGCTAACTCCATGACTGGTCACTGGCATTGTGTAATTCTCAATTGAAGTGGTCAGTGGAACAAGGTGGCTAACTCCACGACTGGTCACTGGTCATGTGTAATTCTCAATTGAAGTGGTCAGTGGAACAAGGGAGCTAACTCCACGACTGGTCACTGGCATTGCGTAATTCTCAATTGAAGTGGTCAATGGAACAAGGGAGCTAACTCCACAACTAGTCACTGGCATTGTGTTATTCTCAATTGAAGTGGTCAGTGGAACAAGGGAGCTAACTCCACGACTGGTCACTGGTCATGTGCAATTCTCAATTGAAGTGGTCAGTGGAACAAGGGAGCTAGCTAACTCCACGACTGGTCACTGGCATTGTGTAATTCTCAATTGAAGTGGTCAGTGGAACAAGGGAGCTAACTCCACGACTGGTCACTGGCATTGTGTAATTCTCAATTGAAGTGGTCAGTGGAACAAGGGGGCTAACTCCATCAGGGAGTTCCCTCTTCTTCCACTGTCCCCTTCAATTACATTAGCTCTGTTTAAGGTAAATAATTAGGAGGTTGCGAGGGTACAGGTATCCTACCGGTTGAAGCCATCCAAATTTGTATCTTTACAATGAATATTACTGGAAATCACACCTTGGTCGTCTGGTCCATTAGGCAGAACCATGTTCAAATCGCGAAGTAAAAACTTAAACGTGGATAAATCCGTGTTGGTTTCATCTGGCATTGTGTGCCTAGCACCACTGTAGCCTATTTCATCAACATTGCAAAGTATACTTTACTAGCAAAGTATACTTTGAGGGAGTAATCATTATTTTTTCCTGAAATGCATTATTTCATATAGAACTAACAAATGCATATATTTCATGATTAAAAGTATGCAGAATTATTATACTGAATTTATTACATTATCACAGCCAAATTGGCTGTGATAATGTAATAAATTCAGTATAATAAAAATTAATAAATTTATCATAAAATTGAAAATTTCTCCCTCAAAGTATACTTTGCTACTAAAGTATACTTTGCAATGTTGATGAAATCGGCTACTGTCAGAATGCCTTTGTTTCAGTGCTGGGAAGGGCATTTCAGGGTATGTTAGTGCTAACTGTGCAATGCTTCCTCTTACATGTACACATATATTGTTTATTCACATTGTGTATATGGCTTTGTTGTACATACTAGTACACCATTCAATCAATATAATACACATTGCCATAATAATCCTATAAATATTTCAACACCACAAATGGTATCTAAATGCATTGTTATTATGAAAAAGGAAGTACAACATACTACTGTCTGTTTCACGAAACCTGCCCAAAATGAAATGTTACGGCCATATGCAAAAACAATAATTTTTTTGATAATATTAAATTTTATTAAAATTTAGGAATGAGCCTTCTTTTTTATTTCGTGACATTTGATCAAAGAAAGAATTATTTTTCTACGGGAATTTAACATGGGGGACAATGAGGTGGATGAACTGTGGGACGAGTAAAAAAATAATTTGGAAATTGACTTCGAAAACTGGCTAGATAGCTTGAAATGATCTATTATCTAAGAAAACAAAAGTTAAATTTTGAAAATCGGTCCAGTATTTCTTAAATTCGAAAAATGTCCTCATGTTAAATCCCCATAGACATCTTCACTCACTCTGTGAAGATGTCTATGGGGATTTAACATGGGGAAATCGTTTTTTCACAATAAAATAAATATTTGACCAAATTTCACGAAATAAAAAGAAGGCTCATTCTTAAATTTTGCTTTAATTTAATTTTATCTAAAAAAAAAATGTTTTTGCCTTTTTAGCTCACCTGAGCTCACCGTCGTCGTCCGTAAACATTTTCAAACGTCTTCTCCTCGGTAACCATTGGGCCTATAGTCACCAAACTTCATGGTCATGGTCCTTAGGTAGGGGGATTACAAAATTGTTAAAATGACGTCATCACATAATCCAAGATGGCCGCCGTCTAAAAATAGCACAAATTCTTCAAAAATCTTCTTCTCAAGAACCGCTAACCGGATTTCGACAAAACTTGGTAGGAATGATCGACGTACATTGCTCTTTCAAAGTTGTTAAAATGGTGACCCCGGGGTCAAAAATGGGCGTGGCCCGTGGGGTCAAATTGTGGTTAAATTTTATTTTTGACCGAATATGGTCATGTCATATATCAAATTGAAGGTATCAATGAGGCAATCACTCTGGTGCATTCTTTTTCGAAATCGGATTGTTATGTCATCCAAGATGGCCGCCGAAAGGTCAAAAGATCGTTCTTTTATTAGAGATTTCAAAATTCTTCTTCACATGAACCGCTTGGCCCATGGTAGCCAAACTTAAAAGTTATGGTCCATGGGTGAAGCCTTTTCAGATTTGTTAAAATGGAGGTCATCGCTAATCCAAGATGGCCGCCGTCTAAAAATAGCATAAATTCTTAAAAAATCTTGTTCTCATGAACCGCTAGCCGGATTTCGACGAAACTTGGTAGGAATGATCGATGTACATTGCTCTTTCAAATTTGTTAAAATGGTGACCCCGGGGTCACAAATGGGCGTGGCCCGTGGGGTCAAATTGGGGTTAAATTTTATTTTTGACCGAATATGGTCATGTTATATATCAAATCGAAGGTATCAATGAGGCGATCACTCTGGTACATTTTTTGTCGAAATCGGATTGTTATGTCATCCAAGATGGCCGCCGAAATGTCAAAAGGTTGTTCTTTTATTAGAGATTTCAAAATTCTTCTTCACATGAACCGCTTGGACCTTGGTAGCCAAACTTAAAAGTTATGGTCCATGGGTGAAGCCTTTTCAGATTTGTTAAAATGGAGGTCATTGCTAATCCAAGATGGCCGCCGTCTGAAAATAGCATAAATTCTTAAAAAATCTTCTTCTCATGAACCACTGGCCGGATTTCGACTAAACTTGGTAGGAATGATCGATTTACTGTGCTCTTTCAAAGTTGTGAAAATGTTGACCCCGGGGTCAAAAATGGGCATGGCCCGTGGGGTCAAATTGGGGTCCATTTTTTTTTTGACCGAATATGCTCATGCCATATATCAAATTGAAGGTATCGATGAGGCGACCAAAAGGTCCATTTATTCAAGATTTTGAACGTCTTTTTCTCAGGAACCACGTGGCCGATGCTGGCCAAACTTCATAGGAAGTTAAGATCTTTGGGTGAAGCATTTTCAGATTTGGTAAACTGACAGTCATCGCTTAATCCAAGATGACCGCCTTCTAAAAATAGCACAATTTTTTTAAAACACATGAACTCAATGTCGCATTCTCCTCTGGTGTTCATGGAGTCAGGTGAGCGAATTAGGGCCATCATGGCCCTCTTGTTTATATAGTCGTGAAACAGAGAGTACATACAACTATAAATATTTGTACATTCCTTGCTGTGAAATAAACGAGTATTAATGTGTATTCCTAGAATGGCCTGTGTCTGAATATTTAGGGTTATTGCAGAACTTATCGTCTTCTTTTCACCATTTTAGTACATGTACATGTTTTTGTTATCACGACTCATTTAAGCCGTTGAGTATTCACAATACATGTATATAGGTCCAGCTCTGGGAGTACACTGCTTATCACATTAACTGTAGCCTATTTCACCAACATTGCAAAGTTTACTTTTCTAGCAAAGCATACTTTGCGGGAGTAATCATTTATTGTATCCCCCCGCAACGAAGTTGTTGGGGGGTATACTGGAGTCAGCTTGTCCGTCCGTGTTTCCGTCCGTCACAAAACTTAACAATTGTAAATTTCCTTTTAACTTCTCTTTCCCTTTGCGGAAATCTTTCATATTTTACCCGCCCCTTCTCTGACACTCATACATCATTCTGCAACAAACCTACGACCCCCATTTATGCCAGGGGTCAAGGTCACGGACTTAGAAACTTAGAAAAAAACGAAAACTTAACAATTGTAAATTTCCTTTTAACTTCTCTTTCCCTTTGCGGAAATCTTTCATATTTTACCCACCCCTTCTCTGACACTCATACATCATTCTGCAAGAAACCTACGACCCCCATTTATGCCAGGGCTCAAGGTCACGGACTTATAAACTTAGAAAAAAACTAAAACTAATTAACAAATGTAAATTTCCTTATAACTTCTCTTTCCCTTTGCGGAATGCAGTGATATTTTACCCGGCCCTTCTCTGACACTCATACATCATTCTGCAACAAACCTACGACCCCCATTTATGCCAGGGGTCAAGGTCACGGACTTAGAATGTCTAGTTTGCTTTTTTCAACTGGAACCACCATCGCACTCTCCATATGTGCTGACATAGTCTTTTATCTGAAAATGATAGAATGCGAGCTGGAATTCATTCTAGGTCCGGGCTGACGCGGGGGTGTATTCCGTAAGCCCCCGCTTACTGACAAATCTAGTTCCCCTTGGTTAAGGTTTTTAGTCAAGCTTGTAGATGGAATACTCCTGGCCCTATACCAACCATACTTGGACAACTTCATCTCCTAGTGATGTACATCAACAACCCCTGACCTATATTTGACCTTGACCTACATTTAACCTTGAATTACTTAGTTAATTCCCCTTGGTTAAGGTTTTTACTCAACCTTGATTACAGTTTTTAGTCAAGCTTGTAGATGGAATACTATTGTGCATACAGACACCATACTTGGACAACCTTTTCTCATAGGGATGTACATCAATAACCCCTGATCTATATTTGACCTTGACCTACATTTCCTCTTGAATTACTTACTTAATTCCCCTTGGTTAAGGTTTGTAGTCAAGCTTGTAGATGGAATACTCCTGGCCCTATACCAACCATACTTGGACAACTTCATCTCCTAGTGATGTACATCGACATTGACCTACATTTAACCTTCAATTACTTAGTTAATTCCCCTTGGTTAAGGTTTTTAGTCAACCTTGGTTAAGGTTTTTAGTCAAGCTTGTACATGGAATACTATTGTGCATACAGACATCATACTTGGACAACCTTTTCTCATAGGGATGTACGTCAATAACCCTTGATCTATAGTTTACATTGACCTACATTTAACCTTGAATTACTTAGTTAATTCCCCTTGGTTAAGGTTTTTACTCAACCTTGATTACAGTTTTTAGTCAAGCTTGTAGATGGAATACTATTGTGCATACAGACACCATACTTGGACAACCTTTTCTCATAGGGATGTACATCAATAACCCCTGATCTATATTTGACCTTGACCTACATTTCCTCTTGAATTACTTACTTAATTCCCTTTGGTTAAGGTTTGTAGTCAAGCTTGTAGATGGAATACTCCTGGCCCTACACCAACCATACTTGGACAACTTCATCTCCTAGTGATGTACATCAACAACCCCTGACCTATATTTGACCTTGACCTACATTTAACCTTCAATTACTTAGTTAATACTATTGTGCATACAGACACCATACTTGGATACATTTTTCTCATAGGGATGTACATCAATAACCCCTGACCTATATTTTACCTTCACCTACATTTAACCTTGAATTACTTAGTTATTTCCCCTTGGTTAAGGTTTGTACTCAAACTTGGTTAAGGTTTATAGTCGAGCTTGTATATGGAATACTCCTGGGCCTACAGCAACCATTATTGGACAACTTCATCTCCTAGTGATGTACATCAATAATCCCTGACCTATATTTGACCTTGACCTACTTTTACCCTTGGATTACTTAGTTATTTCCCCTTGGTTAAGGTTTTTAGTCAATCTTGTGTATGGAATACTTCTGGGCCTACAGCAACCATACATGGAAAACTTCATCTCCTAGTGATGTACATCAATAACCCCTGACCTATATCTGACATTGACCTACATTTAACTTTGAATTACTTAGTTAATTTCCCTTAGTTAAGGTTTTTAGTCAACCTTGGTTAAGGTTTTTATGCGGGCCGCGGCCACCTTCTTTGTCAAGCTATGTGTACATCGACAACCCTCGTAGTCGAGCTATGCTGTTCTCCTACAACTCTTGTTAACTGATCCTTTCTCTAAAATTTTCCGAACCGCTTTCTTAGTATATTGACAATTTGACTTTTTCAATGACTTTGCCGTGGCTGCTGCTTCTTTTGCCCACTTGTCTGCGAGCTCGTTGCCTACTATATCTTTGTGGCCAGGGCAACAGTGTGTAATTATGGACACTTGTTTTCAAGCTCTATATTTGAAGTGCGAGCAGTTGGTGTAAATGCAGACTCCATCGCAGTTTGACAGTCTGTGAAGATATGCACCCGTTTGTTGATGAAACAGATAGTCTACACAGCATATATTTCAGTGCCAACTGTATGCCAACAAGTTCCCTGCGGAATTGTTGCTTTGCACATTGTAACTTTTCTTGATACAGATGGATTGTTCATGTTGCCCCTCCAAGTACACAACAACACTTCCCCCTGTGGGCCCTGGATTTCCTTTCAGCCTGGAACCATATATGTGAAGAGGATGATGTCTGACTCTGGGATATTCTGCAGTAGATTCTCAATGTTCACAGCTTGCTGTTCCTTTGTCATGTTCATTTATTCTCTGTCAATTTGTACATTTCTCACTAATGTTAGACCCATATACTGCTCATCATATCTGAACTCCTTTGCAATGTTGTCAATCTCAATATCTGTGTTCAATTCATTAAATCTTGCCATTAGCAACTTCATCACATTCAGTTTGTTATAATTGTATGTTGGGTTCTTGAGCTATTCATTCAAATCATCCCTCACTTGTTCTCCTTCATAGTTGCTGACAATTCTAACAAGTTCTTGTACTTGTGAAAGCCTTAGGTGGAGGTCTATGGGAATACAATTAGAAATAACATTCGCCTCAGTCACCATTATCATCGCAGTCCTGTGAACTTTTCCTAATTCTTTAACCCTTAAACATGTTAAAAGGCGGGAACCGAAAATGTCGTCTGCTGTTATTTCATATTTGTATTGTTTCTCAATAAAAACATGGTTTTACAGTACTTTAGAATCATTTCCATTGGAAATTATTCTAAAGTACTGTCAAACCATGTTTTTCATGAGTAAAATGGCAATTGGATTGGCGAAAGCCGGGCGGGCGGGCGGGCGGCGTCCACAATCAATGTTAAGTTTTCGTATTTGAGTCCATTTCTTTGTTATTGTACCACCTAGGATCACCAAACTTTCACAGCTTCATAATCAAGGGGTGCCCATCACATATCACTATCCAACATGTTACCTTTTTTTGAACTTGACCCATTTTTTCCGCGCCAAGTTTTCGCGTTTACAATGTTAAGTTTTCGTGTTTAAGTCCATTTCTTTGGTACTGTACCACCTAGGACCACCAAACTTTCACAGCTTCATAACCAAGGGGTGCCTACCACATACAACTATCCAACATGTGACCATTTTTTTTTACCTTCACCTATTATTTCTACGTAATTGACATAGCCATTTTCAACGTTAACTTTTTAACGTACGTCTGGTTAAAGTTTTTTGGTTAAATTGTTTTTCCTTATACTATATCTCTGCAACTGCTTCGCCCATTACCTTGAAACTTCACATGGGTGTTTATCATCATCCATAATTTCATTCTACCCCCCAACCGTGCGGCCCCTGTGCCCATGTCAAGGTCAAATTACTTTGAATTTTTTTGTTAAAGTTTTTTTGTGTACTATATCTCTGTAACTGCTTCACCCATTACCTTGATACTTCACATGGGTGTTTATCATCATTGTCACACCTGCTTGCGGAACGAGCGATCCTGTGCCCTATGTCAAGTTCAAATTACTTTAAATTTTTTTGTTAAAGTTTTTTTGTGTACTATATCTCTGCAACTGCTTCACCCAATACCTTGATACTTCACATGGGTGTTTATCATCATTGTCGCACCCGCTTGCGGAAAGCGTGATATCGTCGGCATTTTGGCGTCTGTCCGTCCGTACGTCCGTGTGTCCGGTTAAAGTTTTTTGGTTAAAGTTTTTCCATCTACTATATCTATTTTTTTAGTGTCCATGCCTCGCCCCAAGGCGCGACATGCAGGCCACGGCCATCTAGTCTACAAAAAGTGGGTATAATTATGTTATCCAAGTGTCTATGCTTGGAAAAAACCTGGCCTTCGTGGCTTTGTCTCGTTTCTTGTCTAGTTGGTATAATGGCGAACAGTGCGGATCCTGATCAGGTTGTCTGATCTGGATCTACTCTGGTCACAATACCATTAAACCCCATTTCTCCAGTCACAGCCACATATATACATAAATCACTTCTCGGTTTTCAGAGGCGGTCACATGCCCCGAGTCAACAAGGCAATGTACAGAAGAGAAAAGCCGATGACGACCAGACATGCAAAAGTCCCATTGCAACTCTACATGTGGTAATACAGTGTTTCTCTTTGTCACTGTGACATTGTGAAAACAATTATTGTAACATCAAATTGTATCATATGATTTTTTCTGGGTACAACTAAAAAAAAAAATATATATATTTTTGCACTCGTCACTGAATGGTGAGGGGCATATATAGCGTTACCGGCGTCCGTACGCCTCATTCCATATGTCCGTCCGTCACAAACGTAGCGCTGAGGTAAATTTCTTATAATTATTTCTGTTTCCTTTCACATAAAAACTGGTTCACATTTCCCACATGCATTTCTCCGATGGTCCACTATTCTGCTGTGACAAATCCTGGATCCTCAGTCCCTGATCAAGGTCACATATACTTACTTACATATAGTGCATTCAAAACCTTAACGCTCAGGTATTTTTTTTTTATTTCTGTTTCCAATCCAGTAACTGCATGCTTGGTCCCCACTAAACCCAATGTAAAAGTCACATACATGTACATGTACTTAGTGTGTTCAAAACATTATTGTTACATGGTTTCCGTTGTTTGCACATATGTGGCGCGTGCTGTTTGCATATGACTTTAGGCAATGCTCATTCCGGGGCCGCGCGTAGACCAAGTGCCTTCATGACGTCACTACGTGGAAGTGCCTTCATGACGTCACTACTTCATGTCGTTCATGACGCGGCCCCGGAATATGAATACCGAAAATTATCTACGTGAATGAGACGATTTATAAAAGTACTGAAAATACTGAATATAATCCTCAAATTATATCAGTTTTTTGTTACAATGTAACAATAACTTTTGATCATGTCCAGCCGTGTGAAAACAATTGCTGTGGCCCGAGGAAACTGTTTGAACCCGCGGCCTGCGGCCTTGGGGTTCAAACAGTTCCCTCGGGCCACAGCAAACGTTTGCACACGGCTGGACATGATCAAACCTTATAATGCTTGGGTAAATGATTACGGTACATACATGTAAGCGCCATTTCTCCAGTCTCGGCTACGATACATATGAAACACACCATGTGATTTTGTACCTTCGGACATCTGCGTAATTTCATTAAATACGTTTACAAAATTTTTCATAAAATTCAAAAGTTGATAAAAATGTTCAGTGTACCGTACATGCTATGTGCTTTGAAAATTTTGTCAACTTTTGACGCCTTGAACAGAAAATATTGTCAATTTTGTAAACGTACATGTGTATTTTATGAAATTACACAGATGTCCGAAGATCATAGGACCTTAGCAGAACAGCTGTTGCTGTGTGTTTTTAGCTCACCTGAGCAAAGCTCATGTGAGCTATTGTTATGGCAAAGTGTCCGCCGTCCGTCCGTCCGTGAACATTTTCAATCATCTTCTTCTCCCGAACTGCTGAGCCGATATTGGTTAAACTTCACAGGGATGATATATGGGTGATGCCATTTCAGATTTGTTAAAATGGAGGTCATCGACAATCCAAGATGGCCGCCATGGAAAAGTAGGTCAAATTCTTAAAAAATCTTCTTCTCACGAACCGCCAGGCCGATTTCGACGATACTTGGTATGAATGATCGATGGTCTGTGGTTGAAGCCTGTTCATTTTTGCTAAAATGGAGGTCATCACAAAATCCAAGATGGCCGCCGTTGAGAAGTAGGTCAAATTCTTAAAAAATCTTCTTCTCACGAACCGCCAGGCCGATTTCGACGATACTGGGTATGAATGATCGATAGTTAGCGCTGTTTCAGATTTGTTCATATGGTGGCCCCTGGGTCAAAAATGGGCGTCGCCCGAGGGGTCAAATAGGGGTAAATTTTATTTTTAACCGAATATAGTCATATAATATATCAAATCGAAGGTATTGACGAGACGATCACTCTGGAGAATTTTTTGTCTAAATCAGATGATTACGTCATCCAAGATGGCCACTGATAGTTCAAAAGGTCATTCTTTTACTAAAGATTTCAAACGTCTTTTTCTTGTGAACTGCTTGGCCGATATTGGCCAAACTTAACTGTAATGGTCTGTGGGTGAAGCCTGTTCATTTTTGTTAAAATGGAGGTCATCACCAAATCCAAGATGGCCGCCGTTGAGAAGTAGGTCAAATTCTTAAAAAAATCTTCTTCTCACGAACCGCCAGGCCGATTTCGACGATACTGGGTATGAATGATCGATAGTTAGCGCTGTTTCAGATTTGTTCATATGGTGGCCCCTGGGTCAAAAATGGGCGTCGCCCGAGGGGTCAAATAGGGGTAAATTTTATTTTTAACCGAATATAGTCATATAATATATCAAATCGAAGGTATTGACGAGACGATCACTCTGGAGAATTTTTTTGTCTAAATCAGATGATTACGTCATCCAAGATGGCCACTGATAGTTCAAAAGGTCATTCTTTTACTAAAGATTTCAAACGTCTTTTTCTTGTGAACTGCTTGGCCGATATTGGCCAAACTTAACTGTAATGGTCTGTGGGTGAAGCCTGTTCATTTTTGTTAAAATGGAGGTCATCACCAAATCCAAGATGGCCGCCGTTGAGAAGTAGGTCAAATTGTCAAAAAATCTTCTCACAAACCTCCAGGCCGATATTGACGAAACTTGGTAAGAATGATTGATAGTTACCGCTGTTTCAGATTTGTTCATATGGTGGCCCCTGGGTCAAAAATGGGTGTGGCCCGAGGGGTCAAATGGGGGTCAAATTTTATTTTTGACAGAATATGGCCATATAGTATATCGGATCGAATATATATAGTATATCGGATCGAATGTATCGACGAGACGATCACTCTACAGCATGTTTTGTCTAAATCAGATGATTTTGTCATCCAAGATGGCCACCGAAAGGTAAAAAATTTGTTTTACGATTTCAAACGTATTATTTGTTCATATGGTGGCCCCTGGGTCAAAAATGGGCGTGGC
This sequence comes from Conchocele bisecta, assembly GCA_029237695.1. Classification (NCBI taxonomy): domain Eukaryota; kingdom Metazoa; phylum Mollusca; class Bivalvia; order Lucinida; family Thyasiridae; genus Conchocele; species Conchocele bisecta. The sequence continues at coordinate 100,641,340 of CM055268.1, read as the reverse complement.
CCGAGGGGTCAACTAGGGGTCAAATTATATTTTTGCCCGAATATGGTCATATAATATATCAAATCGAAGGTATCGACTAGTCGATCACTCTGGAGCATGTTTTGCCAAAATCAGATGATTACGTCATCCAAGATGGCCACCGACAGGTCAAAAGGTTGTTCTTTTACTAAAGATTTCAAAGGACTTCTTCTTGTGAACTGCTTGGCCGATATTGACCAAACTTAACTGAAATGGTTTGTTGGTGAAGCCTGTTCATTTTTGTCAAAATGGAGGTCATCACCAAATCCAAGATGTCCGCCGTTGAAAAGTAGGTCAAATTGTCAAAAAATCTTCTTCTCACAAACCGCCAGGCCGATTTCGACGAAACTTTGTATGAATGATCGATAGTTAACGCTGATTCAGATTTGTTCATATGGTGGCCTCTGGGTAAAAAATGGTCATGGCCCGAGGGGTCAAATAGGGGTCAAATTATATTTTTGACCGAATATGGTCATTTTATATATCAAATCGAAGGTATAGCAGTAAATCACATGCACATTCGCAATATATGTTAGATCAGAAGGTACCAACAAATTCTGTGGAACATTTGAAGTTGTAAGTGAAGAGTCTTTGTGAAATCAAGATGACCACTATGGAGGCTTTTAGGTGAGCGATACATGCCCATTTGGGCCTCTTGTTTCAATTCACTTCTTTTTAACACTTACAACGCTATCTTAATTTTTTGTTGTGTGCTGTTTATTTTCTATTTTCTATTTTTCCTTTTTTATCATCAAAACATGCTTTGATAGCACTTTACAACATGCTTTGACAGCTTTTTAGAATCATTTCCATTGGAAATGATTCTGAAGTGCTGTCAAACCATGTTTTATTGAGAAATAAGGCAAGATATAAAAGCAACAGCAGACGACAATTGTTGTGTGTAGCGGTCTAAGGGTTAATAGTAGTGTATCATGGATACTTTGTTATCATAATATTTTACAACTCAAATTCAGATGAAGCGAACGAAACGGTGTGAAATCTCAAGTCCAAGCCAGTATTTGTCGCCGTTCAGAAAGCCACTGGAAGCTATCGAAAACTCGACAGACGCAACATCACAAAGTGTTTCCTGTCATGTAAGTTGGTGCATGGTGGGTAAAGTCACAGGTTGAAGTAACATATACCAAGGCCTATAAATACATTAAATATATGTACGCCTAAAAGTATCAATAAGTGAAAAAAAAGTACGGTAAGTTAAACATTTTTTTCAACTGATTTTTCCCCACTTATTGATACTCTTAAGTATATTTAATGTATTTATAGACCTTGGTCCGTTACTTCAACCTGTGGGTAAAGTGGGTAAGGTCAGAACAGGTCCGGCAGATCCGGTGACTGCCAGACCAATATTTTTACAGAAATATTATTTTTTTATCACATGAAATCCTTGTTATGCCATGTTTTTGATAAATCCTGGAGCACATTTGATTGGTTGGCCGCATCACCCTAATTACGTATTCGGATTATGCGCCAACGTTGTGTCAAATGAATAAAATAGAGCCGTTCCCAATGACGTCCGTAATGACATTACAAAGCAATGACGTTTTGACGTTGACATCATCATATTTTAAACGTCATTTGAAGTGTCCGTGACTCATTAAAATTACTGCAATTGTCAGACTGAGCTCCCGTTTGGTAGTATGAAATGTTTACAAAGAACAGGAACCTGTTGTTATATGGCATATTTATAATAATTTTGTTGCTAGGATTAAAATTATTTTTCTCTGCGGAGATTTTCAGCTAGATATGAAAATAGTCAACGCCATCTGCTCACTGAAACATAACCAAGTTTTCTGCTCTTTGGAGGCTGAAGTCATGTGATACTCAGAATCTCAAACTCGTTTCCCTTTGATATGAGCTTCATAAAACTCGTCCGCAATTTTATGCACCTTGCCAGAGGCTCGGTGCATAAATTGTGCGTGACTCGTTTCATAAATCTCTTATCAAATGGAAACTTGTTTGATTCCATATTGACGTCTCTGGAGTTCATATTGGTCAGTGCCGGAACAACACTTCGCATCGTAAAATAGTTCCTTCTAAATAACCACTAATTTGTTTATTTTAATTATGTTTTGTATATTTTTTGAGGCACATATAAATTGCAAGTGATATCATATATAATAAAAAAAATTATTTGATGTACATTCGGATAATTGCCACTCGTTCCACCGCGCAACGATATTGCACGCTGTGGAACTCGTGCATTTTTACACTTACAAATAAAATAACATGTATGTACTTATTTAATATATAGAATTCATATATATATAAAAGGGCCAGGCATGTAATGTAATGTTTATTCTTATTAATATTATATAAACATGAACTATGCATGACTCGTACTGATGACTTCAACATGAATTTTCGGTTTTGTTTTTCTTGTCGGTTAGAATACTTTTGATAATTAATTCTGTGCAACCTATCTACAACAGCCACCCATGGGAAGACACAAAACTGGCTGGTGTAGCGTGGTGGCTGTTGTAGGGAGGTTAATGCTGAATTCAATTTTGTTGTCCGCTGTTTATTTATTTTCTTCGATAATTCTCATCAAAAACATGCTTTGGCAACATTTTAGAATCATTTCCAATGGAAATGATTCTAATATGCTGTCAAAACATGTTTTTTATTGAGAAAAAAGGCAAAACCAACAGCAGACGACACTTTTCGTGCTAAGCAGTCTAAGGCTTAGATACAGAGGAAATCATCCATTTGGGATATAAAATAGCGGCTGTTATAGAGAGGGTGTTGTTGTAGAGAGGTGAGGTTCGACTGTATAATATCAGCCGATGCACAATCTCTAAATATTTCCTGCAATTTTCCTCACCAAAAGTTTATGTTGTTACCACTCAGTGAAACCGTCTCAACTGAGTGGTAACAACATACACTTTGGGTGTGTGGTGGCATGGGCTGTGCCCTAGAGGTTAGAACACTTGACTTCCAGTATTTTCATATTTAGTACTTTCATAGTATTTCCATCCCACTGGTCTGTCTGTGGGACTTTAAACTGTGGTCCCGTCTCTATATGATCTTAGCTGTTGCTGTGACGTTACACTCATTCACTTTCATTTTTTAGCCAGGTTTTTTGAAAAAAAATCCAGACTATTGGATTGGCGAAAGCCAGGCGGGCGGGCGGCGTCCACAATCAATGTTAAGTTTTCGTGTTTGGGTCCATTTCTTTGTTACTGTACCACATAGGACCACCAAACTTTCACAGCTTCATAATCAAGGGGTGCCCACCACATATCACTATCCAACATGTTACTTTTTTTTTAACTTGACCCATTTTTTCCGCGCAATCGACTTAGCCATTTTCAATGTTAAGTTTTCGCGTTTACAATGTTAAGTTTTCGTGTTTAAGTCCATTTCTTTGGTACTGTACCACATAGGACCACCAAACTTTTACAGCTTCATAATCAAGGGGTGCCCACCACATATTACTATCCAACATGTTACTTTTTTAGCCAATTTTTTTGAAAAAAATCCAGGCTATTGGATTGGCGAAAGCCGGGCGGGCGGGCGGGTGGGCGGCGTCCACAATCAATGTTAAGTTTTCGTGTTTGAGTCCATTTCTTTGTTACTGTACCACCTAGGACCACCAAACTTTCACAGCTTCATAATCAAGGGGTGCCCACCACATATCACTATCCAACATGTTACTTTTTTTTTAACTTGACCCATTTTTTCCGCGCATTCAACTTAGCCATTTTCAATGTTAAGTTTTTGCGTTTACAATGTTAAATTTTCGTGTTTAAGTCCATTTCTTTGGTACTGTACCACCTAGGACCACCAAACTTTCACAGCTTCATAATCAAGGGGTGCCCACCACATATCACTATCCAACATGTTACTTTTTTTTTAACTTGACCCATTTTTTCCGCGCAATCGACTTAGCCATTTTCAATGTTAAGTTTTTGCGTTTACAATGTTAAGTTTTCGTGTTTAAGTCCATTTCTTTGGTACTGTACCACCTAGGACCACCAAACTTTCACAGCTTCATAATCAAGGGGTGCCCACCACATATCACTATCCAACATGTTACTTTTTTTTTAACTTGACCCACTTTTTCCGCGCAATCGACTTAGCCATTTTCAATGTTAAGTTTTCGCGTTTTCAATGTTAAGTTTTCATGTTTAAGTCCATTTCTTTGGTACTGTACCACCTAGGACCACCAAACTTTCACGGCTTCATAATCAAGGGGTGCCCACCACATATCACTATCCAACATGTTACTTTTTTTGGAACTTGACCCATTTTTTCCGCGCAGTCGACTTAGCCATTTTCAATGTTAACTTTTTGCGTTTACAATGTTAAGTTTTCGTGTTTAAGTCCATTTCTTTGGTACTGTACCACCTAGGACCACCAAACTTTCACAGCTTCATAACCAAGGGGTGCCTACCACATACAACTATCCAACATGTGACCATTTTTTTACCTTCACCTATTATTTCTACGTAATTGACTTAGCCATTTTCAACGTTAACTTTTTAACGTACGTCTGGTTAAAGTTTTTTTGGTTAAAACTTTTTTTTTTTGTTATACTATATCTCTGCAACTGCTTCACCCACCATTACCTTGAAACTTCACATGGGTGTTTATCATCGTCCATATTTTCACTCTAACCCCCAACCGTGCGGCCCCTGTGCGCAATGTCAAGGTCAAATTACTTTGAATTTATTTGTTAAAGTTTTTTCGTGTACTATATCTCTGCAACTGCTTCACCCATTACCTTGATACTTCACATGGGTGTTTATCATCATTGTCGCACCCGCTTGCGGAAAGCGCGATATCGTCGGCATTTTGGCATCCGTCCGTCCGTACGTCCGTGTGTCCGGTTAAAGTTTTTTCGTTAAAGTTTTTCCATCTACTATATCTATTTTTTTAGTGTCCATGCCTCGCCCCAAGGCACGACATGCAGGCCACGGCCATCTAGTCTACAAACAGTGGGTATAATTATGTTATCCAAGGGTCTATGCTTGGAAAAAACCTGGCCTTCGTGGCTTTGCCTCGTTTCTTGTTTGGGGTGTGTGGGGGTGGGATCCTGACCTTCGTCGGACCAATCTTATTATGCTTCCAACGCTCCTGGCCTGCAAACACCTTCTGTTTAGGCCCTCTACGGCCTAATTTTCCCGAATATCTCAGGAACTACTGCAATTTTGATGTGATAAAGTACAGATATGCCGGGAAATTATATAACCAATACCTTCTGCCAATCATATCTGTATATGTACAAGTTTCAGAGTTATAATTAAAAGTTGCTATTATCCAATGTAAGTTAGTGACCTTTCAGTGTTAACATGTTAATTATTTAATGTTCAGTGTGTTCACAATTTTGGCGCTAATCTCGCTTTTCGCAATTTTTACATATTCAAAAGGCCCATGCCCCTTCACAATTTCTGGGGGAAAAAGGCATTGCTTCTCATTTTCCAATGGTCAAGGTCACTTTTACTTGTTTGTTATCTTTATGACTGAGGCTGCCAGAGAGGCGATTTGTTTTGTGTAACGATGCAATTTCTCGTTTAATTTTCCATTCCAGGAGGCCTTTATTAGAAAGATTCTCTCCAAGCCATTTAAAATTCCAATACCAAATTATAAAGGTAAGTCTTACTGGCATTAGGTAATGCTCAACTAAAGTCCATTGGACCAGGGGCCCGTTTCACTAAACTTCGTACGACTAAATTGTTTGTAAGTGCAAAATTATGATAGTCAGTAAATATCACATTAACACTGTTTTCTTGTAAACAATTACTGGATTTACATTTATTGAGCATAGGCTGCATATGCAGCCTATGTTCAATAAATGTAAATCTATCAATTGAAAGTTCCAGACTATCCTAAATTTGCACTTACGAACATTTTAGTCGTACAAAGTTTAGTGAAACGGCCCTCAGATTCTCATGTGCTCGGTTTTTATGCCCCGTTACCGAAAGGTACGGGGGCATATAGTGTTACCGGCGTCCGTCCGTACGTCCGTCCCGTACGTACGTCCGTCTCCCGTCCGTACGTCCATCCCGCCCGTACGTACGTCCCGATATTACCATATTATTTAGTAACTTCTACATGGCTTCACATATTATGTCAATATTTATACACGTGATACATATGAACATCCCTTACACACTCCACACCCCCAGTACTTCGACCTTGACCTTTGGCCTTGACCTTTTCCACTTTAAATGTTTGCTTGGCACTTTGGGACAAATCTACGTGCACGTTTCTCAATCCTACACTAACTTCTCAATACTTTTGCCAATCGCTTAAATATTTATACACATGATACATATGAACATACCCTACACACTCCATCACGCAGTACTTCGACCTTGACCTTTGGCCTTGACCTTTTCCACTTTAAATGTTTGCTTGGCACTTTGGGACAAATCTACGTGCACGTTTCTCAATCCTACACTAACTTCTCAATACTTTTGCCAATCGCTTAAATATTTATACACATGATACATATGAACATGCCCTACACACTCCACCACCCAGTACTTCGACCTTGACCTTTCACCTTCACCTTTTCTACTTTAAATGTTTACTTAGCACTTTGGGACAAATCTACGTGCACGTTTCTCAATCCTACAATAACTTCTCAATACTTTTGCCAATCGCTTAAATATTTATACACATGATACATATGAACATGCCTTATACACTCCACCACCCATTACTTCGGCCTTCACCTTTGACCTTCACCTTTTCCACTTTAATTGTTTACTTGCCACTTTGGGACAAATCTATGTGCGCGTTTCTCACTAAGCACAGGGTCAAGGTCACAGACTTGGTGCGTTTGAAACCTTAACATTCAGTTAAATGGCTTATAATTTGTGTTTCCTTGCTCGGATCTGCTTCACATTTCACACACGCATTGCAACAATGGTCCTCTACCGCCCTGTGACAAATCCACATTCGTCCCGCCCCCACTAAGCCCAGGGTCAAGGTGCGTTCAAAACCTTAACGCTCGGGTAAATGGCTTATAATCAAATATGCCTCGTTTTCTTTGGCTGCCAGCGGGGGCATTCGTGTGACGACAGGCCACATTTCTAGTTATCAAACTACATCAGTTGATGGCTAAGCACCCTAAGTCATTCTGGTGACATTGACCCACTTTTTGTGGGTTATATACCCACCTTGGTATCTTGTTTGTATGACCTTCTTGTTCAACCTTTGATCTGAGACCCAGTCCTTTTTTATGCACCTCGAAAATAAATTGGGGTACGTTTCGTCACCACCATGTTAAAGATTTCGGGTACCTTCTATCTTTGCAACCATAAGTCGGATTGGCTTGAATCTTCACATGCTTGTTAGTCATCATCCATATTTTCATTCTGTGGCCTACTCATGTGGCCCCTGTGATCAAGGTCAAAGTCAAATGACGTGGCCAAAAAACTTTTAACGCAAAATTATGTCTGTTATATCTCCACAAACCTAAGTCGGATTGTCTTGAAACTTCATATACATATTTGTTATCATCCATATTTTCATTCTATAGCCCACTACCCATGTGGTCCCTATGTTCAAGGTCAATATCAAATGACTTAGAAATTTGTGGTATTTTTTTTTTAATTTTCTGTTCAATTTTTTTATAAGTTCTAATTTTTGACGGTACAATGTATATCCATCAGTGTCACTGATACTTTTTCTCATGGAGTTATCCCCCCCTTGTATACCGGCTATACCTCGATGGACGTATATTGTGACCTTCGGCACTCTAGATTGTCTCCCTATGACCTTCAGGTTCGACCTTGAGCAGATGTCTTGGTGTGAGAAGACAAGGAGCCCGCCAGGCCCTTCACGACCCCTTCGAGGACGGGGCCCTGGTGCTATATATACCCTCAGAAATGTCGGCACACGAACAACTCAAAGTGGACATGTTAGTTTTGCAATTGCTTATATGTGGCTGTGACTGGAGAAATGGGGCAGGCTTCCACAAATCCACTCATCCGCTCGTATTTGCGAGTGAATTTTTGATCTGGACGAGTGGTAATTTGAAGGGATAGTGCGGCATAAACATTAAAACATATAGGAATGTATGAGTTGAAATTCATTCCGTACGAGTGGAAAATTAAGAATTTGACCATTAGCCGATTTCACCAACATTGCAAAGTATAATATCTAGCAAAGTATACTTTGAGGGAGAAATTTTCAATTTAAGGATAAATTTATTTTTATTATACTGAATTTATAACATTATCACAGCCATTTTGGCTGTGATTATGTAATAAATTCAGTATAATAATTCTGCATACTTTTATTCATCAAATATATGCAGTGGTTAGTTCTATATGAAATAATGCATTTTTGGAAAAATAAATGATTACTCCCTCAAAGTATACTTTGCTAGATTAGTATACTTTGCAATTTTGATGAAATCAGCTGCAGGACTAGAGCTTATGGCATTTGTGACCAGTGTAGATCCAAATCAGCCTGTGCATCCGCACAGTCTGATCAGGATCTGCACACCCAGTGTAGATCAAGATCAGCCTTTCTGGATGCACAGTCTGATCAGGATCTGCACTGTTCGCCATTCAGGCAGTGACATACTTGGCCTCGTTCTAACAAGTAGTAATGATCCATAGTGCTCTGCTAGAAGATCAGAAGCTAGACTGGTCATACATCCCATAAGCCCCATTTCTCCAATCACAGTCATATACATCTCTCATGATAGTCCTGATTAGACTGTTCGGATGCTCGGGCTGATCTGGATCTACACTAGTTGCGAATATCATATTATAAAGCCCCATTTCTTCAGTCACAGCTACATATATATGTTTCTTTTAGTGTCCAGTAAGCCAGGGGACATAACCATGTTCCACAAACATAATCTCTAGATTCTATATTGGATTTACAAATTACATCACTGATGGAGAGGAGGGTAGAATAAACCTAGCACAATGTATTTCATAAACTACATTTATTGCATATAACCAGACCTCCAGATTTTATTTTTACAAATGTATTGATTTTCTTCCTTCAAATCAGATACAAAATAAATTTAAAAATTCACTTATTTGAGCAGCAAAAAGCAAACACTATTAAAGTAAATTTTCAACTTTATTACAGTATTACAATATGTACATAGTATTTTCATCCCACTGGTCTGTCGGATAAGACTTTAAATTGTGGGCCCGTCCCTATATGACATTAGCTGTTGCTGGCAAGCTAATCCCATTTACTTTCTTTGTTCTGTGTAACAATATATCTGTATGTGTTTTCAGGGAGAAGCAGCCAGTACACGTGGTCGTGGATCCATTATTGTCTGGAGTCTTACGTCCACATCAGAGAGAGGTTAGTGTATCGGTCACTGGCTGTCAAATCCTATCTTAATATACCCCGGCATACAAAGTATGTCAAGGGGTACATATATATAGTTTTCGTCGTTCCGTTTGTCCGTCTATTCGTCCATCTGTTGGTCCATCTGTAAGATTTGCGTTAAAGTTTTTATTTGTCAGTCCAGGCGGCGGCTGGGGGTATCTTTGAGCCTTTGCTCACTTGCTCTAATTACCCTAATAATGTGGGTGGTTGGTTGGCAGTATGTGAAAGGTAAAATTAACGATTGGATTCATTCTTACTGGAATCCCGATACCACTGGTTTGGCTCTCAGGTACATTTTATTTTTGGCTTAATTGTTACTTGAGAGTTGAATCCAGTTATACCCATTTTAAAAGAAGTAGGATTAATACTAATCATATTACTTTTAGGGAGTGGGGCTAAGTGTAGGGACCTGGCACATTATGATTTTGGGATTATTCCCCCCCCCCACCCACCCCCCTGCCCACGCAATTACCTGTCTATAGCAGCCATGATTTTGTTTTCCAAATTATTCAATTACTACGTAAATGAACCTGTGAACAAAGACCACCTGCGAACAAATGCCAGATTTTTCTCTTCCCATGGCTGGCATTCACAGGTTTCACTGTATTTATTATGCCCCCTATGCGATAGCAAGTGGGGCATATTGCGTTCCTCTTGAGGTTCCGTACGTCCGTTGTCCGTCCGTATAACCGACGTAAATGTACACGGACGGTTATTAACCGTCCGTTCGTCCGTGTACATTTACGTCAACATTTGTTTTTAAGACTTTCTCCAGTTAGAGTCCAGTATGCCATGGGGGCATATCCATGTTTTTCAAACATAATATCTACTATGAAGACATTTTCGAGTTTACCGTGTTTCAGGGTGTGAAGTTTATGTACGACTGTGTAGTGGGCTCCCAGATCCCAGACAGCTATGGTTGTATCATGGCCGATGAAATGGTTAGTAAAATTTACATGAGTCTCATATAGGCCGTCGCCTGTGAAAAGGTGCCATATGAAATATTATTCAATTATTGCTTTGTTGTGAGATCAATACGTGGTTTTATCGACCCGATAAACGTGATATTGACCGAGGACGCAGTCCGAGGTCAATAACACTTTTATCGGGTCGATAAACCCATGTATTGACCTATACGAAAAGGCGATAATTGTTTTATTAACAATTGAGAAATTCCCATACACATGAGAAATTCCCATGTGTTGCCTTTTCAATAATATAGCATAAATATCCATTCACGTTGTGAACATTAATCTTGCTTTACGCCATTTTGGCGCAATTCATACTCATCATGTTCAGCCATGTTGCTGGTGAAGAGCGTGATGTGATTAGCAACGGCATACATTTTAATGCTGTCAAAGACATTTTAGCCAATCCACAACATTTTGAATCAATTTTCTCAGGTCATGCATTTATATCGAAAATCATGTGACCAGCATGACCAATCACAGACATGGATATTCTCGATTGATAATAACAACAAATATGTGGCTGGGACTGGAGAAATTTGGCTTATGGATGTACGACCAGTTAAGCTCCAGATCACATAGCACACTACTGTAGCCTGATAACGATCTATATTGCTTGTCAGTAGCGACGGGTGTTTCATTGATGGAATGGCAAACAGTGCTGATCCTGGTCAGACTGCGGATGCACAGGATGATCTGAACCCACACTGGTCACAAAACCAATAAGCCCCATTTCTCCTTTCACAGCCACATAGGAGACAAGCAGTGTGATTGTGAAGATGAGTGATATTTCATGAAGTATACTTAGAAAATTTACGATAGTTATCGCAAATGATGTCGAAAGTTGACGTAATGTGCTGAGCAAATGCGGAATAAAATTTCGCATTTGCTATGAACATTTTTTCAACTTTTGATGTCATTCACGGAAAATATCACAGTTACTGTAAATAGTATTCATATTAGTATTCATGACAAATGGCACATCTTCTAAGGTTGTCATTCTGCCCCTTTCCACAGCTGCATCACCGTTGATTCCTTTGCTGATGGCAATAGCCTCACTGAATCAAAAAACAGCGTAGGCTCTGAATAGTCTATGCATATACGCAGGCTGATCTGGGGCTATGCTGGTCACGCACATAAGTTGTGCGTCTTTTGTCAGCCGGAGGCCCATTTATGTATAATATACAGTGGATCCCCTCTAAACCGGACACCCTGGGGGGACCCCAGGGTGTCCGGTTTAGAGAGGCTCAACTTTAAAATTGACATATGAATACTTCCAAGAAACGCGTGGCTGCTTAGCGATCATGAACAGACATTATTATCGGAGGTAAATGGCAATGTAACATATCTAAATTAAGCTCAACTCTGTATCCGGTTTAGAGGGGTTCTACTGTACAATGAAGAGTATGAACAATTCCGTCGCAACTCTTCTCACAGCTCATTGAATAGTCATTTTGACACATTTTTTGCCAACATCCTATGTATGTAAAACTTGAGTGTTAATGTTTGTGTTTGCAGGGACTCGGGAAGACTTTACAGTGTATTGCCCTTATGTGGACTCTGCTTGTAAGTAGTACACAATTACAATACATTTTCAGGATATATTGCGGTTATGTTCATCATTGGAAGCCAACTTTTACACATTTGTGGGTACAAAAATATGTTTGTTTAGCCGTTTTCAGGATTTTACATATGAAACTGTTCCCACCCACAGGTGGAAGACTCGGACGTGTGGCACAAAAAAAAATGCCCATTACCCCACCCACCTGGTCTCGTACTGTACATTACGTTTACTATCTAAACATAATGTACAGTATGAGACCAGGTGGGTGGAGTAATGTGATTTTTTTAATGGCTATTTTTTATTTGTGTCACAGGTGCGAGCCCACCCCTGGTTAACAATGGATAGAGGATCTTACTTGAGCGATGATTCGCTGGCCTATCATGGACGAAACAGAGTGAAGATGTCTATGGGGATTTAACATGGGGAAATTTTTCTAATTTCAGAAATAGTGAACCGATTTTCAAAATGTAACTTTTGTTTTCTTAGTTAGATCATTTCCAAGCTATCTACGGGTAGTTAGATTTCAGAATCAATTTCCAAACTTTTCGTTTTTCGTCTCCTCTACAGGTTCTCCACCTCTTTTTTTCCCATGTTAAATTCCCATAGAGAACATATTTTTCGTAATAAAATCAATATTTGACAAAATTTCACAAAATAAAAAAAAGGCTCATTCTTAAATTTTTATAAAATGTAATATTATCGAAAAAAATATTGTTTTTGCGTTGTTTATATGGCCGTAAAATTTAGGCAGGTTTCGTGAAACAGACAGTAGGTGAGAACTAACGATCAGTAGCCGATTTCATCAACATTGCAAAATATACTTTTCTAGCAATCATTTATTTTTCCTGAAATACATTATTTCATATAGAACTAATGACTGCATATATTTGATGATTACAAGTATGCAGCCATTTTGGCTATGATAATGTAATAAATTCAGTATAATAAAAATTAATAAATTTATCCTAAAATTTAAAATTTCTCCCTGAAATCGGCTACTGGTCAGCGTCTGACCAGATCACCTGTTCATAACCGCATCGGCTGTCACAGCCAGTCGCTGGCCTATCATGGACGAAACCAGTTGATTAATCAATTCACAAATGTATTATGTTCCATGTAAATACACGGTGTATGTGAAATGCACACAAGCATGTGACCATGAGTGTAAGCATGCGGAGCCCCGCCGGGGATGTAGAACTCTTTTTTTTTTATTAATTCGTTCCCACGAAATAACAATTCGTTCCCTCAATTTAACAATTTGTTCCCACAAATTAACAATTCGTTCCCTCAATTTAACAATTCGTTCCCACGAATTAACAATTCAATACCTCAATTTGTTCCCACGAAATAACGTGTTTGTTATTTTGTGGGAACTAATTGTTAAATTGAGGGAACGAATTGTTATATCGTGGGAACGAATTAATGTCTCCTGCGGGGCTCCGTATAAGCATGCGTAGAATACAATTGGTCATACAATCACACAAACAAAAAATAGTAAACAAAAAGGAGCACCATGTGTAGAATAGAACATGTCACTAATCAAAGTTTCTTTCAGCTTTGAGTAAGTATGATGCACACATGTCTGTAAAACAAAGCCATGGAGACTGTCAGCTGCAAGCACTGTGCTATCCAATAAAAAAGATATATACAGCTCCAACGCCATGATACCAAAAGCTCAAACAAATAGCCTGAAATAGGTCACATCAGGCAACAACAAACCAAAACAGAAGCCACGACTAAAACACGGACTTCGTGCCCGTATCACTGCAGTTGAGGTCACCCAGTGGGACCACCGTCAGTGATCTGCCTGCACAATTTGGCTCTGTGGGCTTAAGCCCGCGAACTTGTTCTGCCCAGATTGCACAGATTCAAAATTTCCTTTTGGTCCAAGTTTTTTTCTTCTGCTTTTGCAGACAGCGTGCAAGACCATCGAGTCAGTGTGGCCATTAAATGCAAGCATCAATCAAATGATATTTATTATATCATGTTATAACATTCCCAGAGTACAGGCAATATTATTTATTTAACTGCCATTTTGAAATACTCGCTTTATTTCCGGAGATGTTTGTAAATCCAATAAAGAAATATGTGTGTAGAATGTTTCTTTATCGGATTTGCAACCAATGAGAGAAATAAATTTCATATTTCAAAATGATATCTAATAAACGCTCCTTTACTATAACAAGTATGTCGAGGGGTATATAGTCCTCGTCATTCCATCCGTTCATTCGTACGTCCATAAGATTTGCATTAAGTTTTTATTTGTCTGTACAGGCAGCGGTCTCTACTCACTTGCTCTAGTTTATGCCATAAAAAAGGTACTTTGGTTTTCATATATTGCCGCGTTAGAAAAATTCCTACGCCGCGTTTTATTTCTACATGACAATAAAATGCTTGACGCGTAACGCGTCAAGCATTTTATTGTCATGTAGAAATAAAACCATACTGTAAAATCGCCACATGATCAATAAAAGACTTGAAACTAAGGTCCCATCCCTAAATGACCTTAGCTATTGCTGGGACGCTAAACCCATTCACTTTGCAGTAAACATTGTATTACACTTTGTACCTACATTTATGTATATTTCCCTACATTTATCTGACAGAGACAGAGCCCCGACTGTTGTCCAATGATTGAGAAGGCCATTGTGGTTTGTCCCAGCAGTCTCGTGAAGGTACGCTGTGCGAAATTTGCACATAATTTAGACAAACCCACCGGCTAATATCCCGTAATAACCATACATGTTTGGACGCAATTCAATGACATGGGAAATGTATTTACATGTGAGACACGCCATGTGATTTTGTACCTTCGGACATCTGCATAATCTCATTATTTACAAACTTTACACGATTTTCATGGTTTGGCCCTCCGGTACATTTTTATCTTTGGCTCTTTTGTTACCTGGGAGTTGAATTGGGTTATTGCCCATTATGAAAGTAGTAGGATTATTACTGATCCTACTGCTTTTGGGAGGTGCCAAGTGATTCTGGTGTGGCGAGGACCTGGCATCAGATCAGGATTATTCTGATTTCAGGGCTGAATATATAGTTTTGTTATTGTAAATATTCAGTTCTGATTTTGGGATTTTCCCCCCATTTGTACATGTACTTGAAATGTACATGTACTTGTGCAGGTAATATATGGGATTTAGTACTAAACCCATTGACCCGGCCTTAAATGACCTTAGCTGTTGATAGGTCGTTAAACCCCAACAAACAAACAAACAAAATTTACAATATTTTTCATAAATAAAGTCAAATGTTGACAAAATTTCCAAGTACATGCAGATGTCCGAAAGTACAAAATCACATGGCGTGTCTCATATGGTTTTCCAAAACAGATACATGTACTGACTAAATTCAGAGTTGGAATCATTGTGTTGTGTCACTTCAATATTGAAATATTTGATTGGGATACAATTTGTTTTGGGAAATCCGTATAATATCGTCATGCTGTGTTAGCACAATAACAATATATTAGCAGGGCTCCAGATAAGGAATTAGTAATTGAGTATTTTCACTTCCATCATATCTGAAGCAATTGGGTATTTCAATATTTTAATTGGGTAAAATAAAATCACACTACTGTTTACACATCAACAGACAGCAATTATTGAATAGTTTGCTTCAAAATGAAAACATGTCTTGGCATTTCATTAGAATTGTCTCCTTGGAGACAATTCTAATGAAATACCAAGATGTGTTTTCATGGAAAATAAGTAAAATATGCTATATTTGTGGTTTGTTTATTCTATAGCATGATAAAGGTACACAAATTTGTTATTGCTTTTTGATACTCGCTAATTCTGATTTCAATTGGGTTTTTGCCAATTTTAATTGGGTATTTACGCAAATATGCAACTTATCTGGAGCCCTGGTATTCTAAACGTTATTCCAAAAATTAGACTTTTTGCTTATCTGGAGCTCTGTATTAGGATATCATCTGTTGTGGGAAACCCAATATTTAGGTTTAGTATTTCTGTGTTTGGAGACAATTTGCTGTGGAAAATATAAGTAGTACATGTAATGTAACAAAGAGTGTCCAAATATATTTAGGCTTAACATCATGCCGTGTTATTGCAATGGTAATGTATTGAGATACTATTTGTTTTGGGAAACCCATATTTTATACACATTGTTTTAAAGTCGCTCTTTTTATTAAATTTTCGACCGCATGGTCTTTATCAAAATCTATCGGCAGTCCTATCAGGGGCGTAGCTAGCCGATTTGAATCTGCAGGCCCGGTTGACGACTTTGAGCACCGTTGGTGCGAGTATGCTGGGGGGGGGGCATTCAAAACACCTTTGTATTGGCAAAAGGTTGCCTATTTTTATTGCATTTTTGGCGTTTTTATTTTTTCCATTTTCTCGAAAATTCTGCAGGCCCGGGCCTGCATTGCCTTAATGCAGCTACGCGCCTGCCTATGTGATGTCCATAGTGTAGCAGTAAACCGGATGTTATTATAACATCCGGTTTACTGCTACACTATGGACATCACATAGGACTGCCGATACATTTTCATACTATTTCGATAAAGACCATGTGGTCGAAAATTTAATAAAAAGAGTGACTTTAAAACAATGTGCATTAAATGTGCTTCCCTTCAGAAGTTATTGGAAATTACCATATTTTATAGTTTTCCCAAAACAAACGGTATCCCAAGGTTTGCAATTACTATGATGTATCGTTTCTTGTTGCAATATCCATTTACCTTTCGATTTATACAAGGCCACAACAATAGCAGACCCGTAGCGGTGTGTAAAATAATGCCACAGCAGCCTTTTTAGCGTGAAAAATTCCACTTAGACCCTCAAAATCGTATTTCGTACATTCTAAAGTCAACGTCCAATACCATTTTGGCCACCGTTTGCAAATGTCTTAACATGCTTATTGCGTTGTTATTGGATGTTCAACGCATGAAACTGACAAAAAGAAAAATACAGTCGAACTTCGATGGGTCGAACAGCCTGCGGGGTAAAGTTTTAGTTCGACCCATCCGTTGTTCGACCCATCGGGATTTTCTACTGTAACCATTTCAGATCTACGAGTTGGTCAGTGTACTAAGTGAAACAAGTCGTCATTACGACACGTTGTTTCATATAAATGCGCTTACATTTGCATTTACGGTTGATTGTCACAGTCGTTTATTTGCGTAATTTCATGACAAATATTTATCTAATCAAATATAAATCTTTGTGAGTGAATATGTATTTGCCATAAAATGATGCGCATGCTTGTAGGTATAAAATTGCATCGCTCGTCATACACTGATAAATCAATAGATGCATGCCCAGTCGCCCCATCACTACTTCGGACCCGGAACCACATTCACTGCATATCATAATTTACTATCACATGGAACCCAGTACAAGTTATACATGAAAGTTATACACGTCCGGTATTGAAGAAGTCTGTTATCTCTCCTTGCTTAGTAGTCTTCCGCTTCACCTGCTCCATCACAACACGTCTAAATACCTTATCGTCAATGCATAATTACCACATATACTGGTCACGACTGCCGTTATTGTATACGCTCAAATGGCCACTTGAGATTTGTTTGACAACCGGTTAACAATAGGTGTGAAAGTCAATCAACTAGTCCGGAGACAATCGTCTGACATGTTCGAGTTTTTGTGGTGTTTATAGTGGATTTATACACGACCGGGCGTGACAGCGATTCGAGGCATTGAGGGTTGTTCGACTTTCACAAGTTCGACCTATACCGGGTAGTTTTAACGTATTTATATAGGAATTCTGCCGGGACCTAAAGGCTAGTTCGAGGCAAGCATGGCTGACGAGTTTACCAGGGTTCGACCCATCGAAGTTCGACTGTAATAATAAGATTTGTTTGTTTATTTGTAGAACTGGTACAATGAGATCAGCAAGTGGCTGGGATCCCGGTTAAATTCCCTGGCCATTGACAGCGGGTCTAAAGATCAGATTGATAGAAACCTAAGTATGTTTACTATTGTTGTTACCATAATAGCATTAAATATTCGGACACAATTTAGGGATGGGTCGTTGCTTGGACTTCAATCCCGGAGGTTGTGAGTTCAATCATCAACCAAGGCTTGAATAATATTTGCAGAGTATTTCCATCCTGTCGGGTGAGACTTTAAACTGTGGGCGCGTCTCTATATGACCTTAGCTGTTGCTGGGACCTTAAACCCATTCACTTTTCGGTAGTGGGTGGTTGATTGGGAGAATGTGAAGGGTAAATTTAACGATGGGTTTCATCCTCACTGGAATCTCGGTATCCCTGGGACCGGTTTCACTAAACTTTGTACGACTAAGATGTTCGTAAGTGCAAATTTAGGATCGTCTGGAAATTTCAATTAATGGATTTACATTTATTGAGCATAGGCTGCATAAGCAGCCTATGCTCAATAAATGTAAATCCAATAATTGTTCACAAGAAAACAGTGTTAATGTGAAATTTACAGACTATCATAATTTTGCACTTACGAACATTTTAATCGTACAAAGTTTAGTGAAACGGGCCCCAGATATAAATATCTGGTTTGGCCCTCAGGTACATGTTTGGCTTCCTTGTTACCTGAGAGTTGAATCTGGTTATACCCATTAATAAAAGTATTAAGATTAGTACTAATCATATTGCTTTAGGGAGTGCGGCTAAGTGACTGGTGTGGCGAGGACCTGGCACCCGGTCAGTTTATTCGAATTTCACGGCTGAATATATATTTTTTCTGTCGATATTCAATTTTGGGATTTTCCACCCATCACAACAGGTGAAATAATTATGAGATTTGAACCTGTTAAACCTGTTTAAAATGACCTTAGCTGTTGACAGACCGTTAAACACCATTAAATCAAATCACTTTTCGGTCATAATTTATTCTGGGGAAGCATGTAAATATGTTGTTACCCACAATAAAGAGTGTCTTAATATTTAGGGTTAGTACTGGGTAATCGCAATAGCAATGTATTTGGATACAGTTTGCTTTGGGAAACCCCTATTTTATAGAGTAGAGTGTATTTGCGTGAATAAGCAATTCAAAATTAAAAAAAAAATTAAATTAAAATTACAGTCAATGAAACCCCGTCATGTTTCTAACAAGCCACATAGATTATCACCAGGCTACAGGAATGTGCTATTTGATCAGGAGCTACACTGCTAATAAATGCCGTAAGTCCCATTTCTCCAGTCATAGCCACAAATCACGAGCTAGTTAAATGAATGGTACCAATTACCTACCTGCCTGGGGCCCATTTCACGAAACTTTGTACGACTAAAATGTTCGTAAGTGCAAAATTATGATAGTCTGTAAATATCACATTAACAATGTTTTCTTGTAAACAATTGTTGGATTTACATTTATTGAGCATAGGCTGCATATGCAGCCTAATGCTTAATAAATGTAAATCCATCAATTGAAATTTCCAGACTATCCTAGATTTGCAATTACGAACATTTTAGTCGTACAGAGTTTAGTGAAACGGGCCCCTGGTGCCTGGCATATAGGATAGGAATTGGGAAATACTGATGTTGTCGTAAGTCAAAATTGGCTGGCCCTTTCAATAGGGGTGACACTATAAAAAGCAATACTTTACATACTTTAATTCGGATGAGTCTTAGAACTGATATAATTATTGTCTCTATACGAGACGCCATGAGAATTTTTACCTAAAAACATGTGCGATAATTTATGAAATATTTTCACAGAATTTACGATATTTTCCGGAAATGACGTCGAAATTTTCCGAAATGTTCATAGCAAATGCGGAAGAGTATTCCACTTTTGCTATGAACATTTCGTAACATTTTGACGTAATTTACAGAAAATATCACGGTTTCTGTACAGGGGTCATACCAGTTATCCGGACAATCAGTTTATCGGACACATGAAAATTACCTTTTAATTGAGCGCATTCGTTTGATCATAATTTGCAACAAATACATCTAAGTCACGCAGGTGCTTGCTGTTTCCATGACAGTGTGAAGAATATATTGCCAAGGTAAACATTTTTGTAAGATTTGCTGAAAATATTCCTCAACTCTGTCCACAAGTTGTTTACAATGTCAAAAGTCTCGCGGGGGCATACAAGTGCGCCCATTATGTCATTTCAGAGTTGTTCTATAAATACAATAAATTCTATAAATACGTTGTTTTCCAAGAAGCGAATGGTGATTGTTTTTTTCCTGCAGAACTACACAACGTTGTTTACACTGGTTTACAGACGATAAAATTATGATTTCATGTTGAGAATACAAGTTATAAGACGAGTATATGTTTGTCCGGATAAGTGATTGTCGATGTTAATTTTGGGGCAATCGTACGACTGATGGTCGGACCCAATTTTAAGTGAGAAAGATGGCAAATTTTGCTAAATAGTTTACATGCATTGAGAAAGCAAGAACCGACGATTGTTCTGTGAAAAGTTTATGCCCGTAGCTGCTATTTTAAGAAAAAATATCGTTAAAAAACTGCCATTTTTGTCCGATAATCTTGAGGATCCCTGTAAATTGCACATGTTTTAGATACAAAATCACATGGCGTGTCTCATATGACCATAGCTGTTATTGGGATGTTAAACACTTTCACCTTCTCCCACCGTGGCAGCCCACTTCATGCACCAGAGGGGTCGTCGGGTGGCCAGTCCAATCCTGATCATCTCGTACGAGACGTTCCGACTACACGTGACCGTGCTACACAGGGGAGAGGTGGGACTGGTGATCTGTGACGAGGTATGATCTGTGATTATATACACAATATTTGTCCCATCCTGATATTTGTCCGATCCTGATTATCTTGTACGAGACATTCCGACTACACGCGACCATGCTACACAGGGGGAGGTGGGATTGGTGATCTGTGACGAGGTATGACTTGTATACATATAGGATCTATATGAATTTTTATATATATGATTTTTCTCTCACCCACGTTAGTGGATAGTGAGACATAGCGGTGACAATTTTGGCATCAGCATTAACAATTTTTGACATACATGTACATCCAAAGGGGGCCGTTTCACTAAACTTTGTATGACTAAAATGTTTGTAAGTGCAAAATTATGATAGTCTGTAAATTTCACATTAACAATGTTTTCTTGAAAACAATTATTGGATTTATATTCATTGAGCATAGGCTCCATACCCAATAAATGTAAATCCATCAATTGAAATTTCCAGATGATCCTAAATTTGCACTTACAACGAACATTTTAGTCGTACAAAGTTTAGTGAAATTGTCTCCAGATATGTTAATCTGATCTTTACCGAAGTTCATCAATGGCTATCAACCCATTGTCATTCTGATGACCTTGACCTTTGCGATCCAGATCAGCCTGTGCATCCGCACAATCTGATCAGGATCTGCACTGTTGCCATTCCATCAATGAAACACATTTCATGCTTCTAGCAAGCAATATTGATCCTTATCAGTCTACAGGAGTGTGTTATTTGATTAGGAGATAGACTGGTCACAAATCCCTTAAGCCCATTACTCCAGTCATAGCCACAAATGAGTCCTGGAAAGAATTATTTACGCAAGGGAAATATATATCCTACTAACCCTAAATATTCGGACACAAATTGCTTTGGGAAACCAAAACAAATTGTATCCAAATACATTGTTATTGTGATTAAACCAGTACTGCCATAATAACCCTAAATATTGGCACGCTCACTCAGGGAAACCATATAATGTTTATGTGTTTCCTCAATTAAATGGTATCCAAATATTTAGAGTTATTACGATACTGACACATTAATTTTTGTGTCTAAAGAGTATTATAACCCCAGATTTCAAATTCAATACGTAATTTACTTTTACAAAATGTATGATAGATTTTCTTCCTTATAAAATAGAGAACAAATGATAAAAAAAATAATGATTTTTTTTAAAATTCACTTATTTGAGCTCAACCAAGTAAATTTCAACTTTGTTACAGTATTGTCTCTACACAATTTGAAAATCAATGTGTATTTTCACATTGGTGCGAGTAGTTTGTACTCCCACTTGAAAATCAATGCATATTCTGCTAAAATAAGTGGGTAAAATACGCCAATATGCACCTTATCTGGAGCTCTGGTAGCGTGTTGTTTATTCACTTGATGTGTACTTTTTCTGTCTCTGTAGCCTATTTCACCAACATTGCAAAGTATACTTTTCTAGCAAAGTATACTTTGAGGGAGAAATTTTCAATTTAAGGATAAATGTATTAATTGTTATTATACTGAATTTATTACATTAGGCCTATCAAAAAAAATTGTTTGTTTAGGGGAACGGGCTCAAAATCCGTAGGTAGGGTAGGTAGGGATTTTTTTTTTTTTTTTTTTTTTTTTTTATTTTTTATAAATGAAGCTGTAAATCGTTAAATACAACATGTACCTTGTTTACTTTATATACCATTAGTTGTAGTATGAATATTCATTGTATATTCTGGTGGATATTTTGCATCAAAAGAACACACAGAATGCACATGAAACTGTACGTCCTGTATGGAATATAATATATTATGTCAAAAATTATCAATTGTAGTGTTTAATTCAAACCCAAAAGCCATCTGTAAATGCACATGAACTAGTGTTGAGAATAAATAAGACTTGACCCAAAACTTAATCCATGGTTTAATGTCAAAGACGCTGATGCACAGGTGTTTGTTTGTTTGGGTTTAACGGCCGTTCAACAGATAAGGTCATTTTAAGGCCGGGTCAATGGGTTTAGTACTAAATCCCATATATTGCCTGTACAAATGGGGGGGGGAGGGATCCCAAAATCAGAACTGAATATTTACAATAAGAAAACTATATATTCAGCCCTGAAATCAGAATAATCCTGATTTGATGCCTGATTTCTACACAAAGCACTGCTCGCAATACAATGGTATCATGTCCGCAAACACTGATGAACTAGCTATAGGGAAAATGTCAAATGTTCGTCTTTCTGGAGAATGTTGGCATACATCTATGTTTATACGTAACAAGATGCGAGTCCCACTAGACGACACCCCAGCCATCGTGCCAATTGGCAATTTCTGTTGTTGTTGTTGATTGTTATGTAGGCTTACGGTGCTGTCCGGTGATTTCGCGCAGCTAAGGAAACAATAACGTAACCGATCTATAAATATCGCATATTCAGACCTACAACTTTATATGCATAATAACTCGCCATTTCGCCGTATTTCTACGAAATATCATGCAATAAAACAAAGTGCATCAATGTAAATGGCCGCCATTTGTGAACTCACGTTGGGTATTCCCCTAAAATCTGGATGTCCGATGTACTTGCACAGTGCGATTTTAGTGACGTCAGTTAATTATATTTGTCTATGGTGGCCAATACACGCCAACATGACTGTCATTTCTATGTTCAGGGAAGGGGGTCAATAAGTCAGCATGTGATAAATTACAGTCAGGGAACAAATTAATGACAGTATAACACATCCAGCGTAGATTAATACCCAGATTAATGCAAGTACTCAAAATACTACAAACAAAAATATATTCATAAAAGTTTGGGCTTCCATACATTGAACATTTTGTAGTAGTTTCCCCAATGACGTCATTTGTATGTTTTAATATACATGTACTTGATCCGGGGCCAACTATTTCATTCATAAAACAGAAGTAAACATGGTTTTGACAGATGATGTCTTCTGCAAAATGTGATTGTTTTTGAGAAATAAAATGTATGCATGTAATCTACATGTATTCGGATACGAAGAGTAAAACTGACACAAAAAAATTCTACTCACCAAATATACTTAGACTGGCCAAATATCGTCAGAAGTTGTATAGTTTATGAAAAGGTTGACTTCTAATATACCGACACCAGGTAGCGAGAGGTTGACAATGCGAATTAAAGAGGTGCGCGAAATCACTGGACGCGCGAAATCACCGGACACAATTGTATATTCGGATAACCTCTGCAGTTACCGCAATGCTTGTCCCGGCGCTTCATTTTCGCCGCACCTAGAGTCGGAAGACGGTCGCGAGTGTAAAAAAAGATGGGTTATTTTGCGAGACAAAAGTCACAAGGAGAGGGATAAAAATTAACAAAGTGAACAAAATAGACACAAACTTTTTTTCTTCTTCTGAAATGTGGGGGAAAAAAATAGGGTCGGCATATTTTGTTAATAAAATAGCAGGTAGGGTCGGGTGCCCCTAAACAAACAATTTTTTTTGATAGGCCTTATCACAGCCAAAATGGCTGTGATAATGTAATACATTCAGTATAATAATTCTGCATACTTTGAATCATCAAATATATGCAGTCTTTAATTCTGTATGAAATAATGCATTTCGGGAAAAATAAATGATTACCGGTACTCCCTCAAAGTATACAATGTTGGTGAAATAGGCTACAGGTCTCAGCCTTTGCTTGGAATGGTTTCATAAATGACGTAATGCCATACCATATCTTTTCTCTGTTAAGTATCTAGTTGACCAAAACCTACTTACGTATCCATTAAAAACAAATAAGGCCTTGAAAAATAACGGAGGTAAATTTATGTTAAAAACTTCCTCAGCCCTTTGCAGGGTTACTTCAGCCAGCAAACTTTAGAAAAAAAAAGAACAAAGAAATTTTCTTATTAAACTTATTAAATGGACATTCATGAACAGATATAATACTTGGACAAGTCCCCCAATCATTTTTCATATTACTTCACCAGTAAACAGTGTAAAATAGCATACACATTGTGTTTTTTCACAGAACCACTCTCAAAACCTACCCGCATGCGGACACTTAACATAGAAATAACTTGCTATGGCGTAAATGTGGCCTTGACTGGAGTAATGGGGCTTATGGGTGTTGCGTCCAGTGTCGATCCAGATCAACCTGGGGCATCCTTATGAGTTTATTCTCAACAGGGTCACCGTCTAAAGAACTGCGAGAACCAGACATACCAGGCGTTACTCGGTCTCAACTCGAAGCGAAGGATCCTTCTGTCTGGCACCCCGATACAGAACGACCTGCTCGAATACTTCAGTCTTATACACTTCGTCAACAGGGGAATACTCGGTAACAAAGACTTACTCTTTCCGTGGCTGAGAGACCAGTTTAAGCCTTTCAACACTATATGTCTGTAAAGTGGTATTGGCAAAAGTGTAGATCCAGATGAGATGTCTCATCAGGATATGCACTTTTTGCAAGTAATTTTCATTTTTTTTGAGAACAAAAACACCCCCTTTTGAATAAATGGACTAGTCTGAAAATCATTTTGTGATGATTTGTTTGGTCGGAAAATTAACATCACAATCCATTCCAGTTACTTAAGGGGTGAAAGGGTTAACTCCAGTGTAGAATGACCAGCTCGAATACTTCAGTCTCATACACTTCGTCAACAAGGGAATACTCGGTAACTTCAGACTTACACATTCTGTGACTGCGACAGTTTAACCCTTACTATGCTGAATTTTGTCGTCTGCTGGAAATGTTTTATTTTCAATATTTCTCGATAAAAACCTGTTTTGGCAGCGCATGAGAATTCGTCTCCACTGGAGACGATTCTCATGTGCTGTCAAAACAGCTTTTTTGATAAGAATTAAGGCAAAAATGAAAAACATCAGACGACATTTTTCTTCTCCCTACGTGAGGGTTAACTCAGTAACATAGAACAACACTTTCCAGTATTACATATAGAATCACCTGCTCAAATACTGAAGTGTTATACACTTTGTCGACAGGGGAATACTCGGTAACATAGGCTGTCACTTTCCATGGCTGAGAGACCAGTTTCACTCTGAAAAACTCAGTAACATAGACTGACACTTTCCCTGGCTGACGGGCTAGCGTAACTCCAGTATTACATATAGAATCACCTGTTCAAATACTGAAGTCTTATACACTTTTTCAACAGGGGAATACTCGGTAATGTAGACTTACTCTTTCCATAGCTGAGAAACCAGTTTCACTCTGGTACACTCGGTAACATAGACTCGCTCAAGATGAATTTACTTCTTTTTCGGACTTTGAGTCTTGATCTAGGGGATATGGTATTGAAATTCAATACCGGAGGTTGTGAGTTTAATCCTTACCCTAGGCGTGAAAAATACTGACGTAGTATTTCCATCCCAATGGTCTGTGGGATGAGACATTAAACTGTGGTTCCTGTTAGTGGGACGTCAAACCCATTCACTTTTTTCAGATTTACCAAAAAGGCAATATTCCAGGGAAATATCAAAGTAATATTTGAATGTATAATTTGTATAATACAGTGGAGCCTCTCTAAATTGGACACCATGGCGAGCTCCCATGGTGTTCGGGTTAAGAGAGATGCCACTATAGTCAGTTTGTATAGGGTTAACTGTATTGTAATTTTCAAATTTGCGGCGTATATCAGAAAATGATAGGTCGGAAAATCTGTTTAATGGCGACGCGCTAGCTGTACTGTAGCCTATCATTTTCTGATATATGCCGAAAATTTCAAAATTACAATGTGGTTAACCTACTTTTAATGCACTCCTTTACTACTGGCGTAGGAATACATATTTAAATAATTTGCAACCGTTCATCAACAATGATATACCTGTAATGTATGACCATCAGCCAATCAGATTGCGTGCTATTTATAGAGTGCATTAGAATTACTATTGACATATTCTTTTGTATTAATTTGCAGGTACAGCTCAGGAATTCAAGCGGCGATTCGAGACTCCGATACTGCGCGGTCGTGACTCAACATCGTCGGACAGCGATCACAAGAAAGGGCAGGAAAAACTACAGGAGGTAAGATTTTTCAATTTCAGTTTCAAACATTATGGAACCTGATATTTAACTAGAGGATCTTCAATGACTGATGTTTTAACATGATGCTAATTGAGTTTACTGGTTTCATAGCTTCGTTTTATAGTAGATCAACACAAATGTAGATTCTAGATTGTGTAAGTGCATCATCATACATGGAAGCTGTACTGTAGCCTATTTCACCAACATTGAAAATAGCCTATTTCACCAGCATTGCAAAGTGTACTTTTCTAGCAAAGTATACTTTGAGGGAGAAATTTTCAATTTAAAGATAAATTTATTAACTTTTATTATACTGAATTTATTACATTATCACAGCCATTTTGGCTGTGATATTAGTATAATAATTCTGTATACTTTTAATCATCAAATATATGCAGTGGTTAGTTCTATATGAAATAATGCATTTCGAAAAAATAAATGATTACTCCCTCAAAGTATACTTTGCTAGATAAGTATACTTTGCAATTTTGATGAAATCGACTACTGGCCACTTAACATGCTTTATGTATCACTCTCATTTGTATATATATTATACGAGTGTGTTATGATTTTTATACACTTTGATATTACACTACAAACCATTTTTTGCAATAAACACAAAGTGTGAATAATTTCCAATAACCTCTGAAGTAAAGCACATATAATACATATTATTTCAATAGTCACTCTTGTTTTTAATTTTTGACCATATGATATTTTAATACCAAAATAGATAAGAATACAGTTTCTAACTATGGTGATAAAAAATGATTTGGTCGAAAATTTCATAAAATTACTATTGAAATAACATGCAAAATGTTAGAATTTTGAAATCCATAGTGACTATTATCCAAACCTTGGCCCGGTTGCTCAAAACTTCTGTTAGCTTAACAGACTGTTAAATCCTTAGCATTGCTAAGGATTTAACAGTCAGTTAAGCTAACAGAAGCTTTGAGCAACCGGGCCCAGTCTGTAATCATAATAGCATAGTGGTCAATTGGAATTCAGGCCATATACCATATCATTTGTATGTGTCCACCTGTTGACCAAAACCTACCTACATATCCGGTAAAAACAAACAAGGCCTTGACAAAAAAGAAGATAAATTTATGTTAAAAACTTCCTCAACCCTTTGCAATCTGCAAAGGGTTGAGGAAGTTTTTAGCATAAATTTAAATTTTTGCCAGCAAACTTTGGAAAAAAATAAGAAGAAAATACTGTAATTAAACTTATGTGTAAATTCATGAACGGATATAAAACGTGCCAAGTTCCCAATCAGTTTTCATATTACTTCACCAGTAAATAGCGTCAAATAACATACATATTTTGTTTTTTGCACAAAACCACTATCAAAACCTACCCGCACGCGGCCGCTTAAGAGAGAAAGAACTTGCCATGGTCTAATGGTCAAACTCTGAATATCACACGATTATAAAAAAAAACTTTCAAACCATATATCCGAATTAGATTTGGTTTCAGACATAAAATTGCTAATTGTATTTCATTTCTCCACAGCTGGCCTCCATAGTTAATAAGTGTATTATACGGCGGACGCAGGCCCTTCTCACACAATATCTACCCGTGAAAAGTAAGTGATGCAATAATCTACTGTCTGTTGCACGAAACCTGCCCAAGTGACTTTGGTGTGGTATGGACCTGGCACCAGGTCAGGTTATTCTAATTTCAGGGCTGAATATATATTTTCTCGATGTAAATATTCTGTTCTGATTTTGCGATTTTTCCCCCAATGCAGCAGGTTAAAATGGGATCGAACCCGTTGTCCCGGCCTTAAATGACCATAGCTGTTGATAGGCCGTTAAACACCAGTAAATTAAATCAAATCTTACAATGTTTAGTGAAATGGTCTGGTTGTCTGGTAACAAAAGTCTTGATGTGTAGTAAAGCTAGGATGTCCATCATCTTCCCACATTCCCATAGATTGTGGATGTGACTAGAGAAATTGTTTTTTTGCAACCAGTGTAGATCCAGATCAGACTGTGCTTCCGACTGATCATGATCTGCACTGTTCACCATTCCAACAATGAGGCATGCAAATATAGATCATTATCAGGTTACAGGAGTGCTGTGCTATTTGATCTGACAGGAGCTACACTGATAACAAATCACATGTTATTTGTCTCTTTTACATTGTTGTACGCCCTGGTCTTGCCTGATAAACCTGATATTGTGGGACACTAGCCCGATGTTCTCAATGACTCTAGTTAAGTAGGCGGTGTGTTGTGTCCTGACGCCCCACCAGAAGACCTTGCATAAACACAGCTTCCCCCCCCCTCCCCACATTTTTCCATACAGGCCCTGTATAAATTGCTTCCCGCACCCCACATCTCCATGGGTCCAACTGTACAGCTAAGTATTCTCTATGCATATAGTGATTCAATTGAACACCCATTCGTCCCATTCCGCCATTAGACATGGTCAACTTGACAGACTATACTACTGTAGCTGTAATACGTGGTATATTCGGCCCAGTAGAACCTGTTTAATGCCGTACTGAGCGGTATGGGGGTTCAACCGCCTCTGATCTATGTTTCCAGTTGAGGTGAGCCTGTGAATTTTATTTGTTTCCTGGTCTTGACTGATTAATCTGATATCAAAGGACACAGCTAGGTACATGTATCCTCCGTGTTGCCAGTTGAGGAGGTGGTGTTTTGTCCTCTCCCCCCTCCAGAAGGCCCTGTACAAACACACCTTCCCCAACCCCACTTCCCACTTCCCAACAGGAGTCACTCATGCCCACCCCCATTCCACTACCCCCATTCCACCCCCACCCATTCCACCATTAGACCAGGCAAACTGTACAGCTAGATAATCTCTCTCTATACTGCTATAGTTGTAATAGGTGGCATATTCGACCCAGTTGGACAAGTCAGAATGAGATGGGTATGGAGTTCAACCACCTGTGCTCCATGTTTTCAGTTGAAGAGGTCGTGTGTTGTGTCCTGTCGCCCCTCCAGAAGGCCCTGTACAAACACCTGGTGCGGGCGAAGGCGGGCGACTGCCAGCTGGGCGACAATGGCAAGGGCTCCAGCGGGGCCCTCTCCTTCATCACACAGATCAAGAAACTCTGTAACCGTACGTAGTCTGATCTACTAACGTCGGAGCTCCAGATAAGTTTTTTATCTAAAGAGTATTGTACGCCCAGATTTCAAATTCAATGTGTATTTTACTTTTACAAATGTGTTATTGATTTTCTTCCTTATTATTTGTTTCAAATGATAAAAAATAATAAAACAAATTTTTGCAGCTCAACTATGTAAATTTTCAACTTTTTACTGCTCAATTTGAAAATCATTGCGTATCTTTACATTGCTGTGAATAATCGTTGTACATCCACTTTTGATAATCAATGCGTATTCTGCTAAAATAAGTCCTTATCTGGAGCTCTGTAAAATCCCAACATTCAAGTTCAAAAATGATAGGAATTCATTCTCATTTTGTAGCCTCACCGGATATCTCAGTATGCCACTCTGATTATACCACCGGCATAATTAGGCTAACAATGCTAGGGTTATATAGATTTTGTCTTTCTGTTTGGTCAGCCGTCTGTCAACTCAGAGGTGGAAGTCTCGGATCTGTGACACAAACAAAATGCCCATTAAAAAAAATTCATTACCCCACCCACTTGGTCTCGCACAGTACTATGTTCTATTTATATATAAATAGAACATAGTACTGTGCAAGACCAAGTGGGTGGGGTAATGGAATTATTTTAATGGGCTTTGTGTCACAGGTCCGAGTCTTCCACATGTGTGTCTTCCACAATTCCCTAACATTTGATTGGTCTGTTGCAAGTCTCCGTCCAAAATTTATATCCCAGTAAACTCCATGCCGAACTACTTTCCGTAACCGTCAGGCGCAGTTAAAATAATTCTTAAGAAAACGGAAAATAAACACATTTTCTTGATGAATTTATTTCAAATGCTGGAATTATAAGGAATGAATGGCCTTTTTGTGGAATTTATCGGGGATATAAACTTGGAAAAGTCGCGGGAATACTGGACGAGGCCTTAAAAAAATTACAATTTTCAAAAAAAAAACCCAAAAAAAAAATCCCAAAAAAAAAAAAAAAGATTTTTTTTTAGAAAATTGTAATTTTTTATCGCTTCGTCCAGTATTCCCGCGACTTTTCCAAGTTTATACCCCGATAAATTTCACAAAAAGGCCATTCATTCCTATATTATTGTTTTCATATTTATTTTGTTTTTATGCCCCCTATGTGATAGCAAGGGGGGCATATTGCGTTGCTCTTGAGGTTCCGTACGTCCGTCATTGTTCATTTACGTCGAAAAGTCAAAAAGTTTGCAAGAGTTTCTCCAGTTGGAGTTAAGTATGCCACGGGGGCATATCCATGTTTTACAAACATATCTACTGTCTGTTCCATGTTTTGCTGCTGACAAATTTTGGCTATTAAACACATCAAATCTAAAAAATATTAAAATGTAAGTACTTTTTCATCAATAACAAAAAAATCACCCTCCCCAAATTATTTTTTTTGATTGATTTTATTGTGAAAAACGTTTTTCCTGATCTACGACAAGTGTCTGGAGGAGGTGGAGGGATTTGAAGATGCCCTTGACCTCTTCCCTTAGAATGCGGGAAACGAAAATGGTCGCCTGCTGCTGCTTTATATTTTGTCTTCTTTATCAATAAAAATATGATCGGAAATGATTCTAAAATGTTGTCAAATCTTGTTTTTTAATAAGAAAAAATTAAAGATAAAAAATAAACAGCAGATGACGTAATTTAATTCAGCATTGTCAGGGAGAATGTTCCCTAGGCATGACACTGTCTATGTATTCGGTGCAATCTCCTTACAGATCCAGATCTGATCTACGACAAGTGTCTGGAGGAGGCGGAGGGATTTGAGGGCGCCCTGGATCTCTTCCCTCCCGGACACAACCTCAAGTCCGTCCGGCCAGAACTCTCCGGTATGGAACTGGCTCTTACTCTTCAGACAATGGATAGCCATAGCTTGTCAGAAAAACAAAGTGAACTTTATTATTATTTTTACGCTCGGTGTTACGTTCATTGTTATGCTCATTTAAATTGCTCATTACAAGTATCAGGAAGCCATTTCACTAAACTTTGTGCGACTAAAATGTTTGTACCGGTAAGTGCAAAATGATGAT
This sequence comes from Conchocele bisecta, assembly GCA_029237695.1. Lineage (NCBI taxonomy): Eukaryota > Metazoa > Mollusca > Bivalvia > Lucinida > Thyasiridae > Conchocele > Conchocele bisecta. The sequence goes on along the minus strand of CM055268.1, from coordinate 100,609,611 downwards.
TGTCTGTAAATTTCACATTAATAATGTTTTCTTGTAAACAATTAATGGATTTACATTTATTGAGCATAGGCTACATCAATTGAAATTTAGAGACGACCCTAAATTTGCACTTAAGAACATTTTAGTCGTACAAAGTTTAGTTAAACGGGCCCCAGATATGTTTCAATGGCTAATTAACAATATTATTGTTTTCATGAGAATTGACTGATCTGCACTGCAGCTTTTAAGGGTACAATTGAACCGCTATTAACAGCTGCCTATATTCATTGACAATATTACAATCCCAGAAATGCCTTGGTTTTAGATCCAACTCAGCGTGATATTACAAATGTCCTCGCAGTCACAATACAATGTGACGTACTGTGTCAAAACAGGGTTTATTGATATGTATGTGAGTCATATAGAGCCAGGAGACATAGTGTGTGTGTCCGTGTCCGTGTGTGTTGTCCGTGTGTGTTGTCCGTGTGTCCGTGGGTCTGGTTAAGAATCACAACTTGAGACCTGGTTTGGCCCTCATGTACGACGTTTGCATTCTTGTATGTGACAGTTGCATCTGGTTATACCCCTTATGTGAGTATTACGATTATTTGTAATCCTAGTACTTTTAGAGGAAGGTGCCAAGTGGCTTTGGTGTGGTATGGACCTGTAGCCTATTTCATCAACATTGCAAAGTATACTTTAGTAGCAAAGTATACTTTGAGGGAGAAATTTTCAATTTTATGATAAATTTATTAATTTTTATTATACTGAATTTATTACATTATCACAGCCAATTTGGCTGTGATAATGTAATAAATTCAGTATAATAATTCTGCATACTTTTAATCATGACATATATGCATTTGTTAGTTCTATATGAAATAATGCATTTCAGGAAAAATAAATGATTACTCCCTCAAAGTATACTTTGCTAGTAAAGTATACTTTGCAATGTTGATGAAATACCGGTAGGCTACTGGCACCAGGTCAGGTTATTCTAATTTCAGGGCTGAATATATATATTTATTTATTTTTCGATGTAAATATTCCGTTTTTGTGACTGGTGCATTATTTTTGTAGCTTGTAACTGAGGTCCCATATGTATATGATCTTAGCTGTTGCAACAGCTAAGATCATATACATACGTGACCTCAGTTTCAAGTTACAAAAATAATGCACCAGTTTTCCTTACGAGATGCCACTCAGCTCTACTTTGAGCTATTGCATAAACACAGTTTTTATCCAATACCTGACTTAAATGACGACGTCCCATCGATCTTCGCTTTTGTATGGATGTTAAACTCATTAGCTTTCAGTCTTCATCGTCTTCTGACGTCTCTTGTTCATGTTTTACAGGCAAGTTCCTGGTGTTGGACTGTCTACTGGCCATGGTCAAGTCGACGACCAGCGACAAGGTCATCCTGGTGTCCAACTACACACAGACACTCGACCTGTGTGAAAAACTCTTTCGTCAGCGAGGGTAGGTCGGTGCACAGGTTAACCCTTTCACCCCTAAGTAACTGGAATGGATTTTGATACGTTAATTTTGCAACCAATCAAATTGTCGCAAAATGATTTTCCGAATAGTCCATTTATGAAAAGGGGGTATTTTTATTCTCAAAAATATGAAAATTACTTTCAAAAATTTCAAATCCAGATGAGACGGCTCGGTACGATCTGGCTCATCTGGATCTGCACTGTTTGCATAAACCACTACAGCGGGCTTTCGGGTTCAATAGGTTAATGGCATTTTTTTTGTCAACCTTGTGGCCCAAATGCAGTTCCTGATGAGACGACTCGTCAAGAGCCATCTCATCTGGATCTGCACTGTTTGCCAATACCACTATACAGGCCTGTGGTGTTTAAAGGGTTAAGTGGGTGGCAGGTGGGAGCAGGCGATGGGTAATTTAATGATTGGGATTCATCCTTACCGGCATCCCTAACGGAGACATGGTTTGGCCTCCACGTACGTCGTTGGCATTCTTGTAAGTGACAGTTGAATCTGGTTATACCCCTTTTGTGAGCATTACGATTATTCGTAATCCTATTTCAGGGGAAGGGGCCTTTATAGGCCGTTAAACACCAATAAATCAAATCAAATCCACAGGTTAAATTCTTACACTCAAGACTGTATTCGGGACTAGGGTTGAGAAAAGCTGCCTTACATGTACATAATTTGTAACAATTGTAAAAATTGTTGATCTTGGATTAGAATCAAAACGTTTTGCTGATTTGCTGATCGCCATTCAGTCGATCTAGCATTATTTCTGTTTAGGGGTTTTTAGCACTGTGCTGTAAGTACAAAGGTCAATCATCACAAAATTAAATTCAATCTAGTCCATTTATGAAAAGGGGGTGCTTTTGTTCTCAAAAATATGAAAATTGCTTTCAAAAACTGCAGATTCAGATGAGACGGCTCGTTACGAACCGGCTCATCTGGATCTACACTGTTTGCATAAACAGCTATAGCAGGCATTCGGGTTCAAAGGGTTAATGGCATTATTTTTGTCAGCCGGTGGCCCAAGTGTACTCCACATAAAGTCTTGCTGATGGGAAAAGAAATGTATTATTTCATGGAATGGGCTTCACAGTGTATTAAAAATGATAATACACTTGTGTATTACATATGAAATAAGATGGATACAGAAAACATGTTTGGTGATCAGTACAGCTTCAATGTATGAGGAAGTGCTTTTAATAGCAATAAATTGAATCTATATGTTGATTTAATATGATATTTATTAAACTTGTTTCTTATGAAGTCAGTAAACTTGTTTATCATATTAAATCATCACTCGTGTTCCTCTGTTTCTGCTGTAGGTATCTGTTTGTGCGACTCGACGGATCCATGACGATAAAGAAGAGGGCCAAGATTGTGGAGAAGTTCAACAATTTGTCTGTATGTACACGTTTTGCTGAATTGATTTTCTTTTTTTTTTCTTTTCTACCCCTTTTTTTTAATCTTAGTCAAATATTACAGTTTCCTGAATTTATCTTTATGTTAAGCAGCAATGTGGGAGGGTGTTATATGAATCTGACTTCTGACTATGGTTTAGAAAACAAAACACCACCTGGTCCTCATTTAAACACCACATCAACTTATATTTTTATTTTCCAGAGTACGATTTATCTTTATGTTAAGCAGCTATTAGCGAGTGATTTTTTAAAGCCCAGGCTCATTATTCTACGCTTATTGGCTGTTATGTGTTGTGTTTTCCATCACCCGAGTGTCTCATTTTCCTGTCCACAGAGTCCAGAATTTATCTGCATGTTAAGCAGCAAGAGTGGTGGGTGTGGCCTAAATCTGATAGAAGAGCCCATCTGTAGCCTATTTCATCAACATTGCAAAGTATACTTTACTAGCAAAGTATACTTTGAGGGAGCAATCATTTATTTTTCCTGATATGCATTATTTCGTATAGAACTAACAAATGCATATATTTCATGATTAAAAGTATGCAGAATTATTATACTGAATTTATTACATTATCACAGCCATTAAATGGCTGTGATAATGTAATAAATTCAGTATAATAAAAATTAATAAATTAAAAAAAAAATGAAAATTTCTCCCTCAAAGTATACTTTGCTACTAAAGTATACTTTGCAATGTTGATGAAATAGGCTACTGGTACATCAATACCTGTAACAATGATTTAGTTAACATTAACTGGCACGGCTTGCTATGTTTTAATACTGGGTGTGTGACCTGTATTGAATCAGGAATCAGGGCCAATTGGCTAGCAATGTTTGGAACCCAGGCTCACTTTATTCTTATTGGGTGATATGTGTTGTGTTTTTCATCAGTAAGCAGTAAGGTGGGTTGGTGTGGCCTGAATCTGATAAGAACAAATCGGTAGATCACCACTTGTGACAGGTTTTATTTTTTTAATGTTTATGATAAGCAGCTGGGTGGGTGTGGCCTAAATTTTTGTTTGAGCCAATCAGAACTCCGGCTCATTGATATATATGTTTGTTGGTTGACATATAAATCCGATTTAAGCCAATCAGAATTCAGGCTCATTGATATATGCTTATTGGTTGACCTTAAGTGTTTCATTTTCTTGTCCACAGAGTCCAGAGTTTATCTTCATGTTAAGTAGCAAGGCTGGTGGGTGTGGCCTAAATCTGATTGGAGCCAATCGGCTGGTGATGTTTGACCCGGACTGGAATCCGGCCAATGACGAGCAGGCAATGGCGAGATGCTGGCGGGACGGCCAGAAGAAGGAGTGCTTTATATACCGGCTTATCGCGGTAAGCTTATCATGTAATAATTATAGGAGGAGCTTGACCAAGGATATAAAAGGCTGGTTCATTTGTAGAGCCATGCACAATGCGAAGTAGGGAATTACACTAACTTTTGTTTTCCGTGCAAGATGGATTTATTTTTCATCTCGTGAACACCAAACCATTCACGAGATAAAAAATAAATTGAATTTACACTGAAAACTAAAAAATAACAAATATCCTTTACTTCTCCTATATATAATTTTACATTCAGACTGGGACGACAAGAAATGTCATTTATTCCAATATACCATCTTGGTTTCAGACAGGAATGATAGAAGAGAAGATATTCCGGCGCCAAGCACACAAGAAGTCTCTCAGTAGCTGTGTGGTCGATAATCCATCTTGGTTAATCCATCTTATTTTTCATCTTGTGAACACTAAACCACGATGAAAAATAAATTTAAACAAGAAATGCGTCTGTCGAACGCAGATGCCACCTGCAGCATATTTGAGAAACTGTGACAAAGTGGTTAACCGAAAAGTGTGACGGACTGACAGACAGACGGACGGATGGACGGACGGACGGACGGTCCAAACACTATATGCCACCCGTTTCTTCGAAACCCGGTGACATAAATACACTAAAAACAGAACAACAAATATCCTCTATTTCTCCTCTACAATTCCATATCCATACTGAAACGATAGCAGAGAAGAAATACCAGAGACAAGATGTATAGACTTTAAATAATATGAAAAGTTGTTTTCATTGTAGGACTGATTTATTTTTCATCTTGTGAACACCAAACCATGTGGGTTTGGTGTTCACAAGATGAAAAATAAATCAATATTTCACTCTTAACAACAAATATCCTCTATTTATACAATTTAACCCTCAGACTGGGACGATAGAAGAGAAGATATTCCAGCGGCAAGCGCACAAGAAGGCTCTCAGTAGCTGTGTGGTTGATAAGGAAGAAGACGTGGAGAGACATTTCAGTCGCGATGAACTCCGGGATCTATTCCGCCTGAATGAAGAAACTCTCAGCGATACGCATGAAAAGTAAGGGTTTATGGCTGTATCAGAGCTGCCAACTGTTACGCTTTTTCCGTATTTGTTCCGGAAAATACGTTAGAAATACGGAAGTACGGATAACAATTAAAAAGTACGATTTTTAAAAAAATCAGCGTGGGAATATCTGGAAATAATAATTTCGTTTCACAATTCTGCCAATAAATCCTATTTTTTTATTTACCCGTAATCATACTCGCCGAGGCGCTTACCATTTCGATTCTTGTTGTGTAGTAATAGTAATTTCAAGCGCTCAGCGATATTTATTTATTCATCACGTAAATTCATAAAATGTCTGCTCCAAAGCGTGCAGCCAACGAATTTGGGTATTTTTTATCGAAAGAGTTAGTTGGAGACACATCTGTTATCAATGATTACACCGAGACATGGCCCAATTTGGTCCTGTCAAAGCTCGGTGATGAATTTGCGTCTTGCAGGCAGTGTAATTGTGATTTTTCGGTTGGCCGAAACGAGGGCCAAGGCTCTAAAAAAGTTAATTTATGCATATAAGTGAGTACTGATTTGTGTTCCGGAAAACATATGTGATGTTCCGGAAAATAGCCCCCTTTTCTCTCCATGTTCCTCATGTGACCGACATGGGGTTGGCAGCTCTGCTGTATGTTTGTTGAATTGCAGCTTTTATGAAGAGTTTATTATGCCGGGCGTATTGCTTTACTCTTTACATAAAGATAACCCATATGTTTCACCCTTTCACCCCTAACTAACTTGAATGGATTTTGATATGTTAATTTTGCAACCAATCCAATTGTCGCAAAATGATTTTCAGACTAGTTATGAAAAGAGGGCGTTTTTGTACATCTGGATCTACACTGTTTGCCAATACTACTATACAGGTCTGTAGTGTTGAAAGGGTTAAGTCCCAATGCATGTTTAACCCTTTCAGTCGGTGCTGAGTTTTTATGGTAATTCTAGTGCTGAATATCCAGTCCTCTCGTGTGCAGGTACATTCCCGTCTGTATATGGCATTGCTGTTGTTGAACAGATGTAAGACCCCAATCAATCAATCAATCAAACCTTTCAGTTCAAACAAATGTTAATGTCTATTTTTACTATTCTAAAATAAGCGTCCATTCTAAAGTTAGTTTCATCTAATTAACTATTTTGTTCCGACTTCCGATCATTGGTATAGCCATATTAAATGTCTACCTACTTGTTATAATAGACCAATTAAACACCATTTTCACACGTCTAGTATTGTCCAGCCGCTTCAACTTGCAATAAAGCCTACTCACTTCAAGTTTCTGTTTGACAAAACAGCCAGACCAGCCATGTCTCCCTGGGATGCTATATTAGATGCGTTTTTTCCCGAGGCCCAGAAAATACCTGCACGCTTTATTTTGTACAGTATTTATTTTTCTATGGTTTGTGAGGCCCCAAATGCCGCTAGCATAGAACAATACGGGTTCTACTAGATTTTCATATAGCTTTTTGAAACATCGTAACGTCATCCCTCCCAAGTGTAAATACTTAGTATATAGGGCGGACAGGGCTCGACTTGCTGATTTGGCCAATTCAGAAACGGCGTATTTCATGTCCAGGTGCTCGTGAAACCACAAGCCTAGATATTTGTATGTACTGGATAGATTTATAAACTACCATCACCGTCTTACCATCACAGGTCTCATGTTGAGCAGCGATTGACTGTGTGATTAGCATGGTTGGCAATTTCCTGGGAAATCGGCGGGAAATACGGGGTACTGGGAAATACCACCCCCGGTCCAGTCAACCCTGGTGATCAGTGATAATTATTCCCTGTATACTTGGAAATCACATTGTTATGCCCCATGGAAACAATTGAAGGGATCAGAGAAAGAAGGGTTTATTCCACTGACACCTTCAGTTTTTATGACGCTGGTGAGTCGTCAAGAGGAGGGGGGCATCATAATTTGTCCAAGTCTGTCTGTCTGTCTGTGTCTGTCTGTCTGTCTGTCTGTCTGTCCATTTGGAGTTATGTCCCTTTCTCCACTCCAAAAAACACATTGTTTTCCAGTGAATGACGGGTACCTTTGTTTTCAGCCAATCGTTTTCATACATGATATACTCGACAGCCATTAACTCTTTCACCACTAAGTAACTGAAATGGATTTTGATATGTTAATTTTGCAACCAATCCAACCGTCACAAAATGATTTTCAGACTAGTCCATTTATGAAAAGGGTGTGTTTGTGTTCAAATTGCAGATCCTGATGAGACGGCTCGTCACAAGTCGGCTCATCTGGATCTACTCGTTTTGCCAATACCACTATACAGGCCTGTGGTGTTGAAAGTGGAAGAGGGTGTATCATAAAAATAATCGCACTATAATTCCAGCACAAAAATATTTACACAATTCCCTAACATTTGATTGGCCCGTAGCAAGTCTCTGGTCAAATTTATATCCCAGTAAACTCCCATGCCGAACTACTTTCCGTAACCGTGAGGCGCAGTTAAAATAATTCTTAAGAAAAATAAACACATTTTCTTGATGAATTTATTTCAAATGTTGGAATTATAAGGAATGAATGGCCTTTTTGTGGAATTTATTGGGGATATAAACTTGGAAAAGTCGCGGGAATACTGGACGAGGCCTTCCGGCCTTTGTCCAGTATTCCCGCGACTTTTCCAAGTTTATACCCCGATAAATTCCACAAAAAGGCCATTCATTCCTATAGTATCACATCAATCTGTCCATTTTTTACTCTGAAAAGGCATTACCTATTGACCCATTCAGCCATAAATAACTGGAATGAATGTTGATGTTAACTTTCGAACCTGTCCAGCTATCAGACATGATTTTCAGACTAGTCCATTTCTATTTGTTTTTTGTTGTTTTTTTAAATATGTATATTGGTTGCAAAAAATGCAGGTCCTGATGGGACGGCAGTCGGTGATAAGAATATGCAAATTAATTTTCTCTGTAACTCAATTTTTGTCACTCCCGCTTGCCGACAGCGTGATATAGTCGGCACATTGGCGTACATACGTACCTCCGGGTTAAAGTTTTTAGTTAATGTTTTTCGGCGTACTATCAAAGCCTCGGCTGGTGCGACATGCAGGCCGCGACCATCTAGTCTAATTGTTGTGATGGGTTGTGGCATAGGGCTTAGAACACCCGACCTCCAATCCGGAGATTGTGAAACCGAGGTCCTTTCTGTAAATGGCCATAGCTGTTGCTGGGACGTTAAACCCATTCACTTTCACATTTTCTAGTTTTTGTACTTTCAGTGTTGAACGTTTTTGTTGTAATTTCATGTGAATTTCTATCTGTATATGACATTGCTGTTGAACATAAATTAGACACCAATCAATCAATCGATCAATGTACTTTACCTGGGAAGGTCACTAGCAAAAAACAAATGACACAAACATGCGAAACAAAACACTTTTATTTGTTTATCTGTAACACAATTATTGAGACACGCCATATGATTTTGTACCTTCGGACATTGCGTAATTTCATGAAATTTACAATATTGTCCGTAAATGGCATCAAATGCGGAATTTGTGTCAACCTTTGACTTTATTTATGAAAAATATTCTAAAGTTTGTAAACGTATCTAATGAAATTACGCAGATGTCCGAAGGTACAAAATCACATGGTGTGTCTCAATTAGCATACATAATGAGAAACATGATACACGTATTGTATGACTTACAAATGGGTGGGGCAAAGGAATTATCTCCCTTGTCTAGAAATTATAATTGATCTTCAAAATCCGTATCGGCAATAATTGCCGATACGGATTTTGAAAATCAGTTATTTTTTCTGTAAATGACCTTGACTTCGAAAGTACTTGTTGGTCAGACCAGGCGGCGGCTGGGGTATCCGTAAGCCCCGGCTCACATGCTCTAGTCTTTTTTGGTAGTGAAATCATTTTGAGAACACATTAATGGTTCATGCATGAAAAATAATATACATTGTAAGACTCTGTTGAAAATTGATCTTCTGTAGAACTAGATGACATAAAATGAAGACAACATTTGACAACATTCAACATAATATTATGCGGATGTGATTACATAAAATGCAATAATGGTCATGACTATTGCTTAATACACACAACCGTAATAACCCTAAATATTTTCAGGCCATACGCAGGAATTAATTTAGCGTCATGGACGGTGCGAAGGGCTAAACATTTTCAGGGCTAAACAGACCTCGGCAGATTAACCCTTTCACCGCTAAGTAACTGGAATGGATTTTGGTATGTTAATTTTGCAACCAATCCAATCATCACAAAATGATTTTCAGACCAGTCCATTTATGAACAGGGGGTGGTATTTTTGTTCTCAAAATTATGAAAATTACTTGCAAAAAGTGCAGATCCTGATGAGACGGCTCGTCACGAGCCGGCTCATCTGGATCTACACTATTTGCCAATACCACTATACAGGCCTGTGGTGTTGAAAGGGTTAAGGGGGGTGCGTAAGCTCTGCGTACGGGACTGATTTGGAAACACTTTGTTTTGTGAAACCCCTATAGGGTTTCCCAAAAGAAATTGTATCCAAATACATTTGTTATTGTGATAGGCCAGTACAACCATATTAACCCTATATATTGGGACATTCATTGTTTGAAACCAAAAATTTATATTTATCCCATCAACAACAGTGCGTATGTACCGTACCGTGAAACATTTTTTATATCCTGACAATACGACCTAAAGACTGCGTATGAATATGTGCGATTGTCATACTAGTCAATTATCCGATTTTGAGGATGCGGCTGGGGTTATTTTTTTTGCATTTTAAAGCTATTTGTAGGTGTTGACGGAATAAATAGAATAGTAGGTTAGTGCCGTGAATGGGAAAAAATGGCGCGTCATGGAAATGGGATCCAGTTTCCTAAGCCTTGCCAGATATTTTTTCCAATTCACGGTACTTACCTACTATTCTCTATATGTTTCACGGAATATTTAGGGTTATTGCGGTAATAAACATGGTCAACTAAATTGAGACATTTGTAATATAGGCCTATATAATGGACTAGTTACATGTATGTGTGTCATACAAGTAATAAATATATGTAAAATAGCACTTTTGAGAATAAAATTCATATAATAATACATACATGTATTTATAATTTGGTATAAAACTAAATTTATAACGTAAAAGTCAAAATTGTCAGCATAATGTAACGTCTGTAGTGTACAGTGTATATATATGTGTGACTCAATTCGTGCCTTATCTGGAGTTCTGAGTAATTATGAAGCATGTTGCCCAATTATAATGGGTGTCATTATGACATAAAATATTGCAAAAATGATACATGTATAACAACTTAAATAAGGAATAACAAAGAACGACAAACTTCAATAAATATAGGCAATACTGGGCTAGGGTATTTTCATATCAACTTTATCAGACTCGGTTCAGAAACATTTAATATGAATTCCGAGGGATCTAACCTTCCCAGATAAATGTGATATCAAAAGACACTATGCTGGTATTTTCTATATACTTAGAATGGTATTTTCTATTTATCATCATACTCGGTTCATTTCCTAGCCTTGCCTGATAAACTTGATATCGGAAAACACCAGCCTGTTATTCTCTAATTATGAGACTATGAATGGATTGGAATATGAAACTTGTCAGGTTTGGCTCGGAAACATGTAGAACTTCCTCTGCTTGCCTTTGGACTTCCCACGCATTTTCTAACCTTGCCTGATAAACTTGATATCAGAAAACACTAGTCTGGTATTCGCTATCTACGAGACTGTTGATGGAATGGAATATCAAACTCGTCAGGTTCAGCTCGGAAACATGTAGGAATTCGTCAGCTTGCCGAGGAATTCCCACACATTTTCTAACCTTGCCTGATAAGCTTGATATGAGAAAACACCAGCCTGGTATTCTGTACGTACGGGAATGTTGATGGAATGGAATATCAAACTCGTCAAGTTCGGCTCGGAAACGTGTAGAAATTCATCTGCTTGGCCTTTGGAATTCCTACACATTTTCTAACCTTGCCTAATGAACTCGATATCAGAAAAAGAGACCCTGGTATTCTCTACGTACGAGACTGTTCCTACATGTTTCCTAGCCGAGCCTGATAACCTTCATATCACTAGCATGGCAAGCATCCGAATTTCTGCATGTTTCTATCTCTCTATTACTGAATAACACTAACTTTGAACATGTTTTATGAACTTATTTAAGTCACAAAGAAGTGTCGACATCAATCGAGACTTGAACTTTTCGCGATTTGTAGTTGAGAAATCAGAAAATCCTCGGCCCCCATACGTAGTGTGTATATTTGGCCTTTATTGCCGCTTGTAGTTCATCCGTGTGTTTCTGGTCTCGCGTCTCACACACACACTTCACCTGTAACAGGGAGAGAAATCTAATTAGACACATGTATCATGGTGTCAACTATAATTAGACCTGTATAACAGGGAGACAGATATAATTAGACACATGTAACCGGGATCAATCTAATTAGACAACATGTGTGACAGGTATATATAACTATAATTAGACACATGCAACAGGGAGACAAATCTAATTAGACACATTTATCGGGAGACAAAATCTAATTAGACACATGTATCAGGGAGACACATATAATTAGACATATGTAACAGGGAGACAAATCTATTCAGATGTGTAGATGGTGTCGATCCAATTATTAGTGTAATAACATAGTGTATTAAAACTTTTAAAGGTACATGCCCACTCAGTAGGCAAAAAATTATCATTATATCCAAGACATCATCTGAGACATTTTCTGGCAAAATAAACATTAATTCACCATTGGCATTATTATACATTTTATATCTGACTTAAATTTCCACACAGGGGTGATAACTGTGTTTCTTTAAAATGTTAACGGACATTATTATTCATTCTCTGTATTTATTTTTTTGATGTGCAATAATCATACTTTATAATCTGTCGAAAATATTATTTTTTCATGTGACGCATTTAATTATTATAAATAATTAAAAAATATCATGCCTCATTTGCATATGAAAATAGCCTAATACCACAGCGCGTCACTATCAGTAAAATAAATATTACTAAATCATTATATCTGTATAGCGGGCACTCGTAATATTTAGAACTGGTGGAATAGTGACAGAATTATACACTTATTTAATTCCTATAAAGAACAGTTTGTGCCTACTGAGTGGGCATGTACCTTTACTATAAGGTTTGATCATGTCCAGCCGTGTGCAAATGTTTGCTGTGGCCCGAGGGAACTGTTTGAACCCCAAGGCCGCAGGCCGCGGGTTCAAACAGTTCCCGAGGGCCACAGCAAACGTTTGCACACGGCTGGACATGATCAAACGTTATTGTTACATTTCCAACAAAAAACTGATGTAATTTGAGCATTATATTCAGTATTTTCAGTACTTTTATAAAATCATCCCATTCACGTAGATAATTTTCGGTATGCATATTCCGGGGCCGCGTCATGAACGTCATGAAGTAGTGACGTCATGAAGGCACTTCCGCATAGTGACGTCATGAAGGCACTTCCATTACGCGCAGCCCCGGAATGATCATTGCCTAAAGCCATGTGCAAACAGCACGCGCTATTTGTTTGCACATATGTGCAAACAACGGAAACCATGTAACAATACATATTAAAGTGTAATAAATATGCAAATGAGACGGAAATGTTAGGTGGTCAGTACAGCTGTGCCTATGCAATACACATAATCTAACAATTGTTTTTATTTAATATATTTATTTCAGGGGTGGGAATATTCAGGATATATGATCCTGAAATCAGGATTTGAGGTTCCTGATAATTTCCAGAAAAACACTAATATTTCAAAATGGGAAGCACACTTTTACACATTTGTGGGTGCAAAGATTTGTTCGTTTAGCCATTTTCAGGATTTAACATTTACTGCGTAGAATATTTACCTGAACAGCAAAAATGTCATTCTTTAACCAAGCTCTTTCGTGGAAGATGTCTTTAATGCTGGAAGGTAATTATGAAAATAATTATACAATACTATCACCAATACTCCAAAGGGAATGGCACTCACTACCAGTATACAAATATTCAATAAACTCGCCTGTCAACTTAGACGAGTAGCCGATTTCACCAACATTGCAAAGTCTACTTATCTAGCAAAGTATACTTTAAGGGAGTAATCATTTATTTTTCCTGAAATGCATTATTTCATATAGAACTAACCACTGCATATATTTGATGATTAAAAGTATGCAGAATTATTATACTGAATTTATTACATTATCACAGCCAAAATGGCTGTGATAATGTAATAATTCAGTATAATAAATTTATCCTAAAATTGAAAATTTCTAGAAAAGTATACACGTACTTTGCAATGTTGGTGAAATAGGCTACAGATACCAGCGATTGCTGTCCACTCATTTTGTATACATGAAGTGAGGTCACAACATCAAACTGTATATGACGTCATGGTGTATAATAAAATAATTATTGAATAGGACAAAATTCATGACATACATGTACATGTATTTTAGATAAACTACATCTTCAGAAATGATGACGTACAACAGAATCTCTAAACCACACACCCTGGCAGGTCAGAGATAAAGAAAACACATGTACAGTCTACACTCGTTATTTTAACCCTCTTCAGTCAAACTACTGATAAATTAAAATAAAATGCATGGCCCCAAGTACACGATTTCCTATATAATACCTCTCGGTAACTCAAAGTTTTGTTAACACAGTATTTTCCTCAGTCCTTTGGACTTTTGAGTAAATGGGTGTAGACTATATATGTGAAATTTTCTGTCTGCAAAAATTGTATATCTTCAGAATATAGAGGCCAGGGGCCTGTTTCACTAAACTTCGTAAGACTAAAATGTTCGTAAGTGCAAATTTAGGATCGTCTGGACATTGCAATTGATGGATTTACATTTATTGAGCATAGGCTGCATACGCAGCCTATGCTCAATAAATGTAAATCCAATAATTGTTGACAAGAAAACTTTGTTAATGTGAAATTTACAGACTATCATAATTCTGCACTTACGAACATTTTAGTCGTACGAAGTTTAGTGAAACGGCCCCCTGGACACGAATATATAAATCTACCTTACTCCCATATTGGCCAACAACTTGGCGAGTTCCGCTATACCGCCCGGCCGGTCACTGACGGTGACCACAAACCTCACGAGGCGACCGTCCACTGCTAGTCCCCGGTCTATCGTCCGCCCCAGTGACGTCGTGTCGATGTTACCGCCACATAGCGCCACCACAACTCTGGTGAAAACAACTATTGTTATCACCATAAATAATCGGACACAATTTATTCTTGGCAATATAAATACATGGTTTCCCACAATGAAGAAAAATTCACGTCCAATCAGGAGGTTTTGGCATCAAAAAATACTTTCATAATATTTCCATCCCACTGGTCTTTTGGATGAGACTTGAACCGAGGTCCCGTCTATATATGACCTTAGCTGTTTGCTGGGATGTTCAACCCATTCACTTTTACTTTCAAGAATTTTTTTTGGGGAGTGAATTTTTTGTTTTTCATGAAAAAGTACTTACTTTTAAATATTTTTTAGATTCAATGTGTTTAATAGCCAAAAGTTCGTCGGCAGCAAAACGTGGAACAGACAGTAAATATTAATAACTTACTTCTTGCCCTCGAGTTCTGGGACGTAGCCACCAATAACAGCCGCCAGTCCGGTGGCCCCCGCCCCCTCCACCACCGCCTTCTCCAGCTCCAGTAGCCGCAGGATGGCCAGCGCAATGTTCTCCTCTCTGCAACACAAGCAAACAATATTCAATACTTTAACCCTTTCCCTGTTTTGCGATATTTCGACTCATCCAAATCCAAAACATCTGAATAAAAGAATCAAATGCTGGGTCAAATAATGGTTAAATTATCTGATAGAGTTGAAAACATTGTGGGAAAAGGAGAACTAACGACTGCATATATTTGATGATTAAAAGTATGCAGAATTATTATACTGAATTTATTACATTATCACAGCCAAAATGGCTGTGATAATGTAATAAATGCAGTATAATCAAAATTAATAAATTTATCTTTAAATTGAAAATTTCTCCCTCAAAGTATACTCTGCTAGATAAGTATACTTTGCAATGTTGGTGAAATAGGCTACTGAAACACAAGCAAACAATAGAGAATACCAGACTACCATAATAACCCTAAATATTTGGACACCATTTGTTTTGGGAAACCCCTATAAACACAAATTGTATGCAAATACAATGTTATTGTGATAAACAATTGTAACCATAGTAACCGTAATACTGCTTGCAGTGAGAAACCATACATTAATGTGTGTTTCCCAGAATAAATTATGTCGAGACGGTTCAAATGAGTGGTCACAACATATACTTTCATTGAGAAATAACAAAAATAAAAATAAAATATTTACTAAATTTCATACCCGTAAAGGTGTATACCGAAAGGAATCTCTTTAAATTGTTGCTAAGTATCTGAGTTTTCAATAAAGTAGCCTCACTCATTACTGATGACAATATTGTAACGTTCTTGTGATGTTCCACCCGAGCCCCACCTGGTCTGGAACCTCTCTAAAAATGTAGTTCTGCAAACATACTAATTATCGGCACACAATCTATCATATAGTGGATTTGTTCGAAACTATCTTAAATCAGCACACTTGCCCAGACTATCAGACTGGCCACTGTCCCTTTAACCAGCCAACTTGAGTGTATAGCGTTTAGCGAGTCTTACCGGTATATATCAAATTCATGGTCACAGTTCACCTGTACAAACCAGGTTGTGGTGAAATATGGTGTCAAAATATACTCGGTAGTACTCACTATAATGTTACGTAGCTGACAACACCAAACCAGTAGCCGATTTCATCAAAATTGCAAAGTATACTTGTCTAGCAAAGTATACTTTGAGGGAGTAATGATTTATTTTTCCCAAAATGCATTATTTCATATAGAACTATAACGACTGCATATATTTGATGATTAAAAGTTTGCAGAATTATTATACTGAATTTATTACATTATCACAGCCATTTTGGCTGTGATAATGTAATAAATTCAGTATAATAAAAAATAATAAATTTATCCTTACCGTAAATTGAAAATTTCTCCCTCAAAGTATACTTTGTTAGATAAGTATACTTTGCAATGTTAGTAGGTAATGCATATAGCATCACCAATCAGCCACAACCAATCGACCATAAAATTAACCCAAATTAAATTTGAGTTACCATAAAATGAGATTATAACTACCGGTACACATCAGTCAACACTCACCGGACAACCAGCATTTTGTCCACCAGAGGGTTCGCTGTTGCAAATGCATTCACACCAACTGTTGGTACTGCCAAACCTGAAATCATTGGAAGAACTCTTCAACTTCCAATTCATCGCGTCTAAAACATTATCAAGATGGCGAGATATGTTTACCTATTTCTTATAGGTAGTTTCATTTAGTAAAACAATTAACACTTACACCGCTATCGTAATTTTTTTGTCGTCTGCTGTTTATTTTCTATTTTCCATTTTTATCATCAAAAACATGCTTTGACAGCACTTTAGAATAATTTACAACATGCTTTGACAGCACGTCAGAATCATTTCTGAAGTGCTGTCAAAACATGTTTTTATTGAGAAATAATGCAAGATATAAAAGCAACAGCAGACGACAATTGTTGTGAGTAGCGGACTAAGGGTTAAGACAAGGTGCTGTTTTATTGCACTTGCACCATAGCTTCATGGAAGAATATATTTGCTGAACTGTTGTTAGTAAAGTGGATGAACCAGGGATTTTAACCCTTAGACCGCTATCTTAATTTTGTTGTTGTCTGCTGTTTATTTTCCATTTTTATCATCAAAAACATGCTTTGACAGCACTTTAGAACAATTTGCAACATGCTTTGACAGCACTTCAGAATCATTTCCATTGGAAATGATTCTGAAGTGCTGTCAAACCATGTTTTTATTGAGAAATAAGGTAAGATATAAAAGCAACAGCAGACGACAATTGTTGTGAGTAGCGGTCTAAGGGTTAAGGTTACTGATTATATTTATATCTCTGGATGAACTTATCCCTTAAGAGGCGGGAACCGAAAATTGTCGTCTGCTGTTTTTTTATGTTTGTTTTATTTTGTAACAAAAATATTTTGGTAGCGCATGAGTCGTCTCCATTGGAGACAATTATCATGTGCTGCCAAAACATATTTTCATGGAGAAAAACAGAAAATAAGCAATAAATACCAGACAATGACTTTAGCTGTTGATGGACCAGCAATAAATAAAATTGAATCTAATGAATAGGAGATAATCTGACTGTCTCTGTATTTTGACCTGTGACTCACCGTCAGCCAGCGTGGAGTCAGTTTGGGTATACACCGGTTTGCCTGCCTTCCGAGCCTCCGTGAAACTCGGACATCGCTCAGACTCAACACCCTGTAATGGGAGGATATGCGTGTAACAATGAATCTGAAGTTAAGGATTCATATGTGGCCATGGCTGAAGAAATTTGTGACCAGCGTAGTTCCCGATCGAATAGTCCCATTTCTCGAGTCACAGTCACATATCTTAACGGTGAATCACTGTCTTTCTGTATTTAACGATTTATATTTATAACCAATGTAGATCCTTTTCATCTAGATCTGCACTGTTTGCAAACGTTGGTTGTGAAGGTCAAGACAAGGGAATCTATAAAAAAAATCTTAAAATCGGCCAAATTTATTCAGAAAAAGCAAAATTGTAACATGTATATTTATGGCTTAACTTACGTATATTTTGCAATTAGGTCGGAGTGCTTTAATTGCGACAGCAGCCCCAGCCATTAGCCCCGCCCCTCCAATCGGGATTATACACGCGTCGAGGTCGGGCACCTGCTCCACTATCTCCAATCCCATAGTTCCCTGTCCCGCCAAAATGTCTGGGTGGTCGTAACTAAAACAGTGACATTAAACCATTACATTTGTATAAGTGCTCCCACTCTGTTTTGTAATCGTTGTAAAATAAACAGTTTAAACTGTTGTGGTTTTTTTTTTAATATATATATACTTGCGAGAAATAAAGAAAATATTTACCATTTTCCAGTGAGTAAAATGGTGTATCGTTCAAATTAACCCTTACACCGCTATCTTAATTTTGTTGTCGTCTGCTGTTTATTTTCTGTTTTCCATTTTCTTCATCAAAAACATGCTTTGAAAGCACCTTAAACTAATTTACAACATGCTTTGACAGCACTTTTCCATTGGAAATGATTCTGAAGTGCTGTCAAAACATGTTTTTATTGTCTAAGGGTTAATGTAGTGCCATGAGTGTGATTATAAAATCAGAGCCCCACACAAGGCACATATTGTAGACTTTCAAAATGAGGAGTAAAAAGTGTCTACAAAATCGAAAAGTTACTTATTTAAAGAAATGTTCAGAAAGTTCCATAACCACAGGCAAACATCCACAAAGAAATGCAACAATGAACATCTTACATGTATTAGAAAATTGAGTTTTCATTGTAAGATTGATTTTATTTTTCATGGAGTACACACCAAACAAATTTTTCATTTGAAAATAGAATATAATGAGGAAAGTCGATGGCGCGCCATCGCAATATACAGTACCCCCTACTGTCTGTTTCACGAAACCTGCCAAATTTTACGGCTAAATAAACAATGCAAAAACAAGATTTTTTTTGATAATGTTAAAGTTTATCAAAATTTAAGAATGAGCCTTCTTTTTATTTCATGAAATTTGGTCCAATGATTTTATTGCGATTGTTTTACCCCATGTTTAATAAATATGTGAAGAGTGAAGATGTCTATGGGGATTTAGCACGGGGAAATTTTTCTGATTTCAGAAATAATGGACCGATTTTCAAAATTTAACTTTTGTTTTCTTAGTTAGACCATTTTCAAACTATCTAGCCAGGTTTCAGAGTCAATTTCCATTTTATTTTATTGACTCCTCCCTCGGCTCCTCCATCTCCTTTTCCCCCATGTTAAATTCCCATAGACAAATCCATTTTTCGTAATAAAATCAATATTGGACCAAATTTCACGAAATAAAAAGAAGGCTCGGCTCGGAAACGGTAGTAATTCCTCGGAATTCCTTCGCGCTTCCTAGCCTTGCCTGATAAACTTGATATCAAAAGACACTAGCCTGGTATTCTCTATGTATCTTACCCATTGATATAGATGAGTCCTTGCTCCTTTCCCATCTGTAGGGCATGTAGTCGAGACTGAAACATAATTATTATAGGAATGAATGGCCTTTTTGTGGAATTTATCGGGGTATAAACTTTGAAAAGTCGCGGGAATACTGGACGAAGGCCGGAAGGCCTCGTCCAGTATTCCCGCGACTTTTCCAAGTTTATATCCCCGATAAATTCCACAAAAAAGGCCATTCATTCCTTATAATTCCAGCATTTTAAATAAATTCATCAAGAAAATGTGTTTATTTTCCGTTTTCTTAAGAATTATTTTAACTGCGCCTCACGGTTACGGAAAGTAGTTCAGCGTGGGAGTTTACTGGGATATAAATTTTGGACAGAGACTTGGTACGGGCCAATCAACTGTTAGGGAATTGTGTAAATATTTTTGTGCTGGAATTATATGGTCATAGCCACAGTCACAAATATGTACGACATTGGTGATTATTTGTGGGTCCTGGGGCCGGTTTCACTGCACTTTGTATGACTAAAATGTTTGTGTAAGTGCAAAATTATGATAGTCTGTAAAGTTCAATTTAGCATGCTCAATAAATGTAAATCCATCAATTGAAATTTGCAGACTATCCTAAATTTGCACTTACGAACATTTTAGTCGTACAAAGTTTAGTGAAACGGCCCCCTGAATATGCATATGTATGTGCAGCCTATGTTCAATAAATGTAAATCCATCATTTGAAATTTCCAAACTATCCTGAATTTTCACTTATGAACATTTTAGTCGTACAAAGTTTAGTGAAACGGCCCCCTGAATAGTTGTAAACAGTACATCCAATAGTGGATATTACAGTAGTTATGGACCAGGGGGCCGTTTCATTAATCTTCTTACGACTCAAATGTTCTTAAGTGCAAACTTATGATAGTCTGTAAATTTCACATTAACAATGTTTTCTTGTAAACAATTATTGGATTTACATTTATTGAGCATAGGCTGCATATGCAGCCTATGCTCAATAAATGTAAATCCATCAATTGAAATTTCCAGACGATTCCAAATTTGCACTTGCGAACATTTTAGTCGTAAGAAGTTTAGTGAAACTGGCCCCAGATTACGAACTATCCTGAGGGGTGTATAGTTTTCGCATTTCTGTCCGGTTGTCCATCCATCCGTTCATTCGTTTGTTTGTCTGTCCGCAACACAAAAACATACATATCGAGACTTGCGTTAACGTTTTTGTTTGTCGGTCCAGGCGGCCGCCGGGGTATCTATGATCCCCTTCTCACTTACTGTAGTTTAGTATGATATTTATTAAACAAGTTTACTGATTTCATAAAGTCCTTTGAGTGGTTGGAAGCATGTGAAGTTTAACGGTGGTGCTCATTCTTGCCGGAATCCCAATATCCCTGGTTATGCCCATTATAAAAAGTAGTAGGATTAGTACTAATCATATTACTTTTAGGGAGTGGTGCCAAGAGACATTGGTGTGGTATGGACCTGGCACCATATCAGGTTACTTTGATTTCAGGGCTGAATAGATATTTTTTTGTAAAATTCAGTTCTCATTTTGGGATCACAACAGGCAGCATATGGGATTAGACCCCGTTAACCCGGCCTAAAATGACAGGCCGTTAAACACCATTAAATCAAATCAAATCGTTCCTCCATTCGTTCATCTGTACGCAACACGAAACTGAACATTTCAAAACTTGCGTTAACGTTTTCGTTTGTCGGTCCAGGCAGTCGCCAGGGGTATCCATGAGCCTTTGCTCACTTGCTGTAGTTTAATATGTTATTTATCAAACAAGTTTACGGATTTAGCCGCGTCTAGCTTAGATAATCTCAGCTATACGGATGTCTTTTACTATTTCATAATTCATTTGTTTTTTATATTTTCTGTATCCTTCTACATAGAAGGATACAGAAAATATATAAAGACAAATGAAATACTAAGACTGAGATTATCTAAGCTAAGCCTAGACCAGTTTCTTACCTCGGCGAGGTTACTCCCCTTGACGAACACGGTGGCGCCATATTTACTGCAGCACTGGATCTTCATTAGGGGCGCTATGATGGGCATCACCACGGTAACCGAGATGCCCAGGTTCTGCCCATGGTAGGAGAGGGCGAGGGCGTGGTTTCCGGCACTCGCCGCGATCACGCCCGCTTTCTTCTGCTCCTGGTTAAGGGATAAGGCAATCAGCTGTTGCACTCATTGCTCCAGATAAGGAATAAGTAATTGAGTATTGTCACTCCATCATTTCTGAAGCAATTGGGTATTTCAAAATTTCAATTGGGTAAAATAAAATCACACTACTGTTGACACATCAGCAGACCGCATTATTGAATAGTTTACTTCTAAATGAAAACATGTCTTGGCATTTCATTAGAATTGTCTCCTCGGAGACAATTCTAATGAAATACCAAGATGTGTTTTCATGGAAAAATAAGAAAAATATGCTATATTTGTGGTCTGTGTATTGTTTTCTGTAGCATGATAAAGATACCACAAATTTTGTAATGCTTTTTGATACTTACTACTTCTGATTTCAATTGGGTTTTTGGCAATTTTAATTGGGTATTTAAGCAAATACGCAGCTTATCTGGAGCTCTGGAACTTATTGTGATATGTCACAGACTGCACTAATCTTGCCAATATTTGTTTTTTGTGTAAAAGTACTTGAATATTGTGCTTAGAATCAATCAGCTTGATTGGCTGGGACTGAGCTGTGCTACAGCTCAGACTAAGCTAATCAAACTGCTTGATTGCGAGTTGTGATTGCCAATAAATGTTCAGAAACGTTGACATCTTGACAAGATTAATGCAGGCAGTTGTGTATGTAAAACATTATGTCTGTTTAAAGTTTGTGCAATTTGATATGTAAAACATACATGTTCAGAAAACCGATACAAATCTACTCTGAATTGTTCTTTTACCAACTGTTTTGCTCACAATTCATCCACATCTGAGACCCAGGGAATTTAAACGGTCGGGAATGTAAATATTTTGTCTACATTTTTTCTCATTTCTCATAAAAGTGTATGTTGTTACCACTCAGTTGAACCGTCTCGGCGAGACGGTTCAACTGAGTGGTAACAACATACACTTTGGGTGGGTAGCGGGGGCACCCAGTAGATTTGCCGGACCAATCATATGATGCTTCCAGCGCACCTGGAAGGGGAGGGGTGCATAATATATACTGAGTAGGCACAAAATGTTCTTTCAGGGGTGGGAATATTCAGGATATATCCTGAAATCAGGATTTGAGGTTGCTGATAATTGCAGAAAAACAGCAATGTTTCAACATGGGAAGTACGCATTTACACATTCGTGGGTGCAAAAATATGTTTGTTTCGCCCTTTTCAGGATTTGACCTTTAGAACTGTTCTCACCCCTGTCTTTCTATCGGAGACATCATCCGAGACATTTTCTGGCAAAATGAACATTCATTCACCATTACCCCACGTATTGATTGACATTATTATACATTTTATATCAGATGTAACTTTCCACACTACTATCAGGGGCGATAACCGTGTTTCCTGAAAATGTTAACGGACATTACTATATTTATTCCCTGTATTTATTTTTTGATGTGTAATTATCACACTTTTATCGAAAATATTATTTTTTCAGGTGACGCATTTAATTAGTATAAATAATTAAAAAATACCGTGCCTCATTTGCAAACGAAAATAGCCTGATACCACCGCGCGTCACTATCATTACCTTTAACGTATGTAATTTTGAGCTTACCTCTGTGAGACACATCAAGGTATACCTGGCTCCTCGTTCCTTGAAGCTGAAAGGAGACACAAATGTGACTGTGACTGAAGAAATGTGGCTTAATGGTTTTGCGACCAGTGTAGATCTTAATCAAATATCACATTTCTGTAGCCTGGTAAAGCGCTATATTGCTTGTTAGAAGTGTTTAAGTAAAGAAATGGCAAACAGTGCAGATCGCACAGTCTGATCTGGATCTACATTGGTTGCAAAACCAATAACACACTCTTGTAGCCTAATAGCGATCTATTTTGCTTGTTAGAAGCATGACAGATGTTTCATTGATGGAATGACGGACAGTGCAGATCCTGATCAGACTGTGCGGATGCACAGGCTGATCTGGATCTACACTGGTCGCAAACCCATAAGCCCCATTTCTCCATTTGTATAGGGTTTCCCAAGTGTAATCATAAATATTTGGATACTACATATGTAATTTACTGAATATCGTCCCTACCCGCCCCTAAAAAATAATGCCAGATTAATTTTTCATTTATACATACTTGGTCATAAAAAAAATAAAAATAAAAGTCATCCACCCGCCCCATTTTTTCTCCAAATTTGTATGTTATTCAGTAAATTAACCCTTCAACATTACATACCTGTATAGTGGTATTGGCAAATAGTGTAGATATAGGGGCCCGTTTCACTAAACTTCTACGACTAAGTTGTTTGTAAGTGCAAATTTCGGATTGTCTGGAAATTTCAATTGATGGCTTTACATTTATCGAGCAGAGGCTGCTCAATAAATGTAAATCCAATAACTGTATACAAGAAAACATTGCTAATGTGAAATTTACAGACTATCATAAGTTTGCACTTACGAACATTTTAGTCGTACAGAGTTTAGCCGTCTCATCAGGATCTACACTTTTTGCAAGTAATTTTCATATTTATGAGTGCAAAAACACCCCCTTTCATAAACGGACTAGTCTGAACATGTTTTTGTGACGATTGGATTGGTTGCAAATTCAGCATATCAAAATCGATTCGTTACTTAGGTGTGAAAGGGTTAACTTTATCCCGTCAACACAGTGCGTATGTGCCGTGAAACACGGTGCAGTGAAACATTTTTGATATCCAGTCAATACAATTTTTAGCCAGGTTTTTTGAAAAAAAATCCAGGCTATTGGATTGGCGAAAGCCGGGCGGGCGGGCGGGCGGCGGGCGGCGTCCACAATCAATGTTAAGTTTTCGTGTTTGAGTCCATTTCTTTGGTACTGTACCACCTAGGACCACCAAACTTTCACAGCTTCATAATCAAGGGGTGCCCACCACATATCACTATCCAACATGTTACTTTTTTTTTAACTTGACCCATTTTTTCCGCGCAGTCGACTTACCCATTTTCAATGTTAAGTTTTCGCGTTTACAATGTAAATTTTTAGCCAGGTTTTTTGAAGAAAAAATCCAGGCTATTGGATTGGCGAAAGCCGGGCGGGCGGGCGGGCGGCAGGCGGGCGGCGGGCGGGCGGCGGGCGGCGTCCACAATCAATGTTAAGTTTTCGTGTTTGAGTCCATTTCTTTGGTACTGTACCACCTAGGACCACCAAACTTTCACAGCTTCATAATCAAGGGGTACCCACCACATATCACTATCCAACATGTTACTTTTTTTTTTAACTTCACCCATTTTTCCGCACAGTCAACTTAGCCATTTTCAATGTTAATTTTGTTTTGCGTTTACAATGTTAAGTTTTCGTGTTTAAGTCATTTCTTTGGTACTGTACCACCTAGGACCACCAAAACTTTCACAGCTTCATAACCAAGGGGTGCCTACCACATACAACTATCCAACATGTGACCATTTTTTTACCTTCACCTATTATTTCTACGTAAATTGACTTAGCCATTTTCAACGTTAACTTTTTTAACGTACGTCTGGTTAAGAGTTTTTTGGTTAAAACTTTTTCGTTATACTATATCTCTGCAACTGCTTCGCCCATTACCTTGAAACTTCACATGGGTGTTTATCATCATCCATATTTTCATTCTAACCCCAACCGTGCGGCCCCTGTGCCCAATGTCAAGGTCAAATTACTTTGAATTTTTTTGTTAAAGTTTTTTCGTGTCCTATATCTCTGCAACTGCTTCACCCAATACCTTGATACTTCACATGGGTGTTTATCATCATTGTCACACCTGCTTGCGGAAAGCGCGATATCGTCGGCATTTTGGCATACGTCCGTCCGTTCGTAACCTTGTGTCCGGTTTAAAAGTTGTTTGGTTAAAGTTTTTCCATCTACTGTATCTATTTTTTTTTAGTAGTGGCCATGCCTCGCCCCTAATGCGCGACATGCAGGCCACGGCCATCTATTTTACAAATAGTGGGTATAATTATGTATCCAAGTGTCTATGCTTGGAAAAAACCTGGCCATTCGTAGGCTGCCTCGTTGGGGCTTGTTCGTAAGTTATTTTGTCCATTTCTTTGGTAACTAGTAGCACCTATTACCTTACCAACAATCACAGCTTCAATTTTTTTAACCAAGGGGAAGTGCCTACCACATACAACTAAATCCATTTTCATGTGACCAGTTTTTTTTTTGTTTACCTTCACTATAGTTGCCTACGTAATTGACTTAGCATTCATCAACGTAACTTTATACCGTAACGTCCAAGGCCTAAATTTTTTCTGGATAAAAACATTTTTTGTTATACTATTATCTCTGCTAACTGCTTTGCCCATTACCTTGAACTTCACATGGGTGTTTATCATCATCCATATTTTCATTCTAACCCCAACCGTGCGGCCCCTGTGCCCAATGTCAAGGTCAAATTACTTTGAATTTTTTTGTTAAAGTTTTTTTGTGTACTATATCTCTGCAACTGCTTCACCCATTACCTTGATACTTCACATGGGTGTTTATCATCATTGTCGCACCCGCTTGCGGAAAGCGCGATATCGTCGGCATTTTGGCATACGTCCGTCCGTCCGTACGTCCGTGTGTTCGGTTAAAGTTTTTTCGTTAAAGTTTTTCCATCTACTATATCTATTTTTTTAGTGTCCATGCCTCGCCCCAAGGCGCGACATGCAGGCCACGGCCATCTAGTCTACAAAAAGTGGATATAATTATGTTATCCAAGTGTCTATGCTTGGAAAAAACCTGGCCTTCGTGGCTTTGCCTCGTTTCTTGTTACATTTTACAGCCATTTGAAGGTGTTGACGGGATAAATAGAATAGTAGGTTAGTGCCATGAATGGGAACAAATATCTGGCGCGGCACGGAAACGGGATGTGCTCGGCAGAGCCTCGCCCATCCCGTTTCCTGAGCCTTGCCAGATATTCTTTCCCATTCACGGCACTAACCTACTATTCTCTATCTATTTTCCTTATTTCTGAACCAAAGTATATGTTGTGACCACTCATTTGAACCGTCTCGGCGAGACGGTTATAATGGTGGTCACAACATATACTTCTGATGAGAAATAAAGAAATTCATGAGCCTTGCCGGATATTTTTTCCCATTCACGGCACTAACCTACTATTCTCTATTTATTTGGCTTTAGTATCGATTCATGTACACTCACCTGCCTGTGTATTGGAGAAATTCCTTCTTGAAGTAAAGTTTCATGTTGTACATGCTCGACATCAGCGACATCTGAAAATCAAAATCAATACAATTTACATGTAGTTTTAGAAAACTAATTCATATAAAATTTATTTTTGCAATAAATTCAATATTTCGATGGTCTAGTAACATAAGGTCGTAACTGCCTTATGTTACTAGACAATCGATTTGACAAAAAATCTTCAATAACCTTTTGGGGAGGGTGACTTTTTTGTTATTGATGAAAAAGTACTTACATTTAAATACTTTTTTATATTTAATGTGTTTAATGGCCAAATGTTCGTCGGCAGCAAAACATGGAACAGACAGTAGGTATTCTATATATCAGGTAACGTTTTTGTCTCACCCACGTTAGTTTAATATTTAATGTGTTCAATGGCCAACATTTTGTCAGTAGAAAAAAACTTGGAGCAGACAGTAGTGAGTTTTCTAACCGTTTTAGAAAACTAATTCGACAAAATTTATTTTTGCAATAAATTCAATATTTGACAAAAAATCTTCAAATAACTTTTTTGAGGAGGGTGATTTTTTTGTTATTGATGAAAAAGTACTTACATTTAAATACTTTCCATATTTAATGTGTTTAATGGCCAACAGTTTGTAACCAGAAAAAACTTGGAGCAGACAGTAGTGAGTTTTCTAACCAGGCTAAACGCAACATTTCTAGTGTAGTTGTCATGCAGCTAGTTACGACATTAACTCTGGAAATCTAGCGGTACGGGAGTAGATTGCAAGAGCTACTGTTCGCAACTATCATGCGGCAAGCCAGAAAATTTGAGTTATTGATTTCCATTTCTTAACCTACCCTGCATGCAGTATACTGTATTCCATCTTTGATCTTGAACGCCGCCGCACTAACATCCTGGAACGTTATAACCTTCGGTTTATCCGGGTCACAGAATTTGTCTTCAATCTCGTCTTCCGTGCCGTCCATCGACTTGATTCGCTTCATCGGCGGCTCATTCAACGTCGTGTCCATCTTGGTCACTTCTCTGAAGGAGAAACACACCATCGCCCGCGTTAATCTTGCCAAGATAAGATTCAACGTTTCTCAACTTTCTATTGCAGGGGTATGCATTTTCTACTTTTCAGATGATTTCCCCTTTTTTAACAATTTAAAAAAAAAATAAAAAGTGCTGGATTTTGTCGAAACTGCCCAAAAATCATTCTTTTGTGGAGTGTGTGCATGGGTTTCCTCTTTTTTGCATATTTTTATTAATTTCCTCTTTTCTCACAATGTGCTGTTCACACCTCTGCTATTCAACAAGCAATCAAGTAGTTTGATTGGCTGAGCCTGAGCTGTAGCTCAGGCTCAGCCAATCAAGCTGCTTGTTTTCAAACACAATATTCAAGTATTTTTAAATAAACAATTCACAGAATTTGTCTTCGAATGATCAATCTCATCTTCTGTGCCGTCCATCGACTTGAGTCGCTTCATCGGCAGCTCGTTTAACGTTGTGTCCATCTTGATTGCTTCTCTTGATCACCTGCGTTAATCTTCAGAGCTGCAGATAAGTATTGTATCCAAAGTAATCACCCCAGATTCAATGCGTATTTTACTTTTACAAATGTATTATTGATTTTCTTTGTTATTAAATAGGGAACAAATGATAAAAAAACACAGCTAAGTAAATTTCAACTTTATTACAGTATTTTCACTACTCAATTTGAAAATCAATGCGTATTTTCACATTGCTGTGAGTATTTTGTACTCACACTTTTGATAAGCAATGCAGGTTCTGCTAAAATAAGTGCGTAAAATACGTCAATATGTGCCTTATCAGTAGCCTATTTCACCAACATTGCAAAGTATACTTTTCTAGCAAAGTATACTTTGAGGGAGTGATCATTTATTTTTCCGGAAAAGCATTATTTCATATAAAACTAACAATTGCATATATTTGATGATTAAAAGTATGCAGAATTATTATACTGAATTTATTACATTATCACAGCAAATTCAGTATAATAAAAATTGATAAATTTATCATAAAATTGAAAATTTCTCCCTCAAAGTATACTTTACTAGAAAAGTATACTTTGCAATTTTGATAATATGCGCCTTATCTGGAGCTCTGAATCTTGCCAAGATCTTGTCAATGTTTCTGAACATCTGTTGCATTTTCCACTTGTCAGATGATTTCCTCTTTTTTAATAAAATTTAAAAAATAAAATAAAAAATGCTGGATATTTTTGAAACTGCCCAAAAATCATTATTTTGTGGAACGGGTGCAACGGTTTCCTCTTGTTTTGTCACATTTTTATTAATTTCCTCTGTTATCACATTTATTGTTACCCTAATCATCTGATTGCCTACCACATCTATAATACTATTTTACTTTTATTTTTATTCTTCATCTACATTTCTTGGCCCTATATGATACTCTTTTGTGTTGACGGGCAGTGAAGCACCCACCATTTCGTTCCATGTGCTGTTCACACCCCTGCTATTCAACTAGCAATCACGCAATTTGACTGGCTGTGCCTGAGCTGTAGCACAGCTCAGGCTCAGCCAATCAAGTTGATTACTTTCAAGCATAATATTTAAGTACTTTTAAATAAACACATTGACAGATATTGGCAGGATTAGTGCAGGCGGTGATGTATATAGAGAATAACAGGCTGTGTATTTTGGTATCACCTATATCAGGCAAGGCTAGGAAACGTGTAGGAATTCCGAGGCTCGCCGAGGAATACCTACCGTTTCCAAGCCGATTCTGATTAACTTGATGTCTAAGACACAAGTATGTTATTCTATTATTCAAATAAATAGGGTATGTAAAGTTAATTTACTGAATATCATATTTTTTCGTAAGTGGTGGGGGTGGGGGGATGTGTCGGGTAGGTGAGCTTTTCATTATTGAAATTTGTTGTATTTAATTAGTGTTAAAAATATATACAACTGTACAAATAAATACTAATTGTGGCATTATTTTTAGGAGCGGGTGGTGATGATATTCAGTAAATTCATTTTATATGGTCTAACTATTATGAGGTAACTTCGCTACTAGAAGTGAGCCACCCAGTAAGCGGTCTGAAACTGGAATACCTTGTTCTAGGTATTCAGCTCAGGTGCGGATTCAGTGGGTGGGGGGGGGGGGTGTCCAGGGGGTCTGGACCCACCCCCACCCCCATCCCCCTGTGCTCCCACCAAAAAAAAAAAGAAGACATTTTAAGTGTGAATTCGTGCCCCCCCCCCCACCCCCTTGCAATTATTTCTGTATCCGCGCCTGATTCTATTTATCAGGTAACGTTTTTGTCTCGACCACGTTAGTTATATGTGAGACATCGTGTATTTATACCGCAACCATCGATACATGTAGCGTAATAAAGGGGGTTGAATAAATACTGTTTATATCTGAAGTAACCTAATATAACTAAAGTAGCCTAATATACATGTGCCGTGTTTGCCTTTATTTGTTCACCTTTGACCCCTAATCGTGGCCTCTGATTGGTCAGTCTCGACAGCAAATTCCAGATGGCGGCAACTTTTAAAATCGCTGTCGGTTCAGCTGAATTCTGTCCATTTTTAGCTCGACTATTCGAAGAATAAGTAGAGCTTATATTGTCACCCCGGCGTCGGCGTCGGCGTCACCGTCACGCCGTGGTTAAGGTTTTTAGTCAACCTTGTATATGGAATACTACTGGCCCTACACCCACCATACTTGCACAACTTCATCTCCTAGTGATGTACATCAATAACCCCTGATCTATATTTGACCTTGACCTACATTTCCTCTTGAATTACTTAGTTAATTCCCCTTGATTAAGGTTTTTAGTCAACCTTGGTTAAGGTTTTTAGTCAAGCTTGTACATGTAATACTATTGTGCATACAGACACCATACTTGGACAACCTTTTCTCATAGGGATGTACATCAATAACCCCTGATCTATATTTGACCTTGACCTACATTTCCTCTTGAATTACTTACTTAATTCCCCTTGGTTAAGGTTTTTAGTCAACCTTAGTTAAGGTTTTTAGTCAAGCTTGTACATGGAATACTATTGTGCATACAGAAACCATACTTGGACAACCTTTTATCATAGGGATGTACATCAATAACCCCTGATCTATATTTGACCTTCACCTACATTTCCTCTTGGATTACTTAGTTAATTCCCCTTGGTTAAGGTTTTTAGTCAAGCTTGTATATGGAATACTCCTGGCCCTACACCCACCATACTTGAACAACTTCATCTCCTAGTGATGTACATCAACAACCCCTGACCTATATTTGACCTTGACCTAAATTTAACCTTGAATTACATAGTTAATTCCCCTTGGTTAAGGTTTTTAGTCAAGCTTGTACATGGAATACTATTGTGCATACTAACACCATACTTGGACAACCTTTTCTCATAGCGATGTACATCAATAACCCCTGATCTATATTTGACCTTGACCTACTTTTCCTCTTGAATTACTTACTTAATTCTCCTTGGTTAAGGTTTTTAGTCGAGCCTGTAGATGCAATACTCCTGGCCTTACACCAACCATACTTGGACAACTTCATCTCCTAGTGATGTACATCAATAATCCCTGACCTATATTTGACATTGACCTACTTTTATCCTTGGATTACTTTCTTATTTCTCCTTGGTTAAGGTTTTTAGCCCAGCTTGTATATGGAATATTCCTGGGCCTACAGCAATCATACTTGGAAAACTTCATCTCCTAGTGATGTACATCAATAACCCCTGACCTATATGACATTGACCTACATTTAACCTTGAATTACTTACTTAATTTCCCTTCGTTAAGGTTTTTAGTCAACCTTGGTTAAGGTTTTTATGCAGGCCGCGGCCACATTGACCTACATTTAACCTTGAATTACTTACTTAATTTCCCTTGGTTAAGGTCTTTAGTCAACCTTGGTTAAGGTTTTTATGCAGGCCGCGGCCACCTTGTTTGTCAAGCTATGTGTACATCGACAACCCTCGTAGTCGAGCTATGCTGTTCTCCTACAGCTCTTGTTACAGTATATGGATAATATGCGACGCAACAAACGACATGGATATGTCCATTATGCTTGTAATGCTTATTATGACAACTGTGGAGTCTAAAACCAGCCAATATTGAAGCCCATCGTAAATAAATCGGAGATTTAATCAGATACAATACCGAATCTACCTAGCAGGCTAGCGTGGACGCCGCCATTTTGCTTTGAATGACGTCGCTTGATTTGTGACGTGTGGCGACGGAATGACGTCAAAACATGACGTCACGCACGTTCAAACAATTCATTTTAGTATGAGGTATAAAGTAAATACATGATTAGTGCCGTCGAATATAAAATATATTCGGTTTCGCCCCGACAATGTCTAAGGCTCAACCGAATATATTTTATATTCGACGGCACTACATGTACATACTATTTAGCGGTCACAATTCCGCCGTAGGTCGTCGTAGGCGTCAACAATGTTTGGCGTGCTCTATTATGTTGCATATCTCCTGATATGTAGGTCAGATCTTTACCAAATTTCATCAATAGCTTCCTCACATTGAGAGACACTCCATGGCGATAGCCTTGTATGTTGAGAGGATGCGCAATTATTTATAACATGGTTTTCGTTGAAATGAACGCGACTTGTTTACATTGCATCACAACACCGACGTCAGTCGGTAACGTTATGCCATTATATACGAGGGGAAGTCCAGAACTTAACCCTTAGAGTGCGGGAACCGAAAATAATCGTCTGCTGATAATTCATATTTTGTCTTTTCTCTCGGTAAAAACATGGTTTGTCAGCATTTTAGAATCATTTCCATTGGAAATGAATTTCCATTGGAAATGATTCTAAAGTGCTGTCAAACCATGTTTTTGATGAGAAAAATGGAAAATAAAAAATAAACAGCAGACGACAAATTTTAATTCAGCAGTGTAAGGGTTAAGGGACAAATGCTATAATTTTAACACGAGTCTACGCATTTTGATCTTCAGCGCATGCACGTATTTGGAACATTTTTTTCACATTTTCAAATTGATTCTCCAAACAAAACGAATGCGTTATGGTAACAATGACAACACAGGGGTCCGCTTTGCGCCGCACTTTCAAATATTCGGCATTCGTAGCTAGTGCCGAGAATGGACGCAATGACACGAAAGTTTTCCGGAAAAGACTGTAAGGTATCGTGTCTGGAAATGGGTGGGTGGGTAACGATTTCCAAATGTGGCAAGTATTGGGTCATAGGTACGAGTCTTCCACCTGTCATCACACTTGGCAAACATATAGTCAGCGAAAATACAACAAAAAGAAGGCTACAGCAACTCTCCTAAATAATAAATCCTGAAAACGTGGTGTTTACTGTAATGTGTCGTTGAGCTTCCCATTTACATGGGCGGATCCAGGCGGTGCCGTATCCGGCGTACGCCCCGTTTAAAATTTGCCCATTTATTTATGTGGAAAGAGCTGATAAATGTTCTTATTTCTGACCCAAAATGTATGTTGCTACCACTCAATTGAACCGTCTCGTCGAGACGGTTCAATTGAGTGGTAACAGCATAGCCTATACTTTTGATAAGAAATGAGAAAAGTTGCATAAAAAATGGTTTGCATTTTAGGAAAGTTGTAGTTGCGAACACTAACTCTTGAGATCTACTCCAGACGGTACGGGAGTAGATTGCAAGAATTACTGTTCGAAACTAGGAAAGTTGACGACAATGTATGTTTTCATTTACAATTGAGAATATAAATCCTGGATCCGCCCCTGGTTTAGTATTATTTGTTCCAGTAAGATAAGAACAAACCCGAATGTTCTGTCTGTAACGCAGAGCGACTTACAATAAGTGTAAGAAGTCGCATTGCCCTACAGACAAAACATCCTGGTTAGATAAGAAACAGCGTATTGTATGTAATTATGATGTAATGACCACAGGTGGAAGACTCGGACCTATGACACAAAAAAAAATGCCTATTAAAAAAATCCCAGTGGGTGGGGTAATGGGATTTTTTTAATAGGCATTTTTGTTGGTGTCATAGGTCCGAGTCTTCCACCTGTGGTAATGACAGATGAAATGCCCGGACGTATCGATGTCTTAACCCTCACAGCGCGGGAAACGAAAAGTGTCGTCTGCTGTTGTTTAATATTTTGTCTATTTCCCTCTCAATAAAACATGGTTTCACAGCACTTGAGAATCATTTCCAGTGCTGCCAAACTGTGTTTTGTTTTATAACAAATGGAAATTAAAAACAATTCAGCAGGTACAAATGTAATGGTTAATTTCTAACCCGGTGAGCACAGGTGGAAGACTCGATCATACGAAGCCCCGCATTGGACATGGATTTTTTTATTTTTAATTCGTTCCTACGAAATAACAATTCGTTCCCTCAATTTAACAATTCGTTCCCTCGAATTAACAATTCGTCCAATTCGTTCCCTCAATTTAACAATTCGTTCCCTCGAATTAACAATTCGTGCCCACGATATACAGTCATTCCACGGTTTTATGTAAATGTTGCTGTTTTTCGTGTCACACGAGCATAATTCTTAGATCACTGCTTGTAACAACGCCAAGTGTGTTCGGCCCGTTAGGCATGCATATAAGAAACACAGGAGTATCCGTTTGTGAATACTTTATTATTCAAATATGTGCTTTTTTGCATGACCAAAACCCCCGTTTTGCCCTCTTTTTATGTGTCGCAGACATGGGTGTATTTACGATATTGACAAAATTAGCCTGGAGATCATCTCTAAGTAGCTCCGAATATACTTATTCTATCAGTACATATTTAAATTTAATATAAACATATGAAACTTATTTATATTAAATCGTTTTTTAGCCAGGTTTTTTGGAAAAGAAATCCAGGCTATTGGATTGGCGAAAGCCGGGCGGGCGGGCGGCGTCCACAATCAATGTTAAGTTTTCGTGTTTGAGTCCATTTCTTTGTTACTGTACCACCTAGGACCACCAAACTTTCACAGCTTCATAAACAAGGGGTGCCCACCACATATTACTATCCAACATGTTACTTTTTTTTTAACTTGACCCATTTTTTCCGCGCAGTCGACTTAGCCATTTTCAATGTTAAGTTTTCGCGTTTACAATGTTAAGTTTTCGTGTTTGAGTCCATCTTTCTTTGTTACTGTTACCACCTAGGACCACCAAACTTTCACAGCATTCATAATCAAGGGGTGCCTACCACATATCACTATCCAACATGTTACTTTTTTTTTAACTTCACCCATTTTTTTCCGCGCAGTCGACTTTGCATTTTCAATGCTTTAAGTTTTCGCGTTTACAATGTTAAGTGTTCGTTGTTTAAGTCCTTTTTTTGGGACTGTACACCTAGGACCACCAAACTTTCACAGCTTCATAATCTCAAGGGGGTGCCCACACATATCACTATCCAACATGTTTTTTTTTGAACTTCCTCCCAATTTTTTCCGCGCAGTCGACTTAGCATTTTCAAGGTTAAGTTTTCGCGTTTACAATGTTAAGTTTTGTGTTTTATTCATGTTCCATTTCTTTGGTACTGTACCACTAGGACACCCAAACTGTCCAGCTCGTATAACCAAGGAGGTGCATAACACATACAACTATCCAAACATTTAAGGGACCCAATTTTGTTACCTGTCACTTTTATTTCATACGTAATTGACTTAGCCATTTCACGTTAACTTTTTACGTACGTCTGGTTAAAGTTTTTTGGTTAAAAACTGTTTTTCGTTATACTATATCTCTGTAACTGCTTCGCCCATTACCTTGAAACTTCACATGGGTGTTTATCATCATCCATATTTTCATTCTAACCCCTGACCCCCCGACCGTGCGGCCCCTGTGCCCAATGTCAAGGTCAAATTACTTTTAATTTTGTTGTTAAAGTTTTTCGTGTACTATATCTCTGCAACTGCTTCACCTTGACACTTCACATGTGTGTTTATCATCATTGTCGCACCCGCTTGCGGAAAGCGCTATATCGTCGGCATTTTGGCATACGTCCGTCCTTCCGTCCGTACGTCCGTGTGTCCGGTTAAAGTTTTTTCGTTATTAAACTTTTTCCAACTACTATATCTATTTTGTTAGTGTCCATGCCTCGCCCCAATGCGCGACATGCAGGCCACGGCCATTTAGTCTACAAAATGTGGGTATAATTATGTTATCCAAGTGTCTATGCTTGGAAAAAACCTGGCCTTCGTGGCTTTGCCTCGTTTCTTGTTTTTTAACATCACCCATTTTTTCCACGCAGTCGACTTAGCCATTTTCAATGTTAAGTTTTCGCGTTTACAATGTTAAGTTTTCGTGTTTGAGTCCATTTCTTTGTTACTGTACCACCTAGGACCACCAAACTTTCACAGCTTCATAATCAAGGGGTGCCCACCACATATCACTATCCAACATGTTACTTTTTTTGAACTTCACCCATTTTTTCCGCGCAGTCGACTTAGCCATTTTCAATGTTAAGTTTTCGCGTTTACAATGTTAAGTTTTCGTGTTTAAGTCCATTTCTTGGTACTGTACCACCTAGGACCACCAAACTTTCACAGCTTCATAACCAAGGGGTGCCTACCACATACAACTATCCAACATGTGACCATTTTGTTACCTTCACCTATTATTTCTACGTAATTGACTTAGCCATTTTCAACGTTAACTTTTTAACGTACGTCTGGTTAAAGTTTTTTGGTTAAAACTTTTTCGTTATACTATATCTCTGTAACTGCTTCGCCCATTACCTTGAAACTTCACATGGGTGTTTATCATCATCCATATTTTCATTCTAACCCCTGACCCCCCGACCGTGCGGCCCCTGTGCCCAATGTCAAGGTCAAATTACTTTGAATTTTGTTGTTAAAGTTTTTTCGTGTACTATATCTCTGCAACTGCTTCACCTTGACACTTCACATGTGTGTTTATCATCATTGTCGCACCCGCTTGCGGAGAGCGCTATATCGTCGGCATTTTGGCATACGTCCGTCCTTCCGTCCGTACGTCCGTGTGTCCGGTTAAAGTTTTTTCGTTAAACTTTTTCCAACTACTATATCTATTTTTTTAGTGTCCATGCCTCGCCCCAATGCGCGACATGCAGGCCACGGCCATTTAGTCTACAAAATGTGGGTATAATTATGTTATCCAAGTGTCTATGCTTGGAAAAAACCTGGCCTTCGTGGCTTTGCCTCGTTTCTTGTTTTTTAACATCACCCATTTTTTCCACGCAGTCGACTTAGCCATTTTCAATGTTAAGTTTTCGCGTTTACAATGTTAAGTTTTCGTGTTTGAGTCCATTTCTTTGTTACTGTACCACCTAGGACCACCAAACTTTCACAGCTTCATAATCAAGAGGTGCCCACCACATATTACTATCCAACATGTTACTTTTTTTTTAACTTGACCCATTTTTTCCGCGCAGTCGACTTAGCCATTTTCAATGTTAAGTTTTCGCGTTTACAGTGTTAAGTTTTCGTGTTTAAGTCCATTTCTTTGGTACTGTACCACCTAGGACCACCAAACTTTCACAGCTTCATAATCAAGGGGTACCCACCACATATCACTATCCAACATGTTACTTTTGTTTGAACTTCACCCATTTTTTCCGCGCAGTCAACTTAGCCATTTTCAATGTTAAGTTTTCGCGTTTACAATGTTAAGTTTTCGTGTTTAAGTCCATTTCTTTGGTACTGTACCACCTAGGACCACCAAACTTTCACAGCTTCATAACCAAGGGGTGCCTACCACATAAAACTATCCAACATGTGACCATTTTTTTTTACCTTCACCTATTATTTCTACGTAATTGACTTAGCCATTTTCAACGTTAACTTTTTAACGTACGTCTGGTTAAAGTTTTTTGGTTAAAAGTTTTTCGTTATACTATATCTCTGCAACTGCTTCGCCCATTACCTTGAAACTTCACATGGGTGTTTATCATCATCCATATTTTCATTGTACCCCCCAACCGTGCGGCCCCTGTGCCCAATGTCAAGGTCAAATTACTTTGATTTTTTTTGTTAAAGTTTTTTCCTGTACTATATCTCTGCAACTGCTTCACCCATTACCTTGATACTTCACAGTGGGTGTTTTATCAATATTGTCGCACCCGCTTGCAGAAAGCGCGATATCGTCGGCATTTTGGCATACGTCCGTCCGTCCGTCCGTCCGTCCGTCCGTGTGTCCGGTTAAAGTTTTTTTGTTAAAGTTTTTCCATCTACTATATCTATTTTTTTAGTGTCCATGCCTCGCCCCAAGGCGCGACATGCAGGCCACGGCCATCTAATCTACAAAAAGTGGATATAATTATGTTATCCAAGTGTCTATGCTTGGAAAAAACCTGGCCTTCGTGGCTTTGCCTCGTTTCTTGTTATAAATTCTGACGATTATAGCAATGTCGCAAAATTCATATTAAAATCCGTTACCAACATGTACACATATATAAAATATTTATCTGTATACAGAACGTTTGGAAATGATCATTATTTAGTTGACATAGATTTCATTTAATTATAGAGACATTCTAAGGATCTGTATTATTATTAACACTCGTGGTATAAGCAGTTGACGGCCATCAGCTGGGAAAGGACAAAACATGTTTTAACTTCCGAGACAACTTAGAATTTGTCTGTCTGGGTCCTCTGGATATTTTATTTTTCCCGTTGTTCAGTTTGAGATTGAGTAACCCAACTTGTTTGTCTGTATCGCAGGTCAACTTACTCGCCCTGCGTAACAGACAGACAATTCGGGTTAGCGATTGAGATGTAAAAGTTTGGCTGAAATTTAATGTCGTTATACCCCATTTTTTTAGCTCGCCTGCACGAAGTGCAGAAGAGCTTATGTCATACCCCCGGCGTCGTCGGCGTCGGCGTCGTCCACAAACTTAACGTTGGGTAAATGTCTTATAACTTCTGTTTCCTTTCACGGCTCGCCCCTCCCCCTCCCCCCCCCCCCCCCCCCCCCAATAGAAAAATCCTGCGTACGGGCCTGAAATCGAAATCGAAATTCAGCTCATATACATATATGCAGCTGATATACGGAAGTAATATACCAAATCTAGCTACATGTATTACGGTTAAAAAGTGTTACTTCTTACAAGGCAAAATTGTGAGATTCAAAGTCCAAATGGGGGAGATAATCCATGACCCAAAGAAACACTTTTCATGCTTCTATTAAACAAGCAATGTTAGATATACTATCATGTTCAATTCTGGTCTGGGACGAAGATGAATGTCTGGTCCCTGTTCTGATGAATTACATTAGGACATTTCGCAATGGGAAATAACTCCGTCATGGAGGAGTTATTGCAGCTCAAAATGTTGATAGGCAATGTTTATAAAATCACTACTTTAATTTTTGTTTTGATTATTTTAAATATTTATAACATTGTGATATGGAAATGGAAGTCATAAACACATCATGAAAGCAAAGTACACTTCATAAGTAATTAATGGTGACATTATTATAAAAACATATTTCAGTATGCAAATGAGACATACCATCAAATGATTATACACATCTTAAATAAATAATAATTTTCAGTGGAGTTCAGTAAGATCATACTTTTAGGGATCATTTCTATAGTATGCATCGCCAGGACGTCAGGTAAAACTGACGGGACCTCAAACCATGATGAAGAGACATAGCGTTCCCTTCTGAGCGTGAAGCAGGTAGGAGCTGCCACCAGCGCTGGTGGCTTGGCTCCTATCATTGATGACCGTTCCTCTACTCCCTAAGTGGGTAGTTGGAGGAAGGGGACGCATTCTGAGTGGTTTAGGTCATATTTAAACAAATAAAAAATAGCTCCAAGATTGGAAACTAAATTTTTTAAATAGCGTCTTGTTACCCCCCCCCCCCCCCCCCCCCCCCCCATCCCCCGCCGCAACGAGTCGGGTTGTCCGTCCGTCACTAAACTTAACATTAGAGAAATATATGTTATAGCTTAATATTTCACACATGCATTCCTGTAAGTCCACTACCATGCTGTGCCAACTCGACGACCGTCCAACCCCCCGCTGATCCCAAGGTCAAGGTCAAATACTTGGTCTCTGTACAAAACTTAACATCAGAGAAATAAGTTATAACTTCTATTTCCTTCATTGAAAATTCTTAATATTTCACTCGTGCATTCCTCTAAGGTTATACTATCATGCTGTGACAAATCTACGACCGTCAAACTTACCGTGTTTTTATTTAAACTAAACCTAAGATGGACAATTCTGTCATTTGAACTAATGCAGTTTCATGCTATGACTATATAATGAAATCCATCATGACCCGTTTGATAGTTGCTCCTCTAATGAATTCTTAACTTCCGTTACCATTAACTTCCGTTACTAAAACGCACATGCTTGTATATGTACAAATGTTTAAATCAGCAGCAATTTTCACACAACACCCGTTTGTGTTGAGGTTTGAGAATATAATCACCGTTACGTAACCTTTATGACACTGCACAGATATTGATGAATTCATATCTACATCAAAGTACATGTAGTTACATATTTTATTGTGGATCTTCGGTAACATAATCACACCTGTCGTCCGAAACCCCATTAATAAGATTTAATACTCACTGATTACGAATAAAGCATCATACCTCATACTATATAAATTAAATTGAGGGAACGAATTGTCATTTCGTGGGAACGAATTGTTAATTCGAGTGAACGAATTGTTATATCGTGGGGACGAATTGTTAATTCGTACCCTCGAATTAACAATTCGTTCCCACGATACAGCAATTTGTTCCCTCGAATTAACAATTCGTTCCCGTGGGAACGAATTGTTAATTCGTGGGAACGAATTGTTAATTCGTGCTAACGTATTGTTAAATTGAGGGAACGAATTGTTCATTTGTGGGAACAAATTAATAAAAAAAAAAGTATTTGTTTTACTCCCTCCTATACACATATGATATACGTGTGTAGGAGGGAGTAAAACAAATTGTTAGCTTTTTTTCTTCTTCATTTATTGATGCTTTTAGGCATATTTAATGTATTTATAAACCTCGGTCCGTTACTTAAACATGCGAGGTGTGTGGGTGGGGGGCATGGGGATGTCGGCGAACTGCACGTAACAAAATGGGCCAATAAGAGTCAAGAGTGAAAAGTAAATATTTGTCAAACTAACAACGAAGAACAAATAAAAATTCACAACATTTGCCTGGGAGTGTCGCTACTTCCCCACCCTCCTGTTGCATGCATTCGTTAAATAAGACACGCCGTGTGAAGAACATGTGCGATATCTCATAAAAAGTATTTATGATATTTTCCGTAAATGACGTCGAAAAAGATAACGAAAATTTTCATAGAAAATGCGGAATTATTCCGCATTTGCTATGAACATTTCGTCATCTTTCGACGTCATTTACAGAAAATATCACAGTGTTTGATGTAAAAGCGCACATGTTCTTAGCTACAACATCACATGACATGTCTCAAATTAACCCGAGACCCAATGCATTCTGTATATGTATTCTTAGAATTAACACTATATATATTATTAATAATAATAATAATAATAATAGATTAATAATAATAGAATAATAATACATATATAATATAAAATAATACTAATAATATACAGACTAAAACTTACATTAACATGCTAGTAGACTGCGACGAAATAGTTCCACGCTTTTTGCGCATTGCACTTCCAATAAAATCGACTTATTACCGAATTTGGCAAAATTCGCCATTTATATACTTTTTGAGCGTGACAATACAATTAAATCCGCATAAAACTGGCACAAACCGAAACTTGGATTATGTTTACCACAACAACATGTTACGTACAATTTACGTTCACGAATTAGGACGATTAACCGAATTCCGGGTGCAGATATACGCGGTACTACGAGGGGCGATCAAAAAGTTGTCCAAATTGGCATATGTCTATGGAGCCCCGCAGGGGACGTGGATTTTTTTTATTAAATAACAATTCGTTCCCTCAATTTAATAACTCGTTCCCTCGAATTAAAACTTCGTTCCCACGATATAACATTCGTTCCCACGGATTAACAATTCGTTCCCACGAAATAACAATTCGTTCCCTCAATTTAATAATTCGTTCCCTCGAATTAGCAATTTGTTCCCACGAATTGTTAATTCGAGGGAACGAATTGTTATTTCGTGGGAACGAATTGTTAAATTGAGGGACGAATTGTTAATTCGTGGGAACGATTTGTTAAATTGAGGGAACGAATTGTCATTTCGTGGGAACGAATTGTTATTTCGTGGGAATGAATTAATGAAAAAGAATTCTACCTCCCCTGCTGGGCTCCGTATATTTCCAAGCAATGACTGGTCAGACTGCCCCCCCCCCCCCTTCAGAAATCCAGATTATTTTTTTTATTATTATTATTATATTTTTTTTACGATACTATGGACTGTTAAGATCTTCAAATATATGAAAAAAATACAGTAGAATGCAGGAAATGGCTTCCTCAATTCAAAAAAAAATCCAGGGGCATGCCCCCTGACCCTCTAGCCAACTCCCTCGCTCAGCTCAGTCGACGAACGAGCATACCTCGTTCAAGTTCCATGTGCCCCCCTCCCCCCCCCCCCCTTGGTGCAATCCTGGATCCGCCACTGCTGGTCAGTCATCCAAAGACGGTCCAAGGCTCCACAGAGCCAGCATCATGTGACACATTGGCGATTTCATAATGTAAAAAGGTAATTATAGATTTGCATCGCATTTCTGAACCAAATTGCAAATATGAGAGCCTGAAAAAGATAGGATTTGTAAAAGTAGTATTTATAATATTGAAAAATAACTATAGCGCTCAAAACACGAAGTATGTCGAGGGTATATTGTTTTCGTCATTCCGTCCGTCCGTTCCTCCTTTCCGTAATATTTGCGTTAACGTTTTTATTTGTCCGTCCAGGTGGCGGTCGGGCGTATCCGTGAGCCTCCGACCTTTTTTCTGCGCATTTATTGATTTTA
Source organism: Conchocele bisecta (assembly GCA_029237695.1). Lineage (NCBI taxonomy): Eukaryota > Metazoa > Mollusca > Bivalvia > Lucinida > Thyasiridae > Conchocele > Conchocele bisecta. The sequence continues at coordinate 100,567,002 of CM055268.1, read as the reverse complement.
GGAAAGCTTTTGATACTGTATGGAGAAATGGCCTCTGGTATAAGCTGTTGCTGTCCCGCATAAACGGGAAATGTTTAAACATAATTAAAAACATGTATAAATGTATTAAATCGTGTGTTAAAGTAGGAAATGACTTTTCAGAATACTTCCCATGCATGGTGGGTGTCAGGCAGGGTGAAAATATGTCACCATTTTTGTTTGCCATGTTTTTGAACGACCTTGAAGATTTTCTCAATGTATGCGGTATTGTAGATTTACAATCGGTTACATCTGACATGTTTCAACATCTAGATATATATGTTAAACTATTCTTGTTATTATACGCTGACGACACTATTCTCATGTCTGAGACAGAAACTGGCCTACAAGATGCTCTAAATTATTTCTCATCAATCTGTATTCATGGAAATTGGAAGTAACGCATTAAAAACCAAAATTATGATTTTCAAAAAACGTAAATCATCAAAAAAGATAGCCTTTACATATAACGATAACACAATTGAAATTGTAGACCACTTTACATATTTGGGAAATGTCTTTTTCACAAAACGGAACTTTTCATAAGACTAAGAAACATTTGATTGACCAAGCATCCAAAGCTCTTTTCGGCCTATTTAGAAAGATTAACAACTTGTCAACTCCAGTAGACTGTCAACTTAAGTTATTTGATCAATGTATCACTCCAATGCTCTGCTATGCCTGTGAAATCTGGGGATTTGAAAACATTTCGGCTATAGAAACAATTCATTTGAAATTTTGTAAAACTGTTTGGGGGTAAAGAAATCCACACCAAATTTCATGGTTTATGGAGAACTCGGCAAATTTCCGCTTATTATTGACATTAAATGTAGAATTATTTCGTTTTGGGCAAAATTAGTTTCAGGGAAGCAGTGTAAATTATTGTTTCTTATGTATAAGTTATTATATACACAACATGAAGCAAATGTGACTCATTTCCGATGGATTCAGAATGTTAAATCTATTTTAACTGAAATTGGAGTTCCTGGCGTATGGCTTAGCCAGAACGATGTTAATGCTATTTGGCTGGGCCACTACGCCAGGACTCAGCTTCAGAACCAGTTTATTCAGTCATGGCTCACCAGCATCGATTCATCTTCACGTGGAATTACGTATAGAATCTTTAAAACAGAGTTTGGATTAGAGTGAGTGAGTGAGTGAATAGGGTTTAACGTCCGCTTTTCTGACATAGAGGTACAAGCCTCAGGGAGTCTACACGCAGACGGGTCAACGGGGTCGAGTCCCATATCCACCTGTCCAAGGGGGGTAAATCCCAACTTCAGAACTCAATATTTACAATCAAAATATATATTCAGTCCTGAAATTAGAACAACCTGATCTGGTGCCAGGCCCTCGCCACACCAGCATCATTTATCCCATCCCCTAAAAGTAATAGGATTAGCGCTAAAGTTTGGATTAGAAACATATTTAATTAATCTCACAGAAAGGTTAAGAAAAACATTGACCAGATTTCGAACTTGTAATCATAGACTGGCGGTCGAAACTGGTAGATGGACAGGTGTGCCGAGAGCAAGCAGGGTCTGCAACAAATGTGGCGCTGGTGCTCTCGGTGACGAGTTTCATTTCCTTTTCGAGTGCCGCTTCTATGATGAAGTTCGAAAACGGTATATCAAGCCATTTTATTTTAGAAGACCAAATATTTTAAAATTCGCACAGCTATTTGAGAAAAAATCTGGAAAGCAATTAAGAAATTTAGCTATTTTTATAAGAAATGCTTTATGGTTATAATGACTAGTGAGCTTATACATATGCATTTTGTATTTTTACCCATCGTTGTATTATGTAATCTATTGTATACCTCGTGTGTCACGTATGTGGCTTAGAGTGAATAAAATGTATTGTATTGTATTGTATTGTATCGCTCACTTGCTCTAATTTTTCTGCAATCGATCGTTACTCAGAGTTCCAGATAAGCTACGTATTTACTTAAATACCCAATTAAAATTGCCAAAAACCTAATTGAAATCAGAAGTAGCGAGTATCAAAAAGCAATAACAATTTTGTGGTACATTTATCATGCTGCAGAAAACAATACACTGACCACAAATATAGCATATTTTTCTTATTTTCCATGAAAACACATCTTGGTATTTCATCAGAAAATTCTAATGAAATGCCAAGGCATGTTTTCATTTCGAAGCAAACTATTAAATAATTGCTGTATGTTGATGTGTAAACAGTAGTGTGATTTTATTTCACCCAATTTCACTTTTGAAATACCCAATTGCTTCAGAAATGATGGAGTGACACTACTCGGTTACTAATTCCTTATCTGGAGCCCTGGTTACTATTTTTTCTTCATATTAGACTATTTAAACTAGTCTCTACAACTTTTTTCTAAAGGTTGTGTGATCATTTCATAAGAACAAACAATTTCTTCCGTATATTGTCCTCACCGGTACGTGTATAGCACACTACATAACCAGAGTATCTCCCCTGCTTAGTTTTGCTCAGATTCTGACAGTATATACGTGAATAAGAAAGAAAACTGTCTGGAATTAGATAAAATACAATGGTACGATTGATTCATTTGCATTGCAAGAACCGATAACCCACATACTGTATACATGTATCTGAACAATTGATTAAATTGGTGTTTCCACTGACATCAAGTTTCATTGTCAGGTTATTATAATTCTATTGTTGGACCTCCACCAATTCAGCAGGTCAAGGATTCATTTGATCCCGTCAACACAGTGCGTATGTGCCGTGAAACACGGTGCCGTGAAACATTTTTGATATCCAGTCAATACTATTTTTGCATTTTACAGCCATTTGAAGGTGTTGACGGGATAACTAGAATAGTAGATTAGTGCCGTGAATGGGAAAAAATATCTGGCGCGGCACAGAAACGGGATGTGCTCGGCAGAGCCTCGCCCATCCCGTTTCCTGAGCCTTGCCAGATATTTTTCCCATTCACGGCACTAACCTACTATTTTCTAAGTATATGAGCAGGGTTCAATGCGGGATCGATCCCGATAGGATCTGTTCATACGCTGTAAAACATCAATCAATCAATCAATCAGTCAATCAATTATAGAACGTGTCACTTGCAACCCTTTCTGAATTCCCCTCGTATATGACTTTTGACAAGCCGGGTAAGTAATCAACAATTTTGCACACCGAATTTTTAATAAATTCAGTAAATTATATAAACTGTAAATAACTACACAAACACAGTACGGGTAAATGACACACGTGCAATATGTTAAGTACATCCAGCATGCAGCATAATTATAATATGTAACAAAACATACAATCACGAATGCATGTAGCATTCACATACGCTTGACAACACGAATAGCATGCAAGAAAAAACGTACGTTCGATATGTTATTGTATCCGAAATAGCGCACCCTGTTTTCTACATAGCGTGATATGTGATTGGAGGAGTTTGGCTTATGGCATTTTGGATCAGTCTAGCTCACTATTTCCTAGCATACTGCTACAGTCTGTTTCAGAAATGTACTGCTGAATAGCGAAATGTACCTCTGAACAGCGAATAGTACAGTCCCTGATCAGACTGCGCGGATGCGCAGGCTGATCTGGGACAACACTGTTCGCAAATGGCATAAGCCTCATTTCTCCAGTCACATCCGCATACGACATAGCTGGATATTATATTTAGTATGCATGTTGGTGGCGAATGTTTGTCACGCACGTCTGCTATTTTGTATCAGCTTCTATCAGCTGTGCATGTCGGTGGAAATTGGTAACACTATAGTGGACCACGTTCACAGTGGGGCTGGACGTCAGATTTGGTGCATGGGTATCTTATGCGAGTCGAAAAGGTGCACGGGTCTCATAGTGGCGGCGTCCAGTGGTAGAAATAGCGCGAGGTTGGTACATTTTTGTATTTATTTTCACATTTACAGTAAACATTTAGTGTATGTGTCCCCGATAAATGGCTACTAACGTCTTAGCTGAGGCTTCATTTAGGGAAAAAATATTTGATGGATAACATGGGGTTAATGTGAGAAACAAATTTATAAAGTTCGGCGAATTTTTATCGGACGTCGTTTAATGAAACGCGTCCGACGTACATTATCCAATGTAGTCCATGTGAGCCAGAATGACATATAGTTATCTCCCTTGTCAAGGCAATTCTTCGTCAAGGGCGAACGCCCGCGAGGTAAATAAATATGAACGATAAAATACATCGGGGCATAGTTTTACAAAGTGTACCTTATGGCGTATGCGATCAGTGTAAGCCCTGATCAGCCTGCGCATCCGCGCAGTCTGATCAGGGCGTACACTTATCGCCATAAGATGTTACCTGGTGACACATATCATTTGTGTAGTAATTATATAAAGAAATAGACTAAAAAGAAATCACAGTTGCTTACTGGTCGCCTTTGAAACTATGGGCGATATTTTGCCAACGGCGGTCAGAATTTAATAAACATCGGTGATACGGTTTATGGGTATTTATTTAACCGCATTTTCCCAATGTCCTGAAAGTAGGTAAATATTTTATTGAGATTTGCAATATATGGCAGCTATTAAACAAGTGTAATCAAACCGCCAGTGTACAGTTTATTGTTTACTACTAACCGTGATCGTTAATTATCATGGATCTCTTCACTTACTGTCTGTTTCACGAAACCTGCCCACATTTTACAGCTATATAAACAATGTGAAAACAATATTATTTTTTTTTTCGATAATATTAAAATTTAAGAATGTACGACATGGCATGTAAAGCTCTTGTAAAAAAACAAGACTACTGGCCAAATTTTACGGCTATATGAACAATGCAAACAATTTTATTTTTTTTCGATGATACATGTATTAAATTATAGCAAAATTTAAGAATGAGCCTTCTTTTTATTTCATGAAATTTGGTCAAATATTGATTTTATTACGAAAAAATGATTACTCTATGGGAATTTTACATGGGGGGTGCATGTGCAGTATGAGTCGAAAAACGAAAGAAGATTGAAATTAAATTTAAAAAAAGGCTCATTCTTAAATTTTGCTATAATTTAATATCATCGAGAAAAAAATATTATTTTTGCTTGTTTATATAGCCGTAACATTTGGGCAGGTTTCGTGAAACCAGACAGTTGTCTTATTTTGTGTTTTTTTTACAAGAGCTTTACATGCCGTACAAAAACAACAGACGACAAGAGTGAAACAAAATAGTCATCCAAAAGTTGAGGGTGATTGTGCATGGGGGATTGCACTCCGGTAACAGGATAACAGAAAATAAAGCAAACAGTTAACAAGAATTAAACAAATAAGTGAGAACAGTTTAAAAATAGCCAATAACAGGAAATGTTTTGTCAAAATAACTGTTGAGTTAACAAAATCTCATCGACCGACAATTTGACGTGCTAACAATTTAAACGTACGACCCCCACCACCCAGACGGAGATACATACATAAATATCACAAGTTCCTTTCTCCACAGGTGGAAGACTCGGACCCAGGACTCTATAATTGGCTCATTTCAAAAACGTTACCCCACCCACCCACCCATTTCAATACACTATACATTACAATCTGTAATATATAGTGTAAATATAGCCAATTATTGGGTCCAAGGTCCGAGTCTCCACCTGTGCCTTTCTCTATTCACATACGAGACACGCCATGCGATTTTGAACCTCAGAACATGTGCGATTTTTCATGAAATATATTTACAGATAATGTGATATTTTCCGTAAATGACGTTGAAATACGGAATAGCAAATACGGAATACTATTCCGCATTTGCTATGAAAATTTCGTCATCTTTCGACGTCATTTATGGAAAATATATTTCATGAGATATCGCACATGTACAAAATCACATGGCGTGTCTCATATTATGAGCGAGACATGCTATAAATGTTGTGTAAGTCCCAATTTTCTCCAATCACAGTCACAGGGTCTTGAAGACCGGTTTATGTTTCGGTGTTTTATGGATTATTTCGGTGTCTCTGGTGGTTTGGGTGTAGTTCTATAACATAACACGTACATATTCAATTCCTTTGCATCTGTTATTTCTGATAGCAAAACCGAGGTCAAATGCTATTGGACTAGTTTGGGTGCATTGTTACTAACATACCAGTTACGTCAACTTCTGTGAATTACACCTGTGGTAATTTGATATGTTGACAGTATAAAAGGGGTCCGAACGTTCGGAACGGCGAATGTGTAGATAATTGACGATTTCTGTCGTGTGTAATGATTGACGGAGCATTAGTAGTTGCACAAAACATTGTAAATTACCCAAAACCAGTGAAATCCACCTACATCTACCAAAATACCCACATGGCACCAACATAATTTATCCCGTCAACACAGTGCGTATGTGCCGTGAAACACGGTGCCGTGAAACATTTTTGATATCCAGTCAATACTATTTTTGCATTTTACAGCCATTTGTATGTGTTGACGGGATAAATAGAATAGTAGGTTAGTGCCGTGAATGGGAAAAAACATATCTGGCGCGGCACGGAAACGGGATGTGCTCGGCAGAGCCTCGCCCATCCCGTTTCCAGAGCCTTGCCAGATATTTTTTCCCATTCACGGCACTAACCTACTATTCTCTATAACCATCTGTTCAAACACCCGTGACCACACCCAGTGGCACAGTCTCATTTACACGGAAAATTAAAACGTACCGTAGTCCATTCATTGTCGACATCGTATCACGGTACATGTATGCCGATAATTATGACAATTTATTTTCTCTCCATCGGACGATGTGTGGATTGGTTTTATTCGTCATGTTTTGAAAACAAGTTAAATGTCGCCATTGGATATGTATACATAATGTTGGAGTACATTAACAGGCGCGGATCCAGGATTTCGGTGCTCGTTCGATAATATAGTCAAGTATAGCAAAATAGTCGACCGAGCGGAACGGAGCAGAAAAATGCATGGAATACATGGCACTTGACATGAAATGTGCCTTGTAACTTGTAAACAATCTTTACTGGGCGAATTTTGGAGGTCCGACGGTCGCCCCCCCCCCCCCTGAATCCGCCCATGATTAATATGGTAGATAATTACGTCCTTAGCGCTTTCGATCAATTCCTGCAGTCGAAATTTCGTTTTTTTTTTGTCATTTTCCAACAGTTTGACATTTTTTATCGAAGCGTCCTGGTGCCAATGCTAATCTCCCAATTAGGATATAGTATCTTCTAATTAGGACTTAATATCTCCTAATTAGGACTTATTATCTTATGAGATACTAAGTCCTAATTAGGACTTAGTATATCCTAAGTAGGAGATAAATATATTTTAGCATTGACACCAGGACGCTTCCATACATTTTAGAGGTGTCTACATTTTACTTCCGAAGTGGACATGGATAGTTTTATATTTATTTCCTTCCCACGAAATATTATTTCGTTCCTTGGACTTAACATTTCATTCCTACAAATTAACTTAGTATTAATAACATATATGTTAAATCGTGGTAAATTTGTGACAATTCGAGTAAGGAAATGTTAATTCGTTGGATCTAGTGTTATGCATAGAATACGAAGGGTGTGGGTGTGATGGTGTGTGTGTGGGGTGTGTGTGTGTGTATGTGTGTGGGTGGGGGGGGGGGGGGGGGGGGGGGGGGGGGGGGGGGGGGGGGGGGGGGGGGGGGGGGGGGTGGGGGGGGGCGTTATTTTCACATCAAAATTCCAGCGCCCATTAAGATATGTGAATCTCCCATTCACTTACGATGGTAAATGGACAAAACTCTGAGATGTCCATTGCGGAAAAAGTGAGTGAAAAGTGGAAAACTCGTATGGCGAAATTATTCACCATACATATACTCTATGCACACAGGGCGATGTATCCAGTCAGTCATGCACAAAACGCGCGACCGTCTAAAAGGTCAAAGGTCAGATGTACTATACGGAGCCCCGCATGGGATGGATAATTCATTTTTTATTAATTCGTTCCCACGCATTAACAATTCGGTCCATCAATTTAACAATTCGTTCCCACGAAATAACAATTCGTTCCCACGGGAACGAATTGTTAATTCGTGAGAACGAATTGTTAATTCGAGGGAACGAATTGTTAAATTAAGGGAACGAATTGTTATATGGTGGGAACGAATTGTTAAATTGAGGGAACGAATTGTTATTTCGTGGGAACGAATTAATAAAAAAACGCTCGACTGTAACTTGTCACAGGCCAGGTGCATGATGCAACAGTTCGCAGCCCCGCATGGGACATGGATTTTTTTTATTAATTCGTTCCCACGAAATAACACGTCGTTCCCTCAATTTAACAATTCGTTCCCTCGAATTAACAATTCGTTTTCACGATATAACAATTAGTTCACTCGAAATAACAATTCGTTACCTCGAATTAACAATTCGTTCCCACGATATAGCAATTCGTTCCCACGAATTAACAATTCGTTATTTCGTGGAAACGAATTGTTAAATTGAGGGAAGGAATTGTTAATTCGTGGGAACGAATTGTTAATTCGAGGGAACGAATTGTTAAATTGAGGGAACGAATTGTTATTTCGTGGGAACGAATTAATGAGAAAAAAATATCTACGTCCCCTGCGGGGCTCCGCACAGGGGTCCGAAGTTGTGCTGGGAAAAGTGTACTGGGTCCGAATCGGTGGGCGTCTTAGTCGGTGGGCATCTTTTTATGGGCGTCTTAGATGCCCACCGACTAAGACGCCCACCGATTCGGACCCAGATGCCCACCGACTAAGACGCCCACCGATTCGGACCCAGTACACTTTTCCCAGCACAACTTCGGACCCCTGCGGGGCTCCGTACAACAGAGACATAACATGCACACACCTTGGATGTAACTGACGAGGGGTGTAAACTACGATTGACTTACATTGGATTGTACTTTTTTAATGTTTTGTTGACATAACTCTGGAGCAGAGTGCGAGAATGAACCATCGAATAGTGTTGTCCTAATAAAATTGTTGTTTTTTCGCAATAAAATCACTATTTGATGGAAATTCATCAAATAAAAAAAAATGGGCATACATTTTTGTTAGTGATGAAAAGTAGCCTACATACATTGTCAGGTAACCTGCCCTGTATTGATTGACTACGTACTGACTGATAACATATTGTTGTATCAGGCATTACAACAAAGTGAAAACTGACGTTCTATTGGTCGGATGACGTCACGTGACGTTACCGAATGACGTCAGTGTGATGACGCAACGTGAACAAGTCCGCGTTCTGTCCATAGATAACGGCGTCATCTCACGCCTGTAGCCAGGGGGGTCGGAGCGGTCGTCGACCCCCCCCCCCCCCCACCCCCGCCCAGCCTCGAAGTACACTTTTTTAGCATCGAGGTCCACTTATTTAGACCCCCCTATATACCTCAGGCCCATTGGGCCTTCGGAACGACTACCCCTTCAAACAGGTCTGGCTACGGGCCTGCATCTGTGGTCACTTTCGAGCATAAAACGCTACCTCATAAATAGAATACCAGGCTAGTGTCTTTTGATATCAAGTTTATCAGGCTCAGCTCGGAAACGGTAGAAATTCCTCGGCAAGCCTCGGAATTCCTACGCGTTTGCTAGCCTTGTCTGATAAAATTGATATCAAAAGACACTAGCCTGGTAGTCTCTATACAATGTACTTAAAATACACGTAATATAGTCAGGAATAGTAGCCTATTTCACCAACATTGCAAAGTATACTTTTCTAGCAAAGTATACTTTGAGGAAAAAATTTCAATTTTAGGATAAATTTATTAATCTTTATTATACTCAATGTATTACATTATCACAGCCAATTTAATGTAATAAATTCAGTATAGTAAGTCTGCATACTTTTAATCATCAAATATATGCAGTTGTTATGTATATATGAAATAATGCATTTCAGGAAAAATTAATGATTACTCCCTCAAAGTATACTTTGCTAGAAAAGTATACTTTCAGTTTGCAATGTTGGTGAAATCGGCTACAAATGAATGTATATAATGGGTGCATGCGGGTTTGGAGTTCATCTTGGTCCCCGGTAGCTGTTCGATCACAGCTCTTCACCTCTACACCGACGTATGTGAAGTTGTCATTACTTGCCGGAGGAGGTGGTTTTCCCCGGGTACTCCGGTTTCCCCACCATTCATCTCACGGAGTAATGCAGAATAGACCGGAATTGGCCGCCCGCATTACTCTTATTAAACATTATTGACTGTAATATGCATCGTCTGAAATCAAATTTAACATGTTGGACCATGACCGGCGGTATGGTATGGGCCACTCACTAATATATGGGCAATTGCTATACCGCCGTGTATTATCTTCTCTTTTTCTTTCGTCTTCAGAAATATGTGAAACACATTGTCATATAACCAAATAGTAACAGATAAACGCCACACCTGAACTCGAATAATTGCAAATCGTATATAACGATAAGCCGCGAAACGACAGTAGCTGGGCCCGAAACATATTACATCATACTTTGCATAACCAAATATCGATCATTCCCGGCCTGATATGTTATGCCCTGACCAATCGTCAAATATCATCATTATATAGGATAACACTGTTACGGCTGAGTCTCCATATATCACATGCACTCACACTCAGCCTTTTTCACGGTCTTACATACCGGCTTCGTGCGATAGGAGAATGAACTAGCTATGTTAAATTAACCGCCTCATTGCCTCCTTCATTTAATGCACATATTTCGACTGTATTGCAGATATTAGTAAATTCGGAAAAAAACGGGCCAACGGTCATTGACCTGCCACTTTTGGGTTCAAATGCCCGGGTTTGGAAGGTCCTCGAGCCAATTCCTACCCTTAAATATAAGATAAAAAAAAAAGAAGAAAAGTTTGGAGTTCACTCGTCTGTGGTAGTCTATACTAGCCCATGTTAATTAGTGTCCATGGCAGGACGGGTGCAAATTCAAGGTGCATGGTTATAACAACAACAGTGGCTGAAAGTGTTGAAATCTTGACCACTCCAAAGTATGTATTATTTGATAATTCCCTTAATATGAAACGGATTTTGATGAAATATGGCGCCGCAAATGCGTCTTCATGAGCTACATTTAGTCGTCCAGGGAGTTCGGCACAGACTTATGTCGTTTTTGCGAAAAATCGATTTCCGTGTCTACAACAGAAATTTGGCCCAAAGTACAGAGACCACCAAATGCAGCTTAACAAGACGCGTTTGATGGCCATATTTCATCAAAATCCGTTACGTAATACGCCTTTTATAAGGACAATATAAAATAATAAGAGTATCCTTCATATGCACTGGTGTGGGACAAAGATATTGCACCCGAGTGGCCAGAAAATGTTGTCAGAAACGAGGCAAAGA